>JAVHZZ010000003.1:29613834-30043834 GCA_036250195.1 Mixophyes australis | reverse complement strand
TGAAAGATTTCAATGCTGTCTTATATTTATACATATATAATATACATACATGATGAGTACTAGGTATATGGGAAAAACCTTTGCATGGATAAAATAACTGATTGCATGCTAAAAGACAAAGGATAATTAAAAAAATGTAAAGTTTTAGAAAACAAAATTATCGAACATTTTTTCACATTGCATAATCATATAATGATTATGCAATGATTAGTCTTTCACACAGGAATAACAAGGGTGAAAAAACATTTATTCAACATTTTCTTAAATTAATTGCTCTCGTATAACAGGGGAGGAGCGTTCCACATCAACTTTAATCTTCCAGCAACTGAGCACTATGAACGCTAGCACTTTTCTAGCTGGTAAAATTGTGTGACACCGCCATTTCCTTCACGTACTTTAGACATTTGATCCATATTCAAATAGTAAAGGGCATGGTCAGCTGTAAGAGGCGATTACTATCTACTGCCAAAACATTACAAGTTAGGCTACAGAAAATTTATTTCAATGCAATATTGTTAATGATTTTACTAACGACTGAAAGTCCTGATCAGCATGTGGATTCATGTATACACACTATACACGTTTTACAAGATTTACCTTCAGATCTATGCTCCTTCATCTGTCATAACCATCGGCTGATAAGATCGTGACTCTGTAATCTCTATGGAGATCTGCCTACACTGCTGGTTGTCACACACTTATACACAGCTTACACACTTCATAGTTGGAACGACATTGTTCCATCATTTACTAGATCTTTAGTCCTATTATAAACTCAAATCAAATGATACGATGTGCTTTGGAACGACAATCATTCATCTTTGGAGCGTACACACTAATGTGATATCGGGCCAAATGGTCGTTTATTGTGTGATTTGCCCGATAATCCGGTGACAAACCTGTAGTGCGTGTCCAGTCTTATATAGTATTTTAATCCACATTGCTTTGATGCTCACTGGTTTAAAGATACCTTTCAGGGCCTGGTGTAAAATTGGCCTCCTACACTTACGAGATAGGATATCACAGGACATATGATGACTTCATGCTATGATATATGGTATAAAATGTAAAGAACATGAGCAATTCTAGCTATTTAACCCATGGTAGTTACATCTCTGATTTTTCTATGTCATAGATTGCTGGCAATGCTCACTCAGGCATACCTTACTTTTGCTGAAATTAAATTACAGAATTGTGATGGACACCACTGGTGTCCTGTAAGGTAATGCCTATAATGTAATTGATGAGCATGCTGTTACTGGTATATGAAGACATACGTTGCATCCATATTATATTCTGTGCATGTATTAAGAGCGTAGAGCGTATGTGTAGAATAGACATACCTTAAAGGAAAACTTAAAGCACTTGTACACATCTGTAACTGGATTGTTGCTACAACTCTAAGTAGTTTATACAGATATGTGACATGAATTATAATTTTAGAACCTCTTTTATGGCAGAAAAAGTGCAAAATGAAATTGAAAGAGTGATTGGATCAGCTTCACCAAAAACAGAGCATAGGAAAGAAATGCCGTACACCGACGCCGTCATTCATGAAATTCAGCGGTATGGTGATATCGTTCCGAGTAACCTCCCACATTCAACTTCTCAAGATGTCACTTTCAGAGGCTATTTTATTCCAAAGGTGAGTGTCAAATTTGTCAGAGTATATCATGGGTCCAAATGGATTTCCATATCAATATTCATAAAGAGAAATTTACTGGAACAAATCTGTTAAAAATAAACACACACACACTACTGTTAATAATGTAAAAATAAAGTGTTTATGTGAACAAAGGGCTTGATATGAGGCAAACACAGCATGCAGAGGGATTGGTAAAAGATTATTCTTCCCTCTCTTTATGCACAGAGAGTAGCAGCAAGCAATTGACTCCTTTAACTCTCTCTAAAGAGGCCACTGATAGCACAATTTCTCAAACTCACTTCCACAGTGATGCAGCAGTAGATGTCACAGATTCCTGTCTGCTCTCCTTGTGTGATGCAGAGCTTCCCATCATTACGTATATTCAGCAGGGGCGGATCTAGACATTTGTCCTACCCGGGGTGATTTTAGTGGGGGGGGGGGGGGGGATTTAGGCCCCGCCCCCTTCCTGATGTCTATGGCTGCCTGCGGCTGCACAGTATGTGCAGGTCCGTTCAGCAGTGGCAGTGTGCTGTCCCGCTGCTCTGATTGTGTTTAAAACACAATCAGAGCAGATGGGCAGCACACTGTCACTGCTGAACGGACCTGCACAGTGTGCAGCTGTCGGCAGCAAGCTCCTGGCAGGATGGGAGATCGCCCCGATCGCCCCCCCCCCCCTCCCCCCTGGATCCACCACTGATATTCAGTAATTACAAGAAGGAAAGTGCTACACTTGAATCACTCAAAATCGTCCAGAAATGAGCACGTATATTCAGTACCAGTTCACCTCCCCTCTAAACTGGAGGAGGTAACTAAAAACTCTCAACGTAACTTATGAGTTAACTGCTTGTTGCTGTTCTCTGTACTGTTGTTTGTGCTGTTTCTCACCACAGAGGTAAGGAGAGTAAATAAAAAAAAGGTGTCTTGTAAAAAAAAATAAAGCTAATTTTTGTATGGGCCCCCATGTACCGCCCAAGGGTGAAAAAACCCTGATTTACGTATAGGGCTTTTACAGAGAAGATGGGCCCTGTGTCCGCCACAGTGAGTTCAGCTGCCATTGCCAATGCAATCTTTGTTCCTCCTTTGAGGGAGGATCTCAGTGCCCTCCTTGGTGATACCAGCTGCTGCCACAACTTTTGCAAACATGGCACATAGGTACTCAAAATTGACTGAGAAACACTGCAGAGAACACAGATAAGAGCACAGCAGCACAAAAGTGAAAGCCTTCTCCAGAACCAGAAGAGTAAGGAGGATCAGTTAATATAAATGGTAAGGAGCAGTCATGATTGCCAGCAACTGACTGTCTTATGGTTTCTACAATGACTAATCCATCTTTCATGTTTCCATCTTCCACTGTCTCCCGTCACTTACCATACTGCACCACTGGTATCCTCATAGAAATGCCAGTCACCAAAGGCTGATTTAATGATTGTCTGATTAATGCATCTGACTTGTAGTAGACCTACACAGGTTACCCATAATTGCAAATCAGCAGCTACAATTATTATAGTGCTATATTGTGTCAATTGTTAGATTGTGAACTCTGGGTCATCTTCACCTTCAGTTTAATGTCACTATACATAATGTAATTGTATTATGGTACCCACAATATACAGCGCTGCATAATATTCAGCATTTTGTAAGTAAATAATAATAGGCCAGACCTTTAAAAGTGTCATTCTAAAACAACAAAATATAGTTTGGGTTTTATCACTCAGGTTATAAAGTCTTATAAGGCAGTGACTCCATTGTGTTTTATTAATGTGTTTTATTAATGAAAACCTATGATCTGTCCATTATAGAAATGCATATATATGGTCATATTGTCTACACCCCTCATCTTTCAAACTTCAGGGTGAACAACTGGTACAATTTTGTGTTTTCCACTATGTATTTTTGATTCTGTTTTATTCATGTGGTTTATAACTAACACTTTTTTTTCCCAGGGGACTCCTGTTATCCCATTGTTGAGCTCTGCACTAAAAGATGAAACCTACTTTGAAAAACCAGAAGAGTTCTACCCAGAACATTTTCTCGACTCACAAGGACAGTTCAAGAAAAATGATGCATTCATACCTTTCTCAATGGGTAATACTAATTCTGAACAGATTTTCTTTTTATGAGAACTTCAATGAAGTGAAGGAGACCACATTACCTGTAAATATTACTTGACTGGTCCTTGATCTATAGTTAAATTTGACAAAAAAAAAATTGGAGTTAAAAGTTTTATTCATTACTTACAGACACATCCTAACAGATGTGTCAGTCAGTAATGAATACACCTGTACTCCAGCAAGGAGATATGGAAAACATGCATTGTTAGGGGTACCTGAGGACTGAGCTTGGGAAACACTGTATTAGTGGATGAGCAGTGCATTTAATTATGTGGAAATTACCTTATATGTCCATCTAGCGCATATGTAGGTGCATACCTACATTCCTTATTTACTACACTCCTGTGTGGAATATACAGCCTGAGATGAAAAGTAACTATCAGTGAATAGAAGAAACTACATATTTCCCATTAATTTAATTACAGGGTATGAATATACCTTGTACCTTGTAAGAAGCACCAATGCTGTTGTGCTCATGAATAATTATAGGTGTTATGCACTTATATGAGCCTAGAACTCATGCTGTTTAATCCTTGGTTACATTGTTACTTTTGGTTCTCTAGTGTTTTGACCCTGCCTGACTCTTAATATTACTGGTTATCTGTCAATCTTGACCTTGGATTCAGATTTGGACAATTCTCTAAGGTACTGATTTGGTGCTGTTTCTGTCCGTTACTGAACCCGGCCTAAAATTGATGTTGTCATTTGTGTCTCTGCTCTTTGATCCTGTTTTATTTATGTGGTTAAGAAGAGTATGATGTATTTCTTGCAAATAAACATTTCTTACTTCTTCATAAGTCCCGGGGGCAACTATATACAGGTAAGCGCAACTCTCTTTAAAGATAAGGGTCTGCTGTAGAGAAAAAGCATACATGACTGTCAACTGATGATCATCAATACAGTGTGGGTCCAGACATGATAATATCACAGGCTAAAAGCGTTTGAGTTCAAATGTTGACTTACCTACTCGTAATTCTATCCTAAAAGTTCCAGGAACTTTCCATTCGGATGGCTGGTCAAGAAGCCAGAGCTTGTCGGGTTCATCTGAATTTACCTTCTCAACTCCTACCTGTAGATCACGAGGCCTTAAAATCATTCTAAGAATGCTACCAATTCTATTTTAAACCAATGCCAAGATCTGCTCTCTCAGAGAAGTAAATGCATTGCCATTATCAGAAGTCTGTTAAATACCGATCCCCAGTCTTGGGTGACCCAGACGTACTTTATGATGGTACAGACCACCATGCTGGCACTGAGAATGCTCAAGTCATACATCAGCCAAGGAATAATGCTCATAATTTCATCTGCAGTCAGTAGGTACTAAACAGAATGATGTCGCCTTGAAATAACAATTTTGCTCTAGATTCTCAAAATCAGTCTCCAGGGATTGTATAAGATCAAGTGATTATTTCTCTGGTGAAGGGAGAAACTCTGGGTCTTATACGTGCCCTTAATGTTATAGTATGTCACTGATATCCAAATCTGTAGGTTATCACGAGCAATTGTAATAAACATGAACACAACAAATTTTTGGGGGGGATAAAGAAAGTAAAACCTACACACCACATAAACATGTCTACACACATTTATAATTGCTTACACATAAAGGGCCTTATTTAGAGCATAGTTTGCATTTGATCAAAGATGTTTCTGCTCACTTGTGTTTCCTCTTCTATATTTTGGATCACATCTTAAGATATGTGCAACCTTAAGTCTAGCTTGGTGCAAAGATGCATCAATCATCAACTCCAATACTTCAGGTTAGTGTAGGTGCAAAATTTGAATCTCATAGTTAATGTACAGTCATGGGCAAAAGTTTTGAAAATAACACAAATATTATTTTTCACACAGTCTGCTGCCTCAGTTGTTATGATGGCAATTTGCATCTACTCCAGAATGTCATGAAGAGTGATCAGATGAATTGCAATTAATTTGAAAGTCCTTCTTTGCCATGACAACAAGCTTTATCCCAAAAAAAGGGCCAGCTGACATCAGGTCAGTGATTCTTTTGTTAACAAAGGTGAGAGTGACGAAGACAAGGCTGGAGATCATTCTCTCACACTGACTGAGTAAGAATAACAGACTGGGAGCTTCAAAAGGAGGGTGGTGCTTGAAGTCATTGTTCATCCTCTGTAAACCATGGTTATCTGTGCAGTCATCATTGCTTTGCACAAAAAGGGGCTCACTGGTAAGGATATTGCTGCTAGTAAGATTGCACCTAAAACAACCATTTATCGGATCATCAAGTACTTCAAGGAGAGAGGTTTGATAGTTGTGTAGAAGGCTTCAGGGCACCCAAGAACATCCAGCAAGCGCCAGGACTGTCTCCTAAAGTTGATTCAGCTGCGGGATCGGGGAACCACCAGTGCAGAGCTTGCTCAGGAATGACAGTAGGCAGGTGTGAGTGCATCTGCACACACAGTGAGGTGAAGAATTTTGGAGGATGAACTGGTGTCAAGACTCTCCAGGAAAAACATCAGGGACAGACTGATATTCTGCAAAAGGTACAGGGATTGGACTGCTGAGGACTGGGGTAAAGTTATTTTCTCTGAAGAATCCCCTTTCAGATTGTTTGGGGCATCTGGAAAAATGCTTGCTCCGGAGAAGGAAAGGTGAGCGCTACCATCAGTTCTATGTCATGCCAACAATAAAGTATCCTGAGACCATTCATGTGTGGGGTTGCTTCTCAGCCAAGGGAGTGGGCTCACTCACAATTTTGCCTAAGAACACAGCCATGAATAAAGAATGGTACCAAAGCATCCTCCAAAAGCAACTACTCCCAACCATCCAAGAACAGTTTGGTGATGAACAATGCCTTTTCCAGCATGATGGACACCTTACCCTAAGGCAAAAGTGATAACTAAGTGGCTCTGGAATCAAAACATCTAAATTTTGGGTCCATGGCCAGGAATTTTCCTAGACCTTAATCCCATTGCGAATTTGTGCTTAATCCTCCAGAGGCGGGTGGACAAACAAAAACCCACAAATTGTGACAAAATCCAAGCATTTATTAGGCAATAATGGGCGGCCCTCAGTCAGTATGTGGTCAAGAAGTTGATTGACAGCATGTCAGGGTGAATTGCAGAGGTCTTCAAGGAGAATTGTCAACACTGCAAATATTGACTCTTTGCATAAACTTAATGTAATTGTTAATAAAAGCTTTTGACACTTATGAAATGCTTGTAATTTTATTTCAGTATGTCTTAGCAACATCTGACAAAAACATCTAAAAACATGAAGCAACAACTTTGTGAAAACCAATACTTGTGTCATTCTCAAAACTTTTGGCCATGACTGTATTTCAAGATCAAAATAAGAAGCATTTCAACGTGGCATGCTTAACTTTCGGCTGCTTGCCCTTACTATACTGCACTTGCAGATTAACACCTCAAATCTGCATCTCCAAGTGCACGAGCCGAAAATGCAAGATACTTGCAACTCTGAATTTAGACGCAAGTTTTGCACATACGTAGTGCATCAACTGTTCATGACACGTAAATTCCCTTATGTACAACACTAAGGGGTAAATGTATGAACCTCTGGATTCTTCATCTCCGGCGAGTTCAGCGTCTTCAGCGCTTAAATTTAAAGTGGCGCTGCCTTGTAAAGGGAAGTTTCCTTTACAAGGCAGTGCCACTTTAAATTTAAGCGCTGAAGACGCTGAACTCGCCGGAGATGAAGAATTCGGAGGTTCATACATTTACCCCTAAATTGGGCCATGTCACTAATATATTATACATACTTTGTATTCCTATAAACTTTAAGGGCCTTATTTAGAGTCAAATGTAATTTATGCCAAAAACATACGCGAAATTATGTTCATTTAAAATGTTTACTTTACTTAGTTTTTACTTACTTTAGTTAGTATTCAGAGCTGCACACATCTTTAGGTATGTATATATACTAGTATACACAATGCATACAATTCAGTAAGGTGTACTTAAAACAACATAAACACATGTCATACACTAGGGGCTGTAAGCCCAAGAAATAGATATTAAAAAAGCAAGCACTAAACCACAAAAGCCAAACCAGTTCTAGTGCTGCAAGCCTCAGCTGATATTGACAATATCCAGGGAAAAAACAGTTGGGTTCCCTCGAAATTGATAATACCAGCACAAGGCTATTGCAGCCTGGGCTGGTGGCACTATAGGAGGAAAACCTGCATCATGGGGTCTTCCTGCCATAGTACCAATCAGTCCTGGGCCAGTCAACTCGAGGCTGAATTCCCTGGGGGGATCGGACCCGCAAAAATAAAATCTGGCAGCCCAAGGAATAACCAGAGGCATGGTCACGTCCGTATTGGTCTATAAATGGATTTCAAGATATGTTTCCATTTGAATTTCTGTACAAGTATGTCCTGCCTAAACAGTACTTGCCATCTCTTAGACAATACAGGATATGCACATGCACATGTGCAACATAAACTCCCATCAGTTTGTATGCAAAAAAGAATATATTGTAATAAATGAATGTATAACACTTAATCCTAGAATAATTAATAAAAATATTTTTTAAATGTTTTTATTTTTTTTCACATGAAATACATAAGTAAATCATTTTCATGCATACTATACATAAAATGTATTTTTGTTGTTTCTCTTACTTGTAAATACATGTTCTGGCACGGATTTATGTAGTCATCACTATTGTTCGGCACTTACGCCGGCCCTGTAGCTGGTGCAAGTAATATGGTTAAAAAACACGGACTTGGAGATGCCTTGAACTTGAATCGGCCGCCTGTGTATTCGCTTGGCCTCGGCACTCACTTATTGTACATTGCCTATGTACACCTGTCCCTTCCCTCCTCCGTTCTGCCCGTAAAATCAGAGGCTGTTGTAAGCGTCATTTGAGTTCGAACATGAACTGCTTGTAGCTGCGTTTTCTTGCGCAAGTCTTGTTCCGGCACATGCACAGAGCAATGTTATGCAAGATACAGCAAATGGACTTTCCTTCCTTAATGAATCAGGCCCAGGATGTGTTGAAGTGTGTCCTGTTGGCAGGATAACAATTTTTTGCAGGGTAATTTACTACTAATAGAGAGGAACACTTTCCGAATTAACTCTTAACATAGATATTCCTGAACTTCATTTTCCCCTATGGATACTACTTAAAAAGTTTCATTACCATGTTTCTATCATCCAGGTGCAGTTTGGTAGTGTTTTATATACATTCCATATAATCTCATATGGGGAATAGAAAAGGTTTTAGAATATCTGTCGATGAACTTTCATACTTCACAGTGAAGACGGATAGGAACCTCTATGTTAGTGTTACGAGCCGCGGCGGCTCACTTCCAGGGTTGTCTCAGCGTCCCGGCCGTCGTCATGACGACCGGGACGTCATTTCCTCCAGGTCCCGGCCGTTGCCTAGGCAATGGTCGGGACGCTCTCCGCTGCTAGCGCCGCGTCCCGGCATATAGATAGCCGAGCGCATGTGCACTATTTGAAATGTTAGCCCAGCTGGGCAAATCATCCTCCCTGCAGGCCACTTCTGATTGGCCATCACTTGCTTAAAAGGCAGGAAGGGACAAGCCCTCCCTGCAGGTTATAGTTCCAGCTTGCTGTTGCTAGCCTGCTACAGTTCTTACTCTTGTTTCTATTGGATTCGATTTATTGTTGCCGACCTTTGCCTGTTACCTGACTTCGTTTGATTGCCTGTGCCCCTAGACCCTTTTGCCTGGACTCCTGCGCTGCTGATTTGCCTGTGACCTCTAACCTCGGTTCTGTGTACTGGATATTCTGTCTGCTGCCGGCCCTCGACCCTTGCCTGGATTTCACTCTGCTATTGCTCCTTTACGCTATCTCTGGTTTCTCAACGCACAACTCACGACCCTCAGCTGTTTGCGGCCAAATCTGTCCCCACCACTAGGGGCTCCAGCGAAAAGCAGACTTCTGAGTAGACTCCGGGTTTTGTGTTGCTGGCTGTTGGGGTTCCTAACAGTTAGATAAGATGATTTACCTAAAGAGGGAACATCTAGCTAAACTATGAACTTAAGTGAATTTTAAATCGGTAACCTGTATACTAATCAGAGTTGAGCGGTCAAATGTGGGTCCAACCTTTATACCTTAAGATAAAAAGTAGTGCTGAATTACGTTTATTCAAATTGAGGCATTGGGTCTTGTCTTTCATTCTGAACTTTTTGGTATGCATTGTTTATCAAATCCGTCATATATCCGCTTCAAATAAATTAATATCTCTGATTGTTGCTCAAATGTTACCTGTAAGGGACAATTACAATGTAATCTTATAAATTGTGAATAAGGAATACTAGTCTTCCACCTTTGGAAGTGGCATCTGGAATGAAGCATCACTGTGTTAGTATCCACAGGTTAACAATAGGTATTTATGATAACTCGACCTATCTTTGTAAATCACGAAACGCTATCTTGATTGTATATGTAAACATCAAGTTCTAATTGTTCTGGTTTAATAAGCATATAAAGTCTTCCAACCCAGTCTCCATGCCATTTAAAAAAAAAAAATATATATTGTCTATATAACGTTTAAAAATATTGGATATTGTCAGGGCAAATTCTCTACAGTGAATAATGTATATTAATGTTTTTATGCATATTGACCATGAATAAAATATATATTTTCCTTTGGTATCAAAAGTAGGCTCCATATGCCTTGAATAAAACAATATATACACAGCTTAAAAATTTTAAAAAATTGTGCGGCCACCTGAGGTGCCAAATTGGAACACACCACTCTTAGTCATGCAATTGAAACAGTGTTTTTTTATATTTGTTTTTATTATATGTATGTAGTTATTGTAATTAATTATAAATAGAATGGAACATTGCATATTTCAAAACATGGTTAACTTTCCATAACCGATTAAACATTTTTCTTTGTGCTACTTTCTTTATAAAACGTAAAATCCTTAAGAAAAAGATATAATTAGCAATATTAGTAAGCCTTGAAATATGTTAATAGAAAATTAATAAACTGTTAAACTGTGAGCATGTTATTTTTTTTTAAAAAAGAAAAAAGTAGCATGTATCTGTTATTAATGTTTCTTTTTTTTGTTTGCCCTAGGTAAAAGAAGCTGTGCTGGGGAAAACCTGGCTAAAATGGAGCTATTTCTGTTCTTCACGACGCTGCTGCAGAACTTTGCATTCAAAGCTCCTCCCGGAGCAATACTAGACCTCAACCCTGCACTGAGTGCTATTAGCGCCCCACAACCTTATGAAATCTGTGCTATACCTCGCAGCTAGAACATGTTTAGAGAGAAGCTCATTTGAATGATATGCCATAATTGTTTAGACTATCTGATATTCATATTTTGGTTCAATTGTAAGTCTAAGAAATACTTTCAATGCAATGTTGCAGCTACTGGAAATGAATTTGGAATTAGTGATTTTGCCTTTGATGTATAAATATTAATTGTTATGGCCAATAATACTGCAGAGCATTCTACTCTCATTCAGCCATGAGATGCAGGAAGAGTGTTTAGCCATGTATGTTATAAAATTCAATGGTAAGGAGGTTATTTGTGAGCTGGATAAAGAATATAAAATTGAGGAGTCCCCTTGTGTCACTTCTTTGTGGAACCTGAACAGTTCCGATATGATGGAGTGTGCATATCTTGATAAATAAGTGTACAACAGACTTGCACCCAGGATGCAGAGAAGACTGCATTTACTGATTCCTAGTTTGTTCACTATCATGTGCTTGTGTTATATCTTTGTATATGTTTTATTGTATTACTTAAATGACAATAAATTAATACATTGTAATTTGTTTTTCTGCTCAGATTTGATCCTGGATACTTTATTTATGAAATATTTCACTTAACACATGGACATTCTAGTCTTTTCTTCATTTATTTTATTAGATAGGTTAACAGTTACTAAAAGCTGTCTCTCACGATCAATTTGGAACGCAGGTAACTCAGAAAATCACTGGTAGAAATTGTTTCATAGTTGAATACAATGTAAAAAAGTAACATTGAGAATAAGTCTCCCTAATGGTCTAAATAACTGAATTTGCTTCTGTTAAACTGAGATGTTTAAGCAGTGAAAATATTCCTTTCAAGCTCCAGCAATTTTCCATATAGTTACAGCCACAAAAACACTGAAACAATCACAAGTGTGACTCCGTCACGAGGGTCATTTAAAAAGTTGAAAAAAAAAGTTGAAAGTTGAAAAACATAAATCCACATTTCAAATGCCTTTTTTAAATTTATTTTTTAAATAAATTGTTATTCACTTATTTTTCGGTACATCATATGCTATAATAATACAACTCATAACAGTGATAACATTGAGAGTTTTATAATACAGGTAGGGTATAGAAACTGGAAACACTACAGAAGAAATGGTCATCGTGAGTAGTAAAATATGGGCAAACGTGAATTAAAAGTATAATATTTATGAGATATCCGGAGTACCATAAAGGGAAGACAGGGAGGGGGAGAGGAAGAGGAAATATCAGAAGCAGAAATCAGAGTTGAGAAAGTTGGGAGGTTGGGAAGAGGGTATGTTAGTAGAGGGAAAACAGAAGAAGGAAGGGGAAACAGATCAAAGTGAGACTCAGATTAAGAAATTACTAAAATATCTATATATTAATTTTTTAAGAAAAGGAGTGTATAGCGGTGAAGTAACCCAGCCAACTATGCCATGTGGAGAGAAATTTGTTAGAGCGATCATTAACTACACTAGTCATGTGCTCTAGGTTATATAGATGCCAAAAATTCTGAATTAGTTCAGAACTAGAGGGGCTCTCTGGTTGTTTCCATTTCCTGGCTATTAAGCATCTGGCTGCAGTCAGAATATGAACTGGGAGTTTCCAAATTATTTTGTGGGTGTCAGGAAGAAGTCGAGGGAGAAGAAAGCAAGATAGATGGAATGGGGATCTTAGATTAGTTATTTTATAAATAAGGTCAGCTACCTCATTCCAGAAAGGGATGATTTTTGGGCTCAAATGCCTTTTTTAAATGTATTTTGCCTATGTTCACATGAGAATGTCTGTTTTAACTGATCAGCCACAACATTAAAACAACTGACAAAGGCCCCTGTCAAGTGGTAATATACATTGACAACAATTGAAAAGTCAATTCTTGAAGTAGATGTGTTGGTCAAATGGGCAAGTGTAAGGATTTGAGCAACATTAACAAGGGTCAAATTGTGATGGCTAGATGATTGGTCAGAGCATTTCCAAAACAGCAGGTCTTGTGGGGTGTTTCTGTTATGCAGTGGTTAGTACCTACCAAAGGTTTTCCAAAGAAGGACAACTAGTGAACAGGTGACAGGGACATGTGCACCCAAGGCTCATTGATGCACGTGGGTAGCCTGCCTGGTCCATTCTCAGAGAAGAGCTACTGTAGCACAAATTTCTACAAAAATTAGATAATGTCACGGCATTAGGGTTTCTGGGATCCGTCTCGTGACCCTTGGGACTAGTAGTGAGAGGAATGTAGTAGAAACTGGGAGGCCGGATGAATGTCTTGCTCATAGAGCTTGCTCTAATCCTGTATACTGGATGTTAGGAGGAGGTATGCTTGACTGGACTCCATAGTGAAATAGATGACTGGAATCTGGACTTGATGGACTAGGACCTTTATTTCAGCAGGCATAATGAAGCTGAACTTACACAAAGGGTTAATTGTAGAAGTCCATATAACAGCAATAGAATGAAGGTGAATTCACATGAATGGTTGATGGTTGAGATCTGTATACAGCTGGCAGAATGAAGCAGCAAACAAACAAACAGCAACTGTGGTAATCTGGAACCAGGAACTAGGAAAGTGTTGCACTGGCAATTAGCTGAGTGTAGGAGGAGACTCTTATAGTCTGCAGAGGAAGCTAATTGGTATATGAGATCAGGTGTTCAGACTCGGCAGGATGTTTAGCAAATGTCTCAGCCAAGATGAAGCCTCCAGTACTGCAGACAGAAGTCACACTTTTCCCAGGATAGAATGCTGCATTCGACCAGGAGGGAGATCTACAGTGATATGGTAATGCCAAGTGGTGTAAACAGGACTAAGACCCTGATTCGTGACAGATAATATCCATCATTGAAAGTGAAGATACTGTAAGGTCATTAGACGGACAGCGGCATCAGTAGACATTTTGTCGAGTAAATAGATGAAATGGGCTGAGCCAGAATTCTTATGCTACAAAACAGTCGTATGCCAACTTCAACAATAAGATTCAAACACCCATTTATCTGCCATCTGGTCCTTTTGGAGCCACTAAACCATACAATTACTGTGAACATGCCTCTGCTTCAAAACAGAATTCTGTGCAAATTTCATACATTAACAGTTCCACTATGAGTTTCCTGGCTCTGTTGTTGCTGATGGAGATGTACCTACCCAGTATACTATCACGGTCATGTAGTCTTTTGTTTGGCCAGTACTGCTTGTCCACATATCCATAGTTAAGAGGACAGTCGACACAATGGCATTTTTTATGGACTGAATTACTTTTTTTTAACCTCCCAGCCCAGCCCAGGAATTGCTGTTCGGAAGAAATGGAATTTGGTAGCGAGGATACATGACTTCAACTAATCGGATAAATCCCTATGCATTGATGTTGGAAATTGGATGCACATCCAATGCTAATATAGCTATCGTGGTTTTAGTGATCCGCTGTTATGCTTGGTTCCTCTTACAAATGCTTGCTACACAGACAATTGTTGTTTAAAACTCTTCTTAGTACCCTTCTGTATAGAAGTATTACCCACAGCAATGGCTGTAGCGCACAAGGATGGACTCGCACTAATAGTGAGGGGGCTGATGATGTAGGTGTTAATGGTGAACACTGGTGATGCTAGGCTGCTATTATACACAATTCTGAACAACCAGGTTTTGTGCACAAAGAACATTACAACCCCTATGAAACATAACGACAGAGCACTGGCTGATAGGATGGTTAGACTAATTTGATATAAGTAGATAGACAAAGGTGATCTGCACCCAAAAGAAAAAATGGCGAGAGAAGGACCACGCACTAGAGATGAGCGAATCAGAGAAATCCGGCAAGATCCAATGTTGGGCATCAGTGTTTAACCGAGTCATGATTCGATTTCTCGCACCAAAAATGGATCTGAACACGAGGCAAGACTTAATTTTTCTGAAAATGTCAGATCTTGCGAGTGTTGGATCGATATCTTTAATATATAGCCCTCCTTTGTGTTTTCATCTGCCATTTTAGAAGAGAGATTGTAGGGAGGAGGTTGTCTGCAAGGCTGTGCTCAGAAAATTGCGTTCAAACTACAGACTACAGCATTAGACAGGGCGAAAGAGGAAATTTATATAGAAAAAAATAAAATAGCTATGATTATTTTAATACAATTTATTTCTGTAGAGATCATTCAGCTAGAATAGTTTGCTGATCAATAAGGTCTTTGTCTGTCAGAGAGTTTAGAGTAGTGGATACTGGTTATTGATGCAGATATATATACATATAGTACTATAGACATCATTCAAAACTAGTATTTAGTGGAGAAAAACAGGGTGTTTTTGCTGCATGGCCCTAAGCAGCAGAACCCCAAAAACAATTGCATGCAGGGGTGGGCTGGCCCGGGGGGCAGGGGGGCATCGGCTCCCCCGGGCCGCTCATTCTCAGCGCTGTTAGGGCTGGTTGGGAGGCCAGCCGACCGCCCCCCCAGAGGCATTTTGGCCGATTTTTACTGGCGGCCATTACACGGAATGCAGCCGCGTCAGCGCACAAGCGGCCGCGTCACATGACACGTGATGCGGCCGCATCATTGTACGATTGTCATGTGATCCGGCCGCCTGGGCACCCCCCGGGCTGAACTCTGCCAGCCCGCGCCTGATTGCATTTATTTATTTTAAAATCTAAAGTGTTTCTAGTGAAATTAATTGTGTGAAGGACAGTCAGTGTCATCTTTATTAAGCAGGCTAAAACACGGTGTTGCTTGTGTGACCAGCATTCTTCAAAAAAATATATATTTCTTTCATTTAATATCTAAAGTGTTTTCTCTTTTCTTGTGAAGGCAATTTTTGTGAGTGCCATTCAGTAACAGCTTCTTTATTAAGGGGACAAAAACCAGGGTGTTGGTGGAGTGTGAGCATCCGCAGCCTCCCAAAAACATATATAAACATTTTGAATTATATTGTGGAGCAGTGTCAAATAAATTGACAGAAAATTCCCTCCTTTCCCTATCTCATTGGTGTTGACCTGTTGTGGTGGCAGCTACAAGTAGCTCCAAATTCAAGTAGCATTACTCCTCTTGTTAATGTCAACCATGGATTATTATAAACATCAGGAGCATCCCAGTACCAGAACTGACAGTAGTAGTAGTATGCATTCGTCCTCTACTAATAAAGGTCATGTGGGAAAAAAAGTGTAAGAAAGTCCTGAAATCCAACCAAATGTTGTCAATGTGAAAGAAAATATCAGCTCTTGTTGCAAGGAGGATTGATAGAGAATTTTCTGATGAATGTAGCGATTTGTCCCCAAAAAAAGGAAAATAGCACTAGAATGCTCATTTACGTGGATTTCCTCCATGTGCTCCGGTTTCCTCCCACACTCCAGAGCATACTAGTAGATTGACTGCTGACAAAATTAACTTTAGTCTGTGTGAGTGTGCTAGAAACTGTAAGCTCCAGTGGACATGGACTGATGTGAATGAGCAAAAAAATGTTTTCTATACAGTCCTGCGGAATTGGTGGCGCTATATAAATAAATGGTGATGAGAAGAGAATATTGATTATTTTCCATTCACAGGCTACCTGGTTGCTTGGGGACAACCTTCTACCCACTGGCCCAAGGCAAGAAGATGGTGGCATTGTGGCTGTTAAAGAAATAGGGGTTCATCTAGAGGGTTGTCCAACCCACGGCCCGCGGGCCGCATGTGGCCCAGCACGCCTGTAAATGTGGCCCAGAAGGAGTTTTGGTTGTGGCAAGGGGGCAGCGCTGTTAATGGAAAAAGAAAATCCTGCAAAAAAAAAGAAAAGAAAATACTTACCCTGCGGTCACGTCAGCTGGTACTCCGGCTCCCTCCCTTGTCTCCTCCTCTGTGCGGTGCTCGCAGTGAAGGTCGGGCGTGATGTCATCATGCCCAACATCCATTGCGGAGCGCAGCACAGAGGAGACACCTGCGCGAGAAGAACAATCAGCAGCACAGAATTGGAGAAAAGAAGAGAAGAGGACAGGAGAACAAGCCGATTAAAAGGTAAGTTAAGGGGGATTTTTTTTTATTATTTCAAGGGACGCTGACAAGTGAATAAAAGTCACCTGGTCCTGGAGCATCATGGACCTTATCTCCCTGCTACATACTTCTACTTGTATTACTAATGGGGCATTATATATTATTCTCTTTGGCCCATTATAAGTTGTTATCCCTTAACTAAGATAGTGGTGTAATTATCAAAACAGGTGACAATTTGGGGTCACAGTGGTGGATATGTCAGGTACCACAGGCCTGGTCAGGGCACCCTGATATACAATGCCTGGCTTAAATGCACTTTATTGATATTGCATCAAAACAATACAAAAAGTGATTATAGTATAATAACTAGAGATGATTTTTTGAACAGGGTGATTGAAAGGTAACACAATAGAGAGGGTATTATATCTGCGCAAATACCCAGTGTAGGTAGATAATGGCTGCCAAAGAATGGAGACAGTGAAAGGGGGGAAGACCCCTCCCCCCCAAGTACCTTGTAAACAACCACAAATAAAATTTGGGATAGTCCCCAGGCGCCTATACAGAGACAATGAAGTCAAATGGGCGAAATAGGTGTTTATTTGAATGAATCCATAATAATAAACGTTGGTATATAAAAAATAAAAATTAAAAAATATATATATTTTCCTCTTTGACTGCGATATAAAAACATATACATAAAAAACTTGAAACACAGCAAAAATTTGATGAAGCCCTGTACTGGGTGAAACTAGGGATGTGCACCGGCGACTTTTGAGGTCTCGTGTTTTGTGTTTTGGATCCGGATTTTCGTTATTTTTGGGGTTCGGATTTGTCTCGCAAAACACTTGACGAAAGGTCTCGGTTCGGATTTAAGGTTTTGGATTCGGATTTTTTTTGAAAAAAACATAAAAAGTTTAAAAATCAAGTTTTTGGGCTTATTTTCACTCCTAGGCTATTATTAACCTCAATAACATTCAATAACAAGCATTTCCACTAATTTAAAGTGTATTCTGAACACCTCACAATATAGTTATTAGTCCAAAACGTTGCAACAAGGTATCTTTCTGGACTGCGTAGAGGAGTGGGTCACCACAATATATTAAAAACCCTGAACTTTTATGAATCGCACCAATAAATGTACCTGGACTGCGTAGAGGAGTGGGTCACCACAATATATATTAAAAACCCTGAACTTTTATGATTCGCACCAATAAATGTACCTGGACTGCGTAGAGGAGTGGGTCACCACAATATCTTAAAAACCCTGAACTTTTATGAATCGCACCAATAAATGTACCTGGACTGTGTAGAGGAGTGGGTCACCACAATATATATTAAAAACCCTGAACTTTTATGATTCGCACCAATAAATGTACCTGGACTGCGTAGAGGAGTGAGTCACCACAATATATTAAAAACCCTGAACTTTTATGAATCACACCAATAAATGTACCTGGACTGCGTAGAGGAGTGGGTCACCACAATATATATTAAAAACCCTGAACTTTTATGATTCGCACCAATAAATGTACCTGGACTGCGTAGAGGAGTGGGTCACCACAATATATATTAAAAACCCTGAACTTTTATGATTCGCACCAATAAATGTACCTGGACTGCATAGAGGAGTGGGTCACCACAATATCTTAAAAACCCAGAACTTTTATGAATCGCACCAATAAATGTACCTGGACTGCGTAGAGGAGTGGGTCACCACAAGATATATTAAAAACACTGAACTTTTATGATTCGCACCAATAAATGTACCTGGACTGCGTAGAGGAGTGGGTCACCACAATATCTTAAAAACCCTGAACTTTTATGAATCGCACCAATAAATGTACCTGGACTGCGTAGAGGAGTGGGTCACCACAATATATTAAAAACCCTGAACTTTTATGATTCGCACCAATAAATGTACCTGGACTGCCTAGAGGAGTGGGCACTGGGCACCACAATAAAATATATAAAAAACCTTCAACAGGTCTGCATTACACTACACATACGGCTGCTCCTCCATCCTCTCCATCATATACATGTTGGAGTTTTAGCGTGTGACAACCTCTTGTTTTTGATAATGTCAGTGCATTTTGAATATTTTTCAATTTGCCCCACACCACTGAATGTACGTTATCTATGATACGCATCTATCTATCTTGACTGCGTAGTGTGGTGGCCCCGGTACACAATTTGGTACCGAGGCCACAATATAATTAAAAAACCCTCCACGTGTCAGAATTCCACCAAAAAAGGGTATGGACTGCGTAGTGTGGTGGCCCCGGTACACAATTTGGTACCGAGGCCACAATATAATTAAAAAATTGGGCATCAACTGTCACCGTTGTTTAATATCTGATACACCTAAATATGGACTGCACAGTGGAGTGGCCCCGGTAGTAAATTTGGTGCCGGGGCCACAATAAAATAAATACACCCTCAACTGGTCTGAATTCCACCAAACAAGTATCTGGACTGCGTAGTGGGGTGGCCCCGGTACCCAATTTGATACCGGGGCCACAATACCTCCTCCAAACATGGTACAGACAATTCGTCATTGAGATCCCATCAAGTATGTTAAAGACAGACAGGGTCGAAGTGTTATTGGTTGACTTTGTAAACCCAAAAACTGTCCCTGTTGCACATAGTCGTGCAATGAAGACTGACTTTTTCATTTAAAGGCACCATCTTTCAAGTGTAGTGTTTGTAAGTCTAAGTCATATTATACTTTTGGTAAAATTGGTTTATTTTGTTCCTCTTTATGGTAACTACTAATAGAATTAAAGTATTAAATAGAAGCGGCAGTTCCTCTTTATGGTAATTAGTAATAGAATTAAAGTATTAAATAGAATTAAAGTATTAAATAGAGTGGTATAGAGTTGTAGTGTGGTATAGATAGAGTGGTCCCCACAATATAATAATAAAACCCTCAACTGGTCTGAATTCCACCAAACAAGTATCTGGACTGCGTAGTGTGGTGGCCCCGGTACACAATTTGGTACCGAGGCCACAATATAATTAAAAAACCCTCCACGTGTCAGAATTCCACCAAAAAAGGGTATGGACTGCGTAGTGTGGTGGCCCCGGTACACAATTTGGTACCGAGGCCACAATATAATTAAAAAATTGGGCATCAACTGTCACCGTTGTTTAATATCTGATACACCTAAATATGGACTGCACAGTGGAGTGGCCCCGGTAGTAAATTTGGTGCCGGGGCCACAATACCTCCTCCAACTTCCAAGTGTAGTGTTTATAAAGACAGACAGCGTCGAAGTGTAATTAGTTGACTTTCTTAACCCTAAAATTGTCCCTGTTGCAAATATTCGTGCAATGGACAGTTACTTTTTTATTGAAAGACTCAAGCTTTCAAGTGTAGTGTTTATAAAATATAAACAACAATACAGTAGTTTTAGAGCACGTCAATACCTCTTGTTTTAAATTATGACACGGCATTTTACTTTTGGTTTAATTTCTTGAATTTTTTTAAATTTGGTTTTACTTTTTGAACATGGCAAACGACTGTTGATTGGTCATATAATGCAAAAAAAAAAGGTCCAAGATGGAATTGTCCTTGGGCCCTCACACCCACCCTTATGTTGTTGAAATAGGACATGCACACTTTAACAAACCAATCATTTCAGCGACAGGGCCTACCAAACAACTTTGGCTGAAATGATTGGTTTGTTTGGGCCCCCACACCAAAAAAGCTATTCATCTCTCCCTGTACAGACTAAACAGGCTCTACTGAGGCAAGATGTCGTCCTCATCCTCAACCTCTGATTCCTCTCCCCCTACAGTGTGTACTTCCTCCTCATCACACATTATCAATTCGTCCCCGCTGGACTCCACAACCACAGGTCCCTCTGTAGTATCTGGAGGGCAGTGCTGTACTTCATTGAGGAATTGATTATTCATTTTTATAAACATCATTTTTTCAACGTTGTGAGGAAGCAACCTCCTTCGCCGCTCACTGACCAGGTTCCCCGCTGCACTAAAAACTCTTTCCGAGTACACACTGGAGGGGGGACAACTCAGGTAAAATAGAGCCAGTTTGTACAGGGGCTTCCAAACTGCCTTTTTTTCCTGCCAGTAACAATATGGACTGTCTGACATGTCTACTTGGATGGTGTCAGCAAAGTAATCATCCACAATTTTTTCTATTGTGACAGCATCCAATGCAGCGAGAGTAGACATGTCTGCAATGGTTGGCAGGTCCTTCAGTCCGGACCAGATGTTATCAGCATCCCCGCCAGCGCCTCTTTTGGGAAAACTGAGCTTTTTCCTCGCAGCCATAGATGTGGAAGAAAATGAGGGTGGAGCTGTTGGCATGTCACGGTCCTCTTCAGAGGACAATCTCCTGACCAGCAGGTCTTTGCACCGCTGTAGACTTGTGTCCGCCGGAAACAGAGACACAACATACGCTTTAAACCGAGGATCGAGCACGGTGGCCAGAATGTATTCCTCTGACTTTAAAAGAGTGACCACCCTCGGATCCTGGCAAAGCGTACGAAGGGCTACATCCACAAGAGCTACATGCTTGGTGTAATCGCAATGGCTTACCAGCTCCTCCCTCACTTTCTCCAGCTGCTTCTGCAACAGCCTGATCAGGGGAATGACCTGACTCAAGCTGGCAGTGTCGGAACTGACTTCTCGTGTGGCAAGTTCAAATGGCTGCAGAACCTTGCACAACACGGAAATCAGTCTCCACTGCGCTTGACTGAGGCGCATCCCCACTCCTTTGCCTATGTCGTAGGTGGCTGTGTAGGCCTGAATGGCCTTTTGCTACTCCTCCATCCTCTGCAGCATATAGAGGGTGGAGTTCCAGCGCGTCACAACCTCTTGTTTGAGGTGATGGCAGGGCAGGTTCATGCTTTTTTGATGTGCCTCTAGTCTGCGGTAGGCACTGGCTGAATGCCGAAAGTGTCCAGCAATTTTGCGCGCCACCGCAAGCATCTCCTGCACACCCCTGTCACTCTTGAGGTAATGCTGCACCACCAAATTAATGGTGTGGGCTAAACATGGGACGTGCTGGAAATTGCCCATATTTAATGCCCGCACAATGTTACTGGCATTGTCTGACACCACAAATCCCCATGAGAGTCTAAGTGGGGTAAGCCACTGGGAGATAATTTCCCTCATTTTCTCTAATATGTTGTCAGCGTTGTGCCTCTTATTAAAGCCTGTAATACACAATGTTGCCTGCCTTTGCACGAGCCACCATTTTGTAGTTGCTGCTACTGATGCAGCTGTTGCTGTTGCTGCGGAAGGGGATGCATCTACCCAGTGGGCTGTCACAGTCATATAGTCCTTCGTTTGCCCAGAACCACTTGTCCACATGTCCGTGGTTAAGTGGACAGTGGGTACAACCGCATTTTTTAGAGCACTGAGGACACTTGATCGTACTTCTCTGTACATTTTTGATATCGCCTGCCTAGTGAAGTGGAATCTCGACGGGATTTGGTACCGGGGACACAATACCTCCATCAACCCTCTAAATCCCACTCCACTGATGGCGGACACCGGGCGCACGTCTAACACCAACATTGCAGTTACAGCCGCAGTTATACGCTTTGCAATAGGGTGACTACTATCGTATTTTGTGGTCATGGCAAACGACTGTTGGACGGTCAATTGTTTTGTGAAAGACTTAGCGGTCTTACGACTTCCCCTCTGGGAAGATGACCAACTAACAGCAGCAACAGCAGCAGTGGCAGTAGTAGGCGTACCGCTGCAGGATTCCTCGGATGAATCCCGTATTGAGGAGGACTCAGTCTGGCTGCTGACTTGGGCTGCAGGACTGAATCTGATGGAGATTGTGGAGGAAGTTGACGAGGAGGGTGTTGCTGGTGTGTATCCAACTGGACCACGGGATTTAGGTGTCCCTGTACCGATGAGGGTCCTAGCCCCAGTTCCTGAACTAACCACTGAACTATGAATGTTATTCAGGTGACGTATAAGGGAGGATGTTCCTAGGTGGGCAAGATCCTTACCCCTGCTTATTTGAGCTTTACATAAGCTACATATGGCCATACATTGGTTGTCTGGATTTGGATAAAAATAACTCCAGACCGAAGAGGTGCATTTTTTGGTCTTCTGACCAGGCATGACGATGGGCTTTTTCATCCCATGGACATCAGCTGTTTCCCCCCCTGGTGCCTCATTTACAATAACCACATCACCATCCTCATCATCAAGTTCCTCCACAGCGCCAGCTACATCATCAATAGCCTCCTCCCGAGCCACCTCTTCCCGTACAGTGATGGGAAGGTCAGGCTTGACAACCACCAACATCCTTGGACTCGCCTTGTGGTTTTGTGATAATTTTTCTTTAGAAGGCAGAGTTGTTTGCTGTTTTGTTGCTGACAGCATAACTCTCTTCAATTTTTTGTAGGGGGGGGAGGAGGAGGAGGGCTAAGATCCGTGGGTGAAGCTGAACCACTAGTCATGAACACGGGCCAGGGCCTAAGCCGTTCCTTGCCACTCCGTGTCGTAAATGGCATATTGGCAACTTTACGTTTCTCCTCAGATGATTTTAAGTTTCTCTTTTTGCTACTTTTTCTTAACTTGGGCTTTTTGGATTTTACATGCCCGGTACTACGAGCTTGGGCATCGGGCTTGGAAGACGACGTTGATGGCATTTCATCGTCTATGTCATGACTAGTGGCAGCAGCTTCAGCATTAGGAGGAAGTGGGTCTTGATCTTTCCCTACTTTATCCTCCAAATTTTTGGTCTCCATTATATGTAGCACAAGATACTGCAGAATGTGTGAACTTGGTAATATTGCAGTACCAATGGACTTATACTGCTGTATTGGTTTTGCAAATTTGGTTATAATTATTATATATTATTTTTTTTTTAAATTTTTTATTTTTTTTTTACTTTTTTTTTATTTTTTAAAAACTTGGGAATAATGGGGAAATAACTATGCCCTTAGAAGCACAGAGCACACGACACAGCACCACTGGACTGAACAGGACACGGCACAGGACCCAGCAGCACTACGGAACTCAGCAGGACAGAGCACAGGACACAGCACCACTGGACTGATACTGCAGAATGTGTGAACTTTGTAATATTGCAGTACCAATGGACTTATACTGCTGGATTGGTTTTGCAAATTTGGTTATAATTATCTATTTTTTTTTTTTAATTTTTAATTGTAATTTTTTTTTTACTTTTTTTTTATTTTTTAAAAACTTGGGAATAATGGAAAAATAACTATGCCCTTAGAAGCACAGAGCACAGGACACAGCACCACTGGACTGAACAGGACACGGCACAGGACCCAGCAGCACTACGGAACTCAGCAGGACAGAGCACAGGACACAGCACCACTGGACTGATACTGCAGAATGTGTAAACTTTGTAATATTGCAGTACCACTGGACTTTTACTGCTGAATGTGTGAACTTGGTAATATTGCAGTACCAATGGGCTTATACTGCAGGATTGGTTGTGCAAATTTTGTGGTAATTAAAAAAAAATTAAATTAGTTTTTGGTATTTTTTTAAATAACTTTTTTTTATTTTTTTAAACACAGGGGAATATTGGGGAAATAACTATGCCCTTAGAAGCACAGAGCACAGGACACAGCACCACTGGACTGAACAGGACACAGCACTGGACCCAGCAGCACCACTGACCTCAGAAGGACAGAGCACAGCACACAGCACCACTGGACTGATATTGCAGAGCACAGCACAGCACAGCACAGCACAGCACAGCACAGAACTAAACAGCACAGCACAGAACTAAACAGCACAGCACGAGATCTACCAGGACAGAGGACCACCTAACACACCCTCCCTCTACCCTGATCAATGCCCGAGTGAAGATGGCGGCGACTAGCGGGGAATTTATAGGATCCGAGTATCGCGAGATCCGACAACGGGATTATGAGTCAGAGCCTCAGTTTCAGATTTGAATTTGGCGCCAATACCCGGATCTGTCTCGGATCCGACTCGGATCGGCAACGTTCGGGTGGGCTCGGATTTCATAAATCCGAGTGCGCTCATCCCTAGGTGAAACGCGTAGGTTACTCATTCAAACCGGATTTACCGACATCTAACAGCATTCATCCTTTTCACTGACAAGCCGGCCGTAAGCTTACACAGACTGGATAGCAACTACCGCATGCGCATGCGCGATCTTTCAACTCTCACTCGGCAACTGGATTCTCTTCAGCACAGACGGAGATTTATATAACAGCTCCCCTGGACGGATGTTTGGGAGATAAACTCTGCAGAGCGGGGTGAGTCTGTTTTTTTATGATTCTTTGCCCCTATGTGGTGAATTGGAGCCGCTGTGGGATCACTCCACTCATACTTATTTTACCTTGATACACAAAGACTGCTCTGCTTTGTAAAGAACTACAACACCCATTGTTGTTTGGGCCTATATACATGGCTATTGCACCATCTTTGCAACTTTGCAATTATTTACTCTGGACTCTATCATCCATTTGTGCATAACAGCTCACTATCTTGTGAAGTTTGTTTACCAGCAAAACTGCTGGAAATTTTTGCTGTGTTTCAAGTTTTTTATGTGTATGTTTTTATATCGCAGTCAAAGAGGAAAATATATATATTTTTTAATTTTTATTTTTTATATACCAACGTTTATTATTATGGATTCATTCAAATAAACACCTATTTTGCCCATTTGACTTCATTGTCTCTGTATAGGCGCCTGGGGACTATCCCAAATTTTATTTGTGGTTGTTTACATGATTGAAAGGTAAGTATAGGGGGATTTGAAAAAAAGTGATATATATATATATATATATATATATATATATATATATATATATATCACTTTTTTTCTCATATATATATATATATATATATATAAAACTATGTTTTCAATGGTTTTTTGGATGATCAGCTATCATTATTGTTAGTGTATCTTATGTGCGGCCCAAACCAACTCGTCGTCTTCCAATGTGGCCCAGGGAAGCTAATAGGTTGGACACCCCTGATCTAGACTGAACATAGGCTGGCTGGTCTGAGGGACAGGGGGACCAACAAACCATCAACTGCTGTAAAGCGTGGATTGGACTGGATGCAGCCAACAATGAAACAGGTAGAGCAGTCTGGAACACTTCTGCAGCCCCCCAGTCATTCTTGCCTCAAATGTGAAACCGTGACACCAAGCAGCTTAAGTTTTATTTGATTGGCCAACTCTTCCGCTCCTCTGGGACCCAATGAATTTGGGTCAGATGGTTTAACAAATTAAGTTCATAATCCTGGGCTCTTGTGGGTGGTGAAGATTTTCTGATCAGGTGGTGGGAATGCCAAAGCATTGTTCTGTGTTCACTGGCTATTCCTGTTGTCCTTCTCCAATGTGTCACACATGTTGCATAACTATTGCATAACTATTACCTACTTGGTGTATCTTCTTAATATCTGGGCGGGTGCGTGGGCTGAAGGACAACTTCATTTGCACCATTTTACATTATGGCCTTGGTCTATCATTATCTGTTAAATGACTACAAATGTCACTGTTTGTAGTTGAGGTCATGTGTCGATTCCATTTCTCCTGAACAGTATAAACAATGTAAACAGTATAAACAGTGTAAACTCTCTCTCTGTAAAATTAGAATGCATTTACACCATTTACACAAATAGAGAGACATATGGGTTTCACAAAATGGTAAGTCCACTATGCCTTCAATACCCGTACGTGCTGTCCAAAATATGTACAGAACCACAATTACACAGACATACTTCATCTAGGACAAGACAAATGGGTTAATAATTACTGTATAAATCTGAGACTTACAGATCTGCGTGCCTGATACCTGAGATGGACATGAGGAACCTCTAAACAGAGGAGCCTGACGAGTAGAAAACTCTACTCATCCGGATTATCGTCAGAGTCCTGTGTACAGGGTGACCTCCAATGTTGTCTGTCCTTGGCTCAGGTTAGCAGTCTCAGTGTGAACCTCCAATGTTTTTGGATCTAATCAGTCAGTTCACCTGTAAGCATCAGTTTACCAGTTTATAAGCTCATACCCAATTATTGTGCATGATTCCTTTAAACAAACCTTGCTACATTCTCCCAAGGGAAATGGTGGTTTATCTCCTGTCTGCCATGTCCAAGGTCATGTGCGAAGCTTCTTGCAAACAACAAGATAATAATGAATAACTTCTACAAACTAGCTGCATTTAAGCTGTCTTTAAGCTGTATAAGGACATAATGGCTGTCAAGTAACAATATGGAGTCAGCTCAGCAGAATCACATTTCTCAATATAAAACATATTATATGAGGCAAGGCTATCCACCCTGTGTCCCCCACCTCTCCTGTGTACATTTACCTTTCCTCTGTGTGTCTCCACCTCTCCCTTATGTCACTTTTGCTCCATCATCACTGTGTTCCCTTCTTCATCACTCTCTGCTCCTCCTCCATCACATTGTGACCCCTCCTTCTCCACACTTTTGTCACTTCATCACACTGTACCCTCCTTCTTCTTTATCACACTGTACACCCTCATCATTACACTGTGCCCCCTTCTTTATCACACTTTTGCCCTTTCATCATCACACTGTGCTCCCTCCTTCATCACACTGAGCAGGTCATCAACACACAAAGAAGTTTTAGAACCAAAACATGGAGCTCCATTCACATTTTTAAGGTGAGAAGTATGCATCATGGACCGTGAAAAGAGGCAGCAAGAATAAGACGTCATTAGACGTTCAGCGGCATCAGTAGACATTTAACAGATGATGATATACTAAGATCATAATGTTAAATAGTGCAAGATGGAATTGTCCTTGGGCCCACCCACCCATATGTTAAAAAGGACATGCACATAGTTTAACAAGCTAAGCACTTCCGCGACAGGGACAGTCCCTTTTGTGGCTGAAGTGCTTCATTTGGTTAGGCTCCACAAAAAACGTCTGCCTGTTGGTTGTCGAACTGGAGATAATAGATTAGGATTTTAACAAATTACTAATGGGCATTTGGCTAACAGTGGTCATCTTCCTCAATTGTGACAATGTCATCACCTTCATTATCATCCTCATCAAAGATGTCAAATACAGTATAATTTTACAAAAGAAAATAGCAGGGACACATTGGAGAGGCACATCAGCAGTACATTGGAGAGGGATAGCAGTGGCAGTATTAGAGGTTATTAGACAGAATTTGGCGGCATCAGTAGACATTTAACAGATGATGATAGACCAAGGCTGCAATGTAAAATGGTCGTAGATAGAGTTGTCCTTGATCAACATTTATATGGTGGACACTCTAATATAGACAGGGTTGGAAACTCAACAATAATGACATTGACAGTATTATTAGGTCTACAATTGAAATATAGACAGCATTTTTAGGTTGATAATTCAAATGTAAACCAAATTATTATCCCTAACCCATTCCCTAGCCCTATCACTAGCCTTGTCTCTAGTCATATCCAAACCCTATAGCTAGCCTTATCCCTAACTCTGTTCCTAGCTCTATCCCTAAACCTAGCTCTATCCTTATCCCTATCCTTAACCCTAAGGCTAACCATATAGTACAATTGATATTTGAATGTTTGACCTACTAATACTATTCAACATGTGAATTGTCGACTTAGTAATACTGGCTTTCATGTGAATTGTTGAATTAATAATACTCTTACACCTGCATTGTCAACCTAATGTTGTTGACTTTCTTAATGTCGATCAAATGAATGTCTAACTATCGATTGCATAACATTTTACACAAGATGATAGACCAAGGCCATATTGTTAAATTGTGCAAGATGGAACTATCCTAGGTTAAACCCACCCATATGTTAAAAATGACATGAACATAGTTTGACAAGCCAAGCACTTCAGTGACAGGGACTGCCACTTTTGTGACTTAAGTGTTTAATTTATTTGGGCTCCCACAACAACGAACATTTAGGTTGAGGTTGCTGAACTGGAGAGAATAGTTTGGGAATTTAACAAATTACTAATGTGCATTTAGCAACAGTCGTCACCTTACTCTATGATGTCAATATCATCACCCTCATCATCATCCTCCTCACTGATGTCATCACACAATATTAGTTAATTTCCTTTGAAATCTAGCATTCCAGATTCTGTTTGTAATTGGGGCAAGAAAATTACTCCTCATAAAATTTGTAGCTCTTTTTAATGAATTCCAGTTTCTTTACATTTTCGGGAAGTAGTTTCCTCTGACGATCACTTACAATTATTATTATTATTATTATTACCATTTATTTATATAGCGCCACTAATTCCGCAGCACTGTACAGAGATATCACACATCAGTCCCTGCCCCATTGGAGCTTACAGTCTAAATTCCCTAATATATACACACACACACACACACACACAGAGAGAGACAGACAGACACACAGCATAGGGTCAATTTGTTAGCAGCCAATTAACCTACCAGTGTGTTTTTTGCAGTGTGCGAGGAAACCGGAGCACCCGGAGGAAACCCACGCAAACACGGGGAGAACATACAAACTCATCACAGATAAGGCCATGGTCGGGAATTGAACTCATGACCCCAGTGCTGTAAGGAAGAAGTGCTAGCCACTTAGCCACCATGCTGCCCAATGTTGCCAGCTGTACACACTGGAGGGTGGGCAGCTTAGATACACCACAGTTAGTTTGTACAAGGGGTTTCAAATTGCCTTTTTTTCTTCCAGAATTCAAAATGACTGCCTAAGATGATAATTTCTACTTTATCATTAAAGTAATCCTCCACCATTCTACTAAAAGGTGTATAAGATCGAGACATAGTAGAGCATTACTTATAAGCCTGACCAGATGTCATACCCTTTCACATTGGGGTGACTCATCATAGTATGACTCTTAGAAAATGGAAGATTATATCTGGCAGTAGCATTTTTAGGAGAAGCTGAAACATGGCATGTGTGACTTGAGTCGACAGCTTGCTCACATGGAGCTGTTTGCATCTGTGAATATTTATGTCAGTTGGAAAGAAAGACATTACATATAAAATTAAACCTTAAATCAAGCATAATTGCCAAAATGTAGTGATTCAATTTCAAGATGCTGCAAACCCTTTTTTCCTGGCAAAGTGAACAAAAGACTTGATCTACAAGACCAAATTTTGCAGAATCGTTAAGTTTTATCTCAACTTACTTTGTTTGCTACAATTTCCAAATGGTTTCAGTAGTTTGCATAAAACTGTAAAGATTTTTCAATATGCTGGAATAAGTTAACATGTCCCCCCTCTCCCTATCTCGTGGTTTTATGTGTAGGTCTTGATGGCTTGTTACTATTCCTTTAGTCTCTGAAGCATATAAAGTGTGGAATTCCACCTTGTCACTACCTCTTCTTCAGTTGGTGACATGGCAGATTACATTTTTTGCAGCCGCTGAAATGTTCTGCATGTGGTCGCAGAATGTCGTAAATGCCCAGAAATTTTATGGGTCACAAACAGCATCTCCCGCATGATGTATCTTTTTTTAAGAAATTCTACACCACCAAGTTTATTGCGTGTATAAGCATGTTGAAATTGACACAGATTGACACCAGTATGTTTCTTTGTGAAAACAGCGATACAAAGAGTAGCAAAAAGAGTAGCTTGCCTGTGAATGACCTAGCAATGTGCGCTTAAACTACTATGCTGAAAGGATGAGGAGGAGGATGGTGAAGCTACCGGGGGTGCTGTTGATGATGGTGAAACACCAACCCAGTGGGCTGTCACAGTCATGTTGTCTTTCATTTGACCACTACCGCTTGTCCACATATCTGTAGTTAAGTGGACAGTCAATACAATGGCAGATTCTAAGGACTAAATTACTTTTACTTAACCACCCGGTAAAGCTGAGAAATGTCTGTGAGTAATGAAATAAAGACAGATTTTAGTTTCATGGACACATCACCACAACTAATCGGCTATAACCTGATGCACTGATGTCGGAAATTGGACATACATCCATTGCTAACATAGCTGTTATAGCTTTAGTGATCTGATGTAAACAGGATTATCATTGTCATACTTGGCTCCTATTGCAAGTGCTTGCTTTACAGAAAATTGTGTACAACTATGCTGCTTACACTTCTTGGTCCCCTTCTGTGTAGATGTAACGCCCCCAGCAGTGGTAGCTGTAGTGAGCAAGGATGTCTCTTGGAAATCGGGGATTGCATTAGGGGAGTCAGTTAGAATTGAAAATTTGGATGCTGGACTATGAACTAATAATGAGAAGGTTGATAATGAAGGTGCTGACGCCGGTGTAGATTTCATGAGGTGTCTATCCATTCGGCTGCTTGCTGATGCTGGGCTGCTTGCTACTATAAAAAACAACAGAAATTACATCGATCCAATACACTGTATAACAACTCTCTTTATGTACGTTGAATATCATATTCAGCACAATTCATGCATGGTGGTGTTACTCAATATAGATCTCTCTATAAGGCCGATATATCATACATAAAAGAGCGTACAGCCTCTAGCATAAATAGTATATAATCACCTTCATAAAAATGCTTCTATTTATTACATAGTTTTAATACAAACTATCCATACAATAAAATCCCAGAACCAAAATTACAAACACAAAGGATAAAGTGCTAATAATCATATAAGTCCATGATCAATAGTAGTGCCCTGATCAAAATACTTCAAAATTATACTGGTGTCAACAATTCATTAAATGTGGTCAGTCTCTATTCCAAATAGTCTTAAATGCACAGTCCTTTAAGACTTTGGCAATAAACACTATACCGGAGACTGTATGGTACACCATGCCAGTCCCGCTATCCAATCCAAGTCGCATGCGTTCCAGTAACTCTGGAACGCATGTAGACTTCTGGCATGATGGGTTGCCGAGTTGTGCGCACAACTTCCGGTATTTCAACATCACAATCCAGGACCAATAGGACCCCAGTCAACGCGTTTCGTCCTGTTGGACTTTCTCAACAAGCTTGCTACCTACTATACCTACTATAGTCAGTTAGACTTGGAAAATTGGATGCTGGACTATGAACTAATAACAAGAAGGTTGATAATGAAGGTGTTTATGCTGGTGTGGATTCCAAGAGGTGTCTATCCATTCGGTGCCTAGATGATCATCGTCTCTACCTCTACTTATTTTAGCATCATAAAGGCTATAGATGCCTTGACAATTTCCAAATGGTTGAGAAATCTTGGAATGAGGCTGCTCTGTAATTACAATGTCAGAATCTAAAGCGTCAGACTCACATATAGCACTCATGGATAACCTTAGACCAAGTTGTTCCTCAGCCTCAGTTCTCTTTTCAGGCACTGATCTGGCTGTTTTGGAAGTGACTGTCCTACACTTTGGGGGGTATTCAATTGCTAGCGAGTTCCGCTAAATACTCACGCTCTAAAAATATTACCGGTAATACGGTAATATGCGCGTAAATACCGTTAATACGGTAATTTACTCGCTGGAGCTGCGAGCTGAAATCCAGCGAAATATTACCGTATTAACGGTAATATTTTTAGAGCGCGAGTATTTAGCGGAACTAACTAACAATTGAATACCCCCCTTTGAGCGAGAAGATGGTGCATTGGCAGTTAAGGAAGATGCAAGACTGGGTTAGCCACTCTTTTTGCAATGGGCATTCTAGTACATGTACAAGCAGTAGCAGGATCGCTGCTAGCAACAAGTGGGCATGGTCTGAGTCTTGTCTTGCCACTGCAGGTGGTGTATAGAATGTTGGCTATTTTCCTTTTTCTTGACAATCCACCACATTCACTAGAAACTTCTCACTTAATCTTCCTTACATCAAGAGCTGATGTTTTCTTTGAGTCAATCACAAACTTACTTTTACTAGAAAAGTGAAGAACACACTTTAGATTTTAAAAGCAAGATATACAGTGCATTTGCTGCTCACACTCAAACAAGACCCTGTTTTTTCATGCTTAATAATCATGTCCCTGAGACTGCCTTTCACAAGATTGCTTTGACTTAACCCTCTGGATTTTAAAAGCAAGATGTAAATTTGTTTTTTGGAGGTGCTGCTCACACGCAAACAACACTGTTTTTTGACCGCTTAATAGAGATAGTATTGTTACTGCCCATCACAAAACTACTTTCACTAGAAACACTTTGCAAAATAAATATATCATATATATATATACATATATATATATATATATATATATATATATATATATATATAAACAGTTTAGATTTTAAACTAAATAAATATATATGCATTTTGGGATTGAGTCATACAGCAACAGCACCCTGATTTTCTTCACTAAATACTAGTTCAGAATAAAGTCTACTGTATAGTACAGTATATCTGTATATAAAATAAAAAGTTTGGTCGTTGGCGAATTTCTTCGCCAACCCTGCACCAATTGGGATGAAAAAAACGCAAGGTGGTCAAGTTGGAGCCTGGTCAGGTTTTAAGGGGTTAGGGTCCTGGTTGGACCTCTCATTGGTGTACACTGAGTAGAAATTTGACCCTGGGAGCCTGTTCTGACCCATCCACTGGATGGACTTGGATGAAAACTTCACAGACTGGTAACATTAGATCCCAGAAGACATACTAGGGGGTTGAGCTCCCTGTCAGACCTCCCATTGGTGTACACTGGGCAGTAATTTGACCTGGGAACATGTTCTGGGCCTTCCACTGGATAGATTGGGTATGTTTGTCTGTTCGGTTATCCCTGCACCGATTGGGATGAAACCAATGTGAGGTGGTCCAGTTGGATCCTAGTCAGGTTTTAGGGGGTTTAGGTTCCTGTTCGGACCTCCTATTGGTATACGCAGGGCAGAACTTTAACCCGGGGCCTTCCACTGGATGAATTTGGTTTGTTTGTCTGTCTGGTTATGCATTCGAACAGCGCTGCACCAATTGGGATGAAACCATCCAGTTCGATACTGGCCAGACATTATATTGTTTAATATGTAAAATCCCTTTTTCACCCTGTCTAACCCTGTAGTGTCTAGTCTAACGTGATTTTCGGAAAACAACATTGCAGTTATCCTCCATCAAAAAACTCTCTCTTTCGAAATGGCACATGAAAACAGGGTGGAGAGCTATATTTGAAAGATATCGATCCAAACCTTGCGAGATCCGTAGTTTTGCTAGAAATCATGCTTTGCCTCATTTTCAGATTCAATTTTGGAGCAAGAGATCGAGTCATGACTCAGTTTCACTCAGAACTCCAAAACTCAGATCCATCGGATTTCTCCATATACAAACCGCTCATATCTACTATCTCTACTATATATACTATAATATACTATTACAACCAGTAGCCACTGCTGGTCCAGTCTTCACTCACACACAATTGATCAGTACACAATTCCAGAAGACTGATCCCTAAAAAATTCATAAGATTTGTGCAGTAAAATCACAGATATTGCAATATAAATTGCCTCTTTCACCTTGTCCAACCCTTTACAAATGATTTTATAAGCATAGAATTGCATCAAACATCCTACACATTTGCTATCACTTCTAAAATTGCAGGTGAGAACAAAGGGGAGGAATATAAATTTGATATTTCGATTCAAAACTTGTGAGATCTGCCATTTTAATCAAAATGACGTCTTGCTACGATATCAGATCAAATTTAGCACGAAAAACTGAGTCCTATTAAATTAACTGTGAAACTAAAGCATTATTTTGACATCACAAAATCTACATCCCTAATCCTATCACCACAGGTTCCTTAAAAACTATCATTATGTGCAAGAAAACCGGTGATAGTCATCTTGTCAACGACCATCATTTGGACAAGATAAATGTAGACACTACTATGCCGATAGCTGTTACACTGACATGTATGCAGCCGTATGCAGGACCTTCTCCTCTCCCCTCCCCCGCCCCTCTAACTGTGCTTTGAGCTCACCGAGTTACTGTGCTTATTGTTTACTGTACTGTGCTGTCTCACCTTGTATTGTAACTTTGTTTGTCCCTGTACGGCGCTACGGACGCCTAGTGGCGCCCTATAAATAACAATTAATAATAATAATAATAATAATAATAATAATAATAATAATGTAGTAAATGCAGACTTACAGAGAAAGCAAAATTAAATATTTGCAACAGCAATGAATGATGGTAGTTTAATTCTCCTCACTTAAGTTTCCAACAGTGAGATTGCTGCTCTTCAAGGGGCGATGCGACCACCCACCCCCAGGATAAGGTACATGTGTTAATACAAAAGTAAAAAGCGTAGGGGTGGTGTTTATAAACACTATTAACTTTGCCAGCACTATAGTTAATATTGTTTATAAGACAGACCCCTATGCATTTTTTTTAGCTTTTATATTAGTCCATCCAGAGCTAAAGTCTTGAGGTTATAAATACTCTACATTTCAGCCTTATATAGTCTAATTTCCAGATCATTACACCTCCAATTATCCCTTAATATTTAATGCCATAGAAAACTTAACAGAATTTATAGAACATTAAAGTTTTTCTTTACAGTGTGCTGAGAGTGAGTGGTTCATATTTCCTTTTGTAATATAGCGTATATGTTCACCCAACCGGACTTTTAAAGAGCGACTGGTTTTGCCAACATATTGTTTGTCACATGTACACTGGAACATATATATATATTTATAATTATATATATATTACATTCTTTGAATGGATGGCGTGTTATAAAGTTTGATTTTGTGCTTAGAACCATTTATTAAAGAAAGACTCATGCTCCGTGGTCTTACTAGGATTACTCTTTATAGTTCTACATGGTAATCAAGTACCGCACTGATGGAAACCTAGGGGTAAATGTATCAAACTGCGAGTTTGCCAGCGTGTTGAAATCACAGCAAATCGCGGGTGTTTACCCGCGATTGTTTGAACAAAAACTGGAAATGTATCAAGCTGCGATTTTGAGACTCATGTTCAAAATCACTGGTCATCTCTGGCGATTTTGAGCGATGTAAACACTGACGAGTTTAGCAAACTCTCCTGTGTTTGCTAACTCGCAGCTTCATACATTGTAGACTTGTATAGCTGCAGTGGCAAACAGTGGTGAGTTTGATCTCTGGCGATTTTGCAAGTAGCAATTTTGACAGAAGCAGAACTCTGGCGATTTTGTATGAAAGCTCAGCTTCATACATCAGCTAGTTTCAACTCTCCTGAGAAAATCGCTGGAGTTGCAAACTCGCAGCTTGATACATTTACCCCCTACTGTTTTAATGTAGTTTACCTTATCATCACTAGGTTATACACTCTGAACTATCTCTTATCTCTCAAACTAGGGGTCTTTCTATAAAATAATTTTGTCCTGCCTGCAATACACTTTTTAAGACTGGATCGTATCTCAGTATGTTTCAGTACTTAGTGACCACACTCTCATACTTTCTATGCTGCCTATTGTATTGGGTAATACATGCTATATCACATTTCTGTTCTTTCTTTTCCTCCACTTTATTCTTTGGTTTTAAAATGTATGTACTTTCCAGGAATTGCTATCAGGTGGTTTGGTATATGTCTTTGTGTGACCAAACCAACCAAAATCAATTTCTACTAGTGTCAATAGTCACCATCACAAGAACTGTCTGGAGAATATTCCAGTAGGTCAGTTCATGTGGGTAAAAATAAATTATACGGAGGATGAAATACGTGAGGAACAAATTGCAGACATGAAAAATAATTTCTTACAAAAAGGATATTCAATAAATTTGGTTGAAGGTGCCCATACAAAAGTAAGAAAAATTGAAAGAGTTTGACTTTTAAAACCAAAGAAAAGATAAAAGAAATAGACAGGTTTAAATAGTATACACTTTTCCCACAGCCCTAGCTTGATGGACAGATGACATTCCCAACTTGTCTTTCAACGGGAGTTTTTTTGCAGGTGTTTTGCTTGATTTAAGACATACCCTGTCAGCCTGCTGCTTGCTGTTGAAAAGATGCTTATAAACCCTTTAAAAATATATAAGTAAAATCAGACTCTTTACTATTATTTTGTCACACATATGTCCTCCACCTATATCTCTTTAACCTACAGGCCAGTCCTGCATTACTTTTACACTTGTTACACATTGCAGTGTATTGTCATCACACAGAAACTTCCTATCAGGTGTCAGGGGTCTATTTCATTGCAAAATTTACATAATGACACCATCTCAATATGGGCAGATGTATTTGACTTGGATGTCTCCATGTTACCTAAAGCTCAATATGTCCAATACAGAGCTCATTTTCTCTGTAGTAGAGTCACAAAATATATGCTTTTGTAACTGTTCCAGTCTATAATCATTTCATATTTTTCCATCAGAAATTTCCCAATAACGCAAGAGCAGGTATTTTAAATCAAATGTCCCCATTTCACAAATATCCCAATAATCACAAATATCCCAAGCCTTACCCTACTTACAGGTATTTCAAAAGACATAAACATCATCACAAATATACCAATAATTAGCAATAAAAAATGTAATCTTTTGTGCAAAGATTGGTAGGCATGAGGACCTTATAATGGCTGCAAACAAATGTTGTCTCTTAGTCCTAAATGACTGGACCACTGATTACAGTAAGTGAAAAAGAATGTGCAGTTGTCAGTGTCGATTATGCACTGTCACCTGTCGTCTGTAGCTGGTATTGTGGTGGATACTCACAAGTTCACAGTTATCAGTGTTAGATAACCAGAAAAAAAGTTCACATGAAAAAACCCACAGGAAAATTGTTCACAGATAAAACCCCACTGACATAAATGCCCACAAAAAAAATGGTCACATGGCAAATTGCTCAAAACAGACAAATAACCACATGGAAAAAAACTCACACAGAAAAATGCTCAGACGCATAAATGCCCACAAGAAAAATGCTCACAAATATAAATTAAGTATATTAATGTATTGCTCTACAAAAGTGTCCTGTGTATGAAGAGGGCTTTAATGCTCTTGAGTGTAAATGTTTTCAAGTTAAATACAGGAAATCGTGAACAGTTTTTTTAACAACAAACTTTATTAAGAACAAAAAATAATAATAATAGAAACAACAACTTGGTGTCTGAGTGATCTGTAAGCCCTATATCCACACACAGGGTCCTTCGTAGTGCAAACAGTGGAGTTGTGAAGAAGCCAGAAAAACAATAAAGTTATGATTTATTTGGGGTTTGAATATCTTGCTTTTCGCACTATCAATGGAGTGGTGACTTCAATTATAAAATCAAAAGATGGCAACCTAGTCCAAGAACCAACAGAACATTGCCATGACTCTTTTCCTCAAAAGCAGCAGCAAACTTTGCCAGAAGCAAAATGAGGCAAGATTGAGAGTAGCAAGTGCCACTCCGTGCAATGTGATGGGACATGGATGCCAGGGTTAACTAATGATATATTGACCCATATGCCCATATTCCCAGACAATCTTCTCTCGCAAGTAGTCTTCTGTATCACAGAACGTTCCAATCTATGATGTCAGAAGGGTTTTTGAGAACCTTGCTGCCACTTTTCCAGATGAAAATATAATTTTCTAAATATATTGAGGGTGCAGCAGGTAGAGCTCCTCAGTTTCCTATAATAGCATGGAGTCATCATGATGCAGTACTGGAACAGTCGCAATAAACTACAAACTGTTGTGACGGATTTCACAATGCTCATAATTCCCTATTCCACTGCAATCATCCCAGCGTGTGGTTGCTATTTGATGAACTGCAGAGGAACTTGACTTGCCACAAATTAACACTGGCTAATGCACAAGCAGGTTGCCTAGAGGTGTAGAACAGGAAGTATGAGGCACCCCATGACATGGTTGCCACTTCTGTGCAGCAATATAAGCAGGTGGAAGATAAACTAAATTAATTAAGAAGACTGGCAGATTTGCAAGAAATAATTTGAACTGATTTATTATTTATGGCATGTATTATTTAATGTTGGGGCTCTCTGCGGGGTTCCTCTTTCATTATGGGTTAAAAAATGTTCTATTAATTAATTGTTATTTCAATTGTATATTTTTTTCGTTCTTAATAAAGTTTGTTGACAAAACAACCGTTCACAGTTTCCTCTATTTACCTTACAAACATTTACAAACAAAAGCATTATAGCCCTCTTCAAACACAGGACACTTATGTATAGCAATGAATTAATATACTTATATAGTAATATCAAATTACCATATGTGGGTATTTTTGTGTGGGCATTTTTCTATGTGAGTTATTTTCCATGTGGGTATTTTTCCATGTGGGTAGTTTTCTGTGTGAGCAATTTCCATGTGAGCATTGTTTTTGTGGGCATTTGTGTCGTTGGGGTTTTATCTGTGCGCAATTTTCCTGTGGCTTTTTTTCCATGTGAACTTTTTTCATACAACCTCAGTGTTGATTATGCATTGCCACCTGTTGTCTGTAGCTGGTATTGCGTTGGATGCTCATATGGTGCAGTTATCAATGTTGATAGTGCACTACCACCTGTCATCTTAGTGCTGGTATTATGATGGAACCTCAAAAAAACAACCCCAGTCACTGTGTTCCCAGAATACTGGGAGTTCTCCCTGACTCCAGGTAGAGTAGACTGACCTCCCGGACTTGCGTTTTTCCGGCTTGATTGAAAACTGCTCATGCGCGCTGGGTGACGTCACCGGTGTGATGGCGCAACCTGATCTCACCTCCCAGAGGGCACCAGCCATCTCAGAGCACAGAGATCAACCAGGACTCGCCCAGCGCTGAGGAGAAGCGATGAGCGGAGAGGCAGTGGACGGAGAGACGTTGAGCGGGCCAGCTCATAACTAATGTGTGCAAACATGCAGACATATGAGTTGAGTGTGTGTATTTATAATATTGTGCTTTTGTTTTACTTATACTATAATGATATAAAAGTGACAAAATGTAATAAACACAACCCATATGTCTGCACATTTAGTCCCTTTTTTTCACAAGACAGATGGCATGTTTAGTTGTTCAACAGATAAGACATTGTGTTCCAAAGGCATATAGAAAACTTCTTATATAAAGTCCCAGTTTTACACAGTGTCAGAGAATCGGCATTGTGGAAATCTTTTTATTTACACATGGGTATGATCTCTCTGTAGCATGTGGCATATTGGGATGTGGGATTAGTGACTTGATAATATGGGACAGGCTTCTGGGTGCTCAAGAGAAGATAGGGAATTTTATTAATTTCCGGGACTCCGTTCTGAACATCTAGGAATTACTGTGGAGCTAAACAATGATTATTTATTATGTGTATGCAGAATACTAAACATCCCAACACTCAGCCAGCCTGCTAACAGTTCATTAAATACAAAGACACTATGAAGATTGGATGCCCGTTAATACTAAAGTTGTTCAGGATTCTGAAGCCATCCTCCTGCGCCCGCCCATAAAATGATTTCTAATCCCTCGATATTGCTACAGAGTGACATATTTAGTAGGAGAATATAGGAATATGGTTCTTTGCTCATTTAAAAACTGCATCAAATTAAGCAACCAGGTTAAACCTCATTATTAGCTGCCACACGGTTCATCAAGCTATAATGAAGAATGGGATCTTCATTGAACAGTGAATTATTTATTTAAAGTTTTGGAATGTATATATCCTAGGCCAAGTCAAATGAAATATAATCCTCAAATATAAAGCTGCAATATGCGCTTCTAATCTGTGACAAACAGCTGTAATGCATGATCATTTATTTTGAATGCTTCATATGAATTCTCTAGGAAATAGTAATATAATCAAGATACAAGCTTAACAGTTCATCATTCAGAAAATGCAAGAGTGCTTATTATTAGACACATTTTGCAGATAGATTCCTAAGGTTATCAACTACACAAAGGGAGTTCATTTATGAACCACTCTACTTGAGAATGCAGGCTTCCAATTAGCTATACACTAGTGAATAGATTGACAGGCACAATATAAACAGCTACGTTCTTTAGGCCTAATTCAATAAGGAAAGTAATGCAAATATAAATGAGTAACTTTGCACCTTGGCAAAACTATATTGCATTGGAGGGGAGGAAAATGTAAAATGTGGGGTCAGATTTTTAATTGGGGTAAGGCATGTCCTAGATCAACTTTAAATGGTGTAAAAATAAAATGATAATGTTTTTTTATACGAAATGTAGTGTACCTTTAAGAATGCTTCACATTTTAATATGTTCAGGGATATATTCTAGAATTTGTATTAAGTTTTGCAGAGAATGTTATAAGCAGAAGTAAAAATGACATCTGCAGAAGTAGCTGATTACAAATAATGTACAACCTTATAGCTTCTTGTAAAAATTGCACCATAATGCTAGAACAAGTACAACCGCAGGCTTGTCAGGAAACTGATCTTGTGATTCATCAGCTGTTTTTGCACATCAACAAGTTCCTCAAAAGTACTATAAGAATGTATGACCTGGTATGCATTAAACAGAGCAGGATATTCAACCACTGACTGCGTTGTGTAATTCTAGTTCTCCGGCCGTAAAAAGGATATCATCCTCTCTGTTTGTGTAGGGATCAAGCATTGGTCCATTGGTAGCCTACTTTGGATCCGACATTTCCTTGGAGGTCCCACCGAGATGGTACATGTCCAGTCACTCATGGAGCAACAGCAGGCTGAAGGAGAGGACACAGGCACTAAAACCACGTGGTAAGAAGATTTTCTGCTCAAGTTTCTGTGTTTTCTCTAACATCTGGCTAAATCTGTGTGTTTCTGTACTACTATCATAAAGAGCCAAACAGAGACGATCATTAAAACAGGTATACCACATTGCATAGTTGTCTATTATTGCATTGTTTATTTCTGTATCAAGGTTTGATAAATAAAACTGAGAGTGTTGAACTTATAAACCCATAAAACACATAAGGTGAATAGAAACTGATTCTTTGAGACACAGGTACGGGTTGAAACTGTATTAGTTGACATTTCAGTCATAAGGTGACTAGATCGTAAGGTATTTTGATCATGGGAAGTAACAAGAGTACAGAATCAAAAGTTTCAGGAACACCCATGGATATAATGAAATATATTCATGGTAAGGAATTTTGTGTAGGAATGGATGAATTGTTCAAGAAATATGGTTTGACTAAAGATGGTACTTTTGACCCAATTAAGATACAACATATGATGAAAAGTATATCAGAATATATTGAAAGAAAACATTAAAGAGAAAAATGTGAAATGTGGCTGGATACCAAGAAAATTGATTTATGAACATGAATGTGCAGAAATGCTGGATGTTACGGAAAATGTTAGTAACGACAGGGAAAGTGGAAATGTATGTGGAGGTACGTCAGAATTGAGTCCACGGAGTGTAGATGGAAATTTTTATCCCTGGTCGGAATGTTAAAATTGTAGATTTTGTAACAGTTCTGGTGACACTGTTTGTAAAAATGGTCAGACTCTGTGGAATGAAGGATGTAAACCATGTAATGTGTCCCGAACAAAAGGGGTATTGAGATCAAACCCCAAGAGATGTTTGATATAGCACAAGAGGTTAAGAAATCTGGACGAGTAAAGAAATACACATAAAGATGTAAATGTGAGACAGGATTGAATTTTTGGAAAATAAAGAAATGTGTGAAATGTGTAATGATTAGAGGTGATGTCCAAAGTCATTCAGGACCATCAGCGCCACCATCTTATTTAGGCATTTCAGAGGTTCCTGACTATCGACTTGAATTATATCCAACGACAGAGCAGACCACGAGGGAACCTGGTCCAAATAATGGGCAGCAGGTTGTACGAACTACCACGTCCTTTAAACCATGGACCCCCATGGAACAGATATATTTATTAAAAGATATCCTGTCTGTCAGAACTAACCCTTTGGGATTGTGCAGACATTTCACTAGAATTCAGAGTGTTTATTCAGGTACCTGGGTAGATATGTCAGATCTGGTTAGAAATGCAGCAGGGGAGAGTGTGGTGAGGGCTATAGAAAATAGTCAGGTAAATCCAGCCACCCCAGTACCCATACCTCCATTGGAAGAGCAAAAGATCCTTGATTCAGGAGAAGTCTGGCTGACTAAGTGTGAAGTTTACTGCCAGGAGCAGGTAAATAATCTGCCTGCAGTTAAACAAAAATAAAAAAGAACAAACTGTGCAAGAATTTTATGACCAAATCTTGCGAGCCCATGAGGATCTGGGTTTTAATGTTACCACACCACGAGACCTCAGAATATTTAGATTAGCTTTCTATAATGGAATGCTGCCTGATTTAAAATGTAACCTGGCAGCATGCAAACCAGAATAAAGTTGCATGACCTTAGAGGAGGTGCTTACTGTATTAAAATCTATAGAACAAAGTAAGAGGGGAAAAAAAGGAGATCAGAACTGTGCGCCCAGTTTATGTTGCAGTCTCTGGTGGAGACAGGTCAAACAGACAAGTAAGAGAAACAACTCCCTAGATAGAAACAGACAGGGATCAATTAACCCTTCAGGGCCAATCAAACTAGATCCCTGATCAGAATATTGCTCCAAGAATCCTCTTTGCTTCCATTGTGGAGAAAGAGGATATTTAAAGAGAGATTTTCCAAGCAGAGACAAACCAAAAGCAATGATTGATGTGAACAGGACACATTCACAATAGGAAAGAACAGTAATACAAGTCAGAACATGTTCCCCGTAACTGTATTACTAAAGACACCGTAATGACAACAGGTATAGAAGGAACTAATCAGGCATTGTACCAATCTATGTCAGTTCCCATTACTTTCTCTGATAGAACTATGCTGCTGACACAGTTCCTAATCTCTGACACATGACCCATTAATTTACTGGAAGCAGACATGTTGAATGCATTGGAAGCTCGTATAGTATACAAGGGAGGGCAGGTATACATGTCTACTGCAGCAGGATTTAACTACTCTGTAGCCTATGACACTTTCATGATGCTGGCAAGTGATGGCATGGTAAATATTCAACCACTCTGTGCCTCTGATGAGGCAATGATATTAGTACTGAAACAAGTACCCTCCACAGTATGGGCACTAGGAAAGGTTGTTGTAGGATTACTAAAGGTTGACCCTGTACAGATAAAGCTAAAACCAAATGTGACACCTGTGAAAATAAAATAGTATCCACTGAAACCAGAAAAAACAGTGCAGTAAGTAAACAAGTACAGGAATATGTCCAAGCAGGGGTACTTAGACCCTGCTGATCTCCCTGGAACACTCCGCTTTTCCCGGTGATGAAGAGATTTAAGCCAAATGAACCAATATCCTTTCGGATGGTTCAAGATCTAAGAGAAATAAACAAAAGAATGGTAATAGACAGCCCAATTGTCCCAAATCCACACACGCTGTTAAACCAGATACCTACTTCAGCCATTTATTTCACAGTGATAGATCTAGCAAATGCTAGAGGAAATTACTGAGGAAAGCCAATTATTGCTGGCTTTCACGCATCAGGGAAAGCAATATACATGGACCAGATTGCCTCAGAGAGGGGCGACATCCGCTGGTGCTTTTTCAGAAGCCATGACCCAGGTTCTGCAGGGTTGGGCACTGAATGATAAAGACGCAGTGCTCATTCAATATGTAGATGACCTGTTGCTTTGCACAAAATCACAGAATTGCTGTATAGAAGAGACACTCTTATTACTGACATTTCTAGCAAAAGAAAATTGTAAAGTCAGCAAAGATTAAATGCAGTTAGTCCAAACACATGTGCAATTTCTGGGATACTGCATATCACACCAGGCAAGACACATTACAACAGATAGGAGGGAAGTGATCCTAAAAAGAAAATCTCCACAGAGTTTGAAAGAAATGTGGGCTTTCCTAGGGGTCATTAATTACTGTAGAGACTGGATACCTGCAGTCTCACTTAAATTGCAGGTTTTGTTTGACACATTAAAAGGAGATAAACAGCAGGGGCCGCTCACACTGACCCCAGAACAAGAACAAATGTTTAATCAGTTAAAAATTGATGTAACATCTGCACCAGCACTAGCCCTGCCAGACTACAACAAACTGTTTAATTTATTTTGCCATGAAAAACAGGGTCATGCCCAAGGTTCTCCCACACAAACACATGGAGTGAAAAAAAGACCCTTAGCATATTACTCTATGCAATTGGACCCTGCAATCAGGGCAGCACCAACGTGCATTAAATCAGTAGCCGCGGCTGCACTACTGATAGAAAAAACAGCCCCCATGGTATTAGGACATGAACTTGTAATGCAGGTACCCCATTCTGTAACAGAAATCCTTCATCAAGCACAGATGAAACACCTGTCCTTAATGGCATAGACACTGATCAGGCATGTGGTAGAAATGACAGACAGTCACAGCAGCAGCTGCAGAAAGACACAGAAAATACACAAACTTTTTCTTTTTCCCCTGAACATGAACAGGATTGCGTTGAACTAATGCGCTTGGAAAGTGCTGATATACCCGACATATCTGAGGTACCAATATCAAATTTCATAGGCTCTACTGGAAAACCAATCAAACATGCCTAACTCATAAGACCATTGTTTGCTGCTCTCCAACTGCCCAGACAACTTGCAGTAATGAAGGTAAAAGTACACACTAGAGAACAAGCCTCAGAAGCCAAAGGTAATGCCTTAGCTGATGCCGCTGCAAAGCAAGCTGCTATAATGCCACTGAACCCTGTGAATATAAATGTTGTGACCCAACCCCAGTGTTCCCTCTAAGCTGAGCAATCTGGAAATGATAGAGTTAAACCTGTATCCTACTAGGAAACATCCTGCAGATTGTGAATGCAAACCTTTCGGGTGGAGCCCTCATTAGAGTGACCTTTTAACTCTTTCCTTTCCAGATTGCTCAGCTTAGAGGGAACACTGCCCTATCCCCGATCCCAGACTTAGAGACACTTATCAAGTTTCAAGAACAAGCGCCGAATGTTGAAAAACAAGCCTGGAAAAGGTTAGGGACAGAGGAAAAAGGTAATGAGTGGTGGTTACAGGGCCACTATTGTTTGCCAAAGGCACTGTACCCAGTGATGGCACAAGCCCTACATGGGAAGGTCCATGTGTCTAAGGACAGTATGGTTAAGGTCCTGGGAAGAAACTGGATAGCACCTGGATTTGCACAGGCTGCACAAGCATATGTATCTGGATGTGTGATATGTGCCTTACATAACCTTGGCAAGACTATAAAATCCCACCAAAGAGCACCCCACAGACTCTGTACACTTTCCATAGGCTACAAATTTATTTTATACAATTGGTCAAAGTTGCAGGCTATGAATATGTTCTTGTGTGCACAGATCCGTTCAGTCACTGGCCTGAGGCCTGGGCTTGTAGAACAGAAACTACAAGAGCCAGAAAATTGATGTCTGAGGTGGTATGCAGATATGGGGTCTTGGAAATAATTGAAAGTGACAGAGATACCCATTTTACAGGCAAGGAACTTAAACAAGTGTTGGAGGAAGTGGGCATCACTTTGACATTACATATCCCCTATCACCCCCAGAGTAGTGGGCGGGTAGAGAGACTGAATGGAACACTAAAATTAAAAATGCAGAAATTAATGTCAGAAACTGGGAAAAATTGGCTGTTTGCCATTAGCCTTACATTCTGTCGGAAACACACCAATGGGGAAATTATAATTTACCCCCTATGAAATACTTTTTGGAACACCCTATAAGTTAGGTTATTTACCACACCAATTGCAACATAAACATGGTGATTTGACAGCATTTATGATACAGTTACATAAACAATTGACTAAAATCCACCACCAGGTGTCCTCTTCCATTCCAGAATTCCATACCAGGATTCTAGTACTCATTGGTTAGAGCCAGGGGACTGGGTGGTCATAAAAAAGCATGTGAGAAAAGCTCTTGAACCCAGGTTCGAAGATCCATACCAGATCCTACTTACAACTCCCACAGCAGTGAAAATACAGGGAAGAGATGCCTGGATACACGCCTCTCACTGCAAGATCTTCAGACAAGGGGAGTCTGAGTATAATTCGTAAACACAAATTAAATTCTCAAGAATTATGTTTAATTGCATTTTAAGTGAGCCTAGTAATTGTTGGATACTTGCTTTTGATTTGGGCTATTGATGCCTACAGCTCCTCCCACGACAGAAAAGAGGAGAGCAATTTCACGTACCCTTACACTCACACAAACTACAGCACTGCTAGGATAGGACACAATGATAGAAAAAGAAGGGAATTACACAAGGTTTTGCATGAATCTTAGGATAATAGGCTAATTGCCATGCACTATCCATATGCTAAAGCTTTGGGAAGTGTTAATAATTGCTGGATCTGCACATTCTCACCCATCTCATCACTAACCATGCCTATAGTAGCAGTCCCTATATCTTGGAAAGAGATGGCCCACTGGGGCGATACCATGACAAAGAAATCTTATAACCTGACCAGTGCTTGGTTCCAGGATAAACCTTATAGTTTGATGGTTATGGGGTGGGTCACCCCCCTTGGTGGGTAGCACATAGAAATAAGACCACAATCCCTTTCCAAGATAAGGTGGAACAAATGTGTCATAATAATATATGTGTAAATGTTAAAACCTACAATGGGGATATGGGGTATGTGGCTGAAAGAGCTAATCTTACTTTTTATGGGACAGCAAGTTATGAAAAATTAAACTTTACCAGAAAGTTTTGTATACCCACCACGAGAATTAAACCCCAAGGAAAGTGGAGTAAATGGCTAAATTTCTCTGCTGAAGGTATACTATGTGTGCGGTACCAAGGCCTATAAATTTCTCCCAATAGCTGGACATAGCACCTGTAAACTGGTTAGCCTTACAACAGCTACATGAGTGCAAGATACCATAGATCTTAATTATAGCCCAACCCACACTAGAGTCAGACGGTCAGTAAAAATAAATAAAGAGCGCGCACATGACCTAATATTTCAACCTTGGTACAAAAAAATGGGACTATCCATGTCAATATTTGGAGGATCAGTTCAAAATTTCCATAACATAGAAAGTTTTGCCAAGTTGTTTGATAATGTAACTGACCAAATACTTGAGATACTGGAAATAACGTCAGAAACCCTGAAACATATCATGTAAAAATTCTCAGACAACATCAGTTAGTGCTAGACTATCTGCCAGCCACTCAGGGAAGAATGTGCCAGATAGTAGGTCCAGCCTGTTGTTCTTACATTGCTGATAATTTCAGTTAGCCTATAGACGCCCATATCAGAGAAGTAAAGAGACTCAAGGACAAATTTAAAAAGCAGCACAATGATCCTGAATATGTTCTTGATACTGAAGGTTGGTTTTCCTGGTTAAACCCTGCAAATTGGTTTAAGGGCATAGGAGGATGGGTATCAGGTTTGATACATGTTGCTCATCAGGGATTGCTCATAATCCTTTTTCTATACGTATTGATAAAAATAATGATCCTGTTGTTTAACAAGTACACTAAAGCCAAGTGTTTATGTTTCAGAAATACAGTAACCACAACACCAGCCTTAACTGCCGTACTGTACACCCCACTAAAGAAATGTGCTTTGTGTGAAACTCCAAGCACTACTTCCATTTGTAACCAGTGCAGAAGCCAAGAACCTCTTTCATGGAGTGCGCATGAATATTACTGATGATGAAGCTGTTTAAATGAAGGTATACAGCACAATGGACAATCACTCCTATTTTTAAATAAGTGACATATAACAATTGCCGAGCGCACTGTGTATTTTCTCCTTCCCTTTCCTTTTTCCTTTCCCATAAAATCCATAGTTAGGGTGAGTTTCTATTTGGTATGGCCACTAGGCTTGAATGAATCTATAAGATTCCATTGTATAAAACCTTTAGGGAATTATATCGCTGATTACAACTAATGTACAACCTTAAGGCTTCTTGGAAAATTGCACCATAACGCTTGAAAAAGTACAACCGCAGGCTTGTCAGGAAACTGATCTTGTGATTCATCAACTGTTTTTGCACATCAACAAGTTCCTCAAAAGTACTATAAGAATGTGTGACCTGGTATGCATTAAACAGAGCGGAATATTCAACCACTGACTGTGTTGTGTAATTCTAGTTCTCCGGCCGTAAAAAGGATATCATCCTCTCTGTTTGTGTATGGATCAAGAATTGGTCCATTGGTAGCCTACTTTGGATCCGACAAAATCTATCAAGTAATTGTGTCCTATATAAAAAACAACCAGTATTTTCCTTGTGTGCAAAATAATAAACTAATTTGCACCCCTTGCAATGCAACATGGTTTTGCCAAGGTACAAAGTTACAAATTTATTTTGCTTTACTTTCCTTCATAAATCAAGCCCATTCTGTGTAGCTGAAGTCACACATCAGGATGTATCTGCACAAAGTTCTTTATATTACCTACTAGCAGAATACCCGGCGTTGCCCGGGATTTAAAGAATTTTAAGACACAACTGTGTTACAAAGTGTTTCTCTGAGTTTGAAGAGACCAGTTACTGGATGAAGCGGCATTAAACCATTCCCAATATTTAACAAATGATTAGCAAACTGACCGTCCATTGTGTTGCCATGCAGAGAAACTCTCATATTTGTGGTTAGTCGCAAAGTGCGAACATGCCTGCAAAGATGTGATGATTTAAGGCATGCATTAATTTTATCCGCCATTGTTGCTTTTGGAATGACCGGCAATGTTTGTCGAAAATCTCCAGCCAATACAACAGTGACTCCACCCATTAGTAAATCATTGCCTCTTAAAAATTGAAGTGTTTGATTGAGGGCCTGTAAAGCATTTTTGTGTGACATGGTGCATTCATCCCATACAATGACCTGACATTGCTGCAGAATCTGAGCTTTTTCTGTTCGTTTAGTGATATTGCAGACGGGAGTTTCACTTCGGGCCAGATTAAGCGGTAACTTGAAAGCTGAATGTGCTGTTCTTCCACCAGGGAGCAAAGTTGCAACAAATCCAGAAGAGGCCACAGCAATAGCTATCTTGGAATGTACTCGAATTTTAGCAAGTAACAACTTGATGAGAAACGTCTTACCTGTTCCTCCGGGTGCATCCAGAAAAAATATATTTCCCCTTTTTTTTGGAACTTCTTGCAAGACATTGTTCCAGACATTCCAGAGTTATGGTCGTTTTAGATGATTTTTAGTTGTTACCCCCCTCGCCACCCCCACCCTTAGGAGTGCTAGGGGTGTCTTGCCCCCACAATATTTGTTGTCAGACTGTAAGTCATATGTGTACCAGGTTTGGTGTAAATTGTTCCAGACATTCCAGAGTTATGGTCGTTTTCGATGATTTTTAGGTGTTACCCCCCTCGCCACCCCCACCCCGTAATGAATTTCAATTTTAATTTTTTTTAGTTGCCTCCGTCATGTTTTAATACACTTGTATGCAAAAAATTTTATTTTTTTTTAAACATATTTTATTAAGGAGATTTTTCAATTTTCAAAACAGTGTAAAGGTTAAGTTACATTGTTTAAACAACAAGTACCTTGCAAATGAAAAGAATAATGTGAACCTTGTCAATCAAAGTAAAAACATAGAAAGGGAAAGAAAAGAGAGAAAGCAGGGAACAGGGGGAGGGGAAGGAAAGAGGGAGAGGAAAGGAGAAAATGTTAGTGTGGTAAGAGGGGGAAGGAAAAGGGGCACCTGACCTGGCATCTAGATGTATTACGTGTATCTACCATATGTTGCACATCTTCTAACTCTATATTCAATAGTTTCCATTCTAATCAGGTCTTGTTTGTTCTGAACCAAAGGAGGCGAGCCAAGGATCCCAAATCGCACGAAATTTATTGGGACGATCAATGAGAATGCTTGTAATGTGTTCACAGCTATATGTCTGCCTTGTTCTATTGATGATTTCAGGCAGCGATGGGGATTCTGGATGTTTCCAATTTGCTGCTATTGCGCATTTAGCCGCATTAAGTATATGGCCTATGAGCGCCATAGTATATTTGTTAACATCCGGTATAGGCCTATGCAATAGCGAATATGAGGGGCAGGGGGGGAGTTTTACTGCGGTGACTCTATTAATTAAATTGTGAATTTTCCGCCAGAATTCCACAAGTCTCGGACAGGACCACCAAACATGTTGGAATGAGCCTTCCTGTCCACATAGTCTCCAGCATTGACTAGAGAAGTCAGGATATATGGCTTTCAAGCGGGTTGGGACCAAATACCATCTATATAAGAGCTTATATGAGTTCTCCTTGGTACGGACACAGATAGAGCTCTTAGCGACTCGTGACCTGATCTTAGCCCATTCCTCTATCTCTAGCTCGACGCCAAGGTCTTCTTCCCATTTCAGCTCGTAACGATCTTTGGCAGGTTGACGAAATGCCACCATGATACTGTAAAATGTAGATATTAGACCAGTAGGAAGGGATTTAAGTCTGCAAAAAGTTTCTAAAGGTTTACGTTGGTATATAAGCTTAAGCGTTGGGAGCGATTGATATAAGTGTCTCAACTGAAGGTATTGATAGAAACGGTCATGGGGAATGCCATATCGTCGTTGTAAGTCCGCAAATTCGGGGAATATCCGCGTGGGCTATGTCAGTAATAAATCTTAGACCTTGTCGGGACCAGTGGTGAAAAGAGAAGTGTTGTTGCCCTGGTGGAAAAGCTGGATTGTTCCACAGTGGGAACATAGCTTCCGGGTTTTTTATCAGCTGAAACGTGCGGGTACTGTAGTCCCACATCTGGAGGGAGAAACGGGTGGTGGATAAGAGTAACAGGAGTGGTGGTCTATGTTTGATTGATATCCAAAGTAGTGTATAGGGCGAGAGTAATTGCAAAAAGGAAGCCTCAATGTCTACCCAGAGCCTAGTGGAAGATGGAGAATGAAATAAGACTAGTTGGGTCAGGTGTGCAGCATTATAGTATTTAGAGATGTTTGGGAGGCCCACCCCCCCTTCTGAATTTCGTCGAAAGAGCGTGCAGGCTCTTACTCTGGGTCGTTTGCCTGCCCAAACAAATCTAGTAATTTGCTTCTGGAGGGTCTGTAGCGCAAGAGAGGGTCCTCGAACAGGTAGGGTTTGAAACAAATAAAGAATTCGTGGCAAGAGGTTCATTTTTACCGCCGCCATGCGGCTGACCCAAGAGATATATAGCTTATCCCATTTTTCAAGATCACACTTGAGTGAGTCTAAAAGCCTGGGGAAGATAGATGCGTATATATGATTATAATGGGTCGTTAAGTAAATTCCCAGGTATTTAAGTTTATCTTGTTGCCATCGGAAGTTTGTTTGGTTCTTCAGGGTATCTAATAGGCGGGGAGGTAGGTTAAGAGGGAGAATTTCTGATTTGTCCATGTTGATCTTGAAGTTAGACACTGCGCCATACTCATCAAGTTCTTTTTGAATGGATGGGATGGAGGCAAGGGGGTTGGTAACTGTAAGAAGAATATCATCTGCGTACATAGATATCTTATAATTAGTCGTCCCCATTTGAATTCCAGAAATTGTCGGGTTCCTGCGTATACGCGACGCCAGTGGTTCCATCGTGAGAGCGAACAGCAAGGGGGAGAGTGGGCAGACCTGTCGAGTACCATTTGTAATGTGAAACGGAGATGATGCGGCGCCATTGGCTATAACCGTAGCTGAGGGATTGTGATAGAGGGACGCTAGGCCACATAGGAAACGGCCCCTGAACCCCATTGTGCCCAAGGTGGCTCTCATGAAGGGCCATGAGACCCTGTCGAACGCCTTTTCTGCATCAAGAGACACCACCAGAGCAGGGACCCGGGCCCGGTTTGCTATTTCAATTAGATCAATAACCCTTCTAGTATTGTCGGCTCCTTGCCGACTAGGGATAAAACCCACCTGATCTGGGTGGACCAAGGCGGGAATTACTCTGGCTAGTCTGTTTGCTAGTAGTTTGGCGAATAGCTTTAGATCCACATTTAATAGCGAAATTGGTCGATAACTTGCACAGTGACTAGGGTCGCGTCCCTCTTTAGCTATAACAATAACGTCTGCTCTGGTGGTGTCTCTTTCAAAGTACCCACCATTCAAAATTGTTTCAAAAAGCGAGAGAAGCATAGGTGCCAGATCAGAGGCAAATTTTTTATAATAGATTGCCGTGAGGCCATCTGGGCCTGGAGCTGCCGAGTTTCTTAGGGTCTTAATGGTTGCTTTGATCTCTTTTATCGTGATGTCAGCGTTTAGAATTAAGAGCTCTGCCGCAGTGAGGCGGGGGAGGGAGCAGGTCTGAAGAAAGTCTCGTATCTGGGTATGAAGAATATCTGGGGAGTCTGTTGTCAAGGGGAGATTATATAGTAAAGTGTAGTAGGTGCTGAATCTATCAGCTATGGATTGTGGGTCGTACAGTGATTGCTGTGCTTGATCCTTAATGGATATTATGCGGTTACGGGTCCGCTTGCTCTGAAGCCTACGAGCGAGCAATGTATCAGCTTTATCCCCTTTTTCATAGTGTCGCTGTTGGAGCCATTGAAGGGTCTTAGCCGCCTTTGAAGCTAGTAGTTTACCTAGTTGACCTCGCAAAGCCAGAAGTTTTAAATAAGTTTTACGTTTGGGATATATTTGGTGCTGTCTGGTTAGGGTTTGGATTTGGGCTTCTAAGTCAGTAACTGCTTTTTGATGTAGCTTTTTCTCGTGAGATGCTAAACTGATCAGGCGTCCTCTGATGGTCGCTTTATGAGCCTCCGATCTTACAGTAGAAGTAGTGTCTTCTTGGGCATTGTCTGTTTGAAAGTCAAGAATAGCTTGTCGTATCGTATTAACATTGTCTTTTCTCAGAAATAGATGGTCATTTAGCCTCCATCGATAACATGGTGCAAAGGGTGGCAAAACGTCAAGTCGCACTAACACAGCTGAGTGGTCAGACCAGGGAACTGATGTAGTAGTAGCCGATTTCAGGGAACGAGTCGTAAGAGCATCTACCAGTACCATATCCAATCTAGAGTAAGTTCCATGTGGTACTGAATAATGTGTATACGTTCTGTCATTGGAGTATAGCACTCGCCGTGTATCATAAATATTAGCTTGAGTGATCAAGGATTGTAGTTTAAGGCTTTCACGTGCTATTTGACTACCTCGTAGTGTTGGAGGTGAACGGTCTAATCGAACGTTTAAGATGGCATTAAAGTCCCCCCCTATTATTATCCGTCCAGTCCCAGTTCGTGAAAGTCTAGAGAAAAATTGAGAAAAAAAGGTGTTTTGTGATGTGTTGGGAGCATATAGTGTAGCTAAAGTAATTGGTGTGCAGAGGAGAGAACCTGTTAGAATAACATATCGTCCTTGGGGGTCTGTATAGGATGTATCGATTGTTAAAGGAAGAGTATGGTGAAGTAGGATAGCTGTACCCTTGACTTTTTGGGAAGATGTGGAATAATAAACCTGGGGGTAGAGTTTGCATTGTAGATTTGGGTGTATATGTTGGAAATGCGTCTCTTGCAACATTACAATCTGAGGAGAATGACGTTTCAAGTACTGGAACAAAATAGTGCGCTTTTGTGGCGTATTAAGACCATTAGCATTTATAGTTAGAACCGAGAGGGTCATGGTTGATACCAGTAGAATTTATGCCAAGATAATTTTGGGTAGTATAAAAGGAGCAGCTCGATATCAGGCCGAGGTGCAAAGGATAGGGAGGGGAGAAAATGGGTTAGTAGGGGAATGAATGTAAAGTGAGGGGAGAGAAGACAGCTTGACTGGCAAGTCATGTCTTCAAAAAATCGAGACCAGTACATCCTGTGTACTTGGGGAGTGTGGGGGGTGGTTGTGTAGCCGTGGGTACACTTGCTCAGGGAGAAGGGGCAATCCTAGTCGTTGCAAATATGCGAGGAGAAATATACATGTATGCAGCTTATAAACATTTAAAAGGAAGAGATAAATACAAAAGTATTACTATGTAGAACATTATCAGTTTAGCTAACTATATATAGTCATTTTGGCTAACAGTAACCGTAACATTAACAGCAAATAAGAACAGTGTTAACATTGGACAACAATTGAGAGACATCAGTCAGAAAACATACAAAAAATAATAACATTATTGTATCGTGAATGCAATGTAAGTCTACTTGCTTGTTGACGATATCTCAGGAACCAATATGAGTATAATTTCCTTCATTCATGTCTCTGAAACATTATTAGAGTTGCCGCTAATCTTTTCCAGGTATCACGAACCGGTTTTCTGAACTCTCTGTCGGCAAAAGTTAGAAACTTATGTCCAAGTCTTTCATGTTTGTGTCCATGAAGCTGTGGGAGCCCCTGGTCTCACAATCTCCGCTGTGTTTGACATCAATGTTGGAGGTATCGCTATTCCCAGAGTCCGCAGCAGGGTGATTCCTTGGTCTGGCGTCCTAACCTTATGAGATTGACTTTCGTGGCCGACCAGTAGGTGGAACGGAAACCCCCATCGATATCGAATTTTGTGATCTCTTAATAGCTTAGTGATTGGGGCGAGATCCCGTCGTTTCTGCAACGTAGAGGGAGCAAGATCCTGGTAAACTTGAAGGTCAGATCCATCAAACTGAAGTGAGGATGTCGCCCGGGTGGCCATAACAAATTGTTCTTTGTATTTATAGTAATGGAACCGGACAATGACGTCTCTAGGCGGTTGGTTAGGTGGAGGTTTCGGCCGTAGTGCTCTGTGAGCTCGGTCTGTCTGTACGTCCGATGCAGAGGTATCTGGTAGGTAGTGAAGGAAAGGTTTCTCAAGATATTTGGGTAGTAGATCTCCATCTATTGTCTCTGGAATATTTTGAATGCGGAGATTGTTCCTCCTATTCCTGTTTTCATTATCTTCCAGCTGATCTTTGAACGATTCCATATCCGCACGAATGTCAGATAACTCTGTGGACACAAATTCTTGGAAGTGACAGACCTCATCAACTTTTTGCTCTAGATCTGCCGTTCTTGAGCCAATAGCCGCTATTTCTTGGCGAAGCTCAGCCATTCCCTTTTTGAATTCTTCTTGGATAATCGTTCGTACCTCCGTTTGCATAGTGGATTTGATGACGTTTCTCAGTTCGTCAGAAATAGACGTATTAGAAGATGAGTTGGTATCTTCTTGATCCAACTCAAGTTGGTGGGATGGGGAAGACGCAGATGTTTGAGAAGCATTTTTCTTCTTAGTTTGAGTAAAGAAGGAAGTTGCTTCTGATGGTGCATTTTTTTTCTGGTTTCTGTGAGACATAGCGCCGTCTTTTTCTGGGAGCCACTGATTTTTTCTTTTTTCCTTTTTCCCCCTTAAAAAAGGGGTTTTGGTAAATGCGAGAGGTATATCAGGATTCAATTATTAGTTATAAAGATCTGACTCTCTTGCGTCCGCGAACATGTATTATTGAGTTAAAGAGCCATGGATTCCCCTATATGCAAGCAAGTTAGGAGCTCATCTGGTTGTTAGATTGTTTGCAATTGGTGGCGGAATAGATGAGACTGTGGGTTAGGTATTGTTGAAAAAGAGCCATTTCTTAGCCATAAGCTCCTAGTCATTTAGAAGTATTAGAGTATTTTAGATGTTGTTTTGTAAACTGCCACTAGATGGCAGGGTATCGCTGGGAATTTGAGACAGTTTTAACTAAGTCACTATAGATACAGAGTTTGCCGAGCTCTGTAAAAAAAAACACAGTGACAAACAGCTTCTCTCACCTCAGCTTTCAGTGGAGATCTTAGAGCAGGGATGTGTGTGGATCTGAAGAAGCTCGTTTTCAAAGCAGGGTCTCCAATAACATGATCAGCACTCCTGATGATCAGGTGCTGGGGAGATCTTCTTCAAGCCCCCTATCGCCGTTGCTGGGATGTATGGCCAGGGCTGCCAGCTCTCACTGCTCTGCTGTATCTACGTAGGGTTCTGTCAGCTGCACTAGTCAAATTTGTCGCGGCCCCGCCCCCACCGGAAGTGTGGTCTCTATGGGGCTTGCAGGGCTAGATATCGGGGCTTCTGGACCGGAAGTAGGCCTCAGCGGGACGAAGTTCGGCAGCTAGTACCAGCAGGTGGATAGATGAGTGGACCAGGCAGCAGCCGCATTCACTGCTTGCCGACTGGAAGTCGATCACCGCGGACCGGAAGTTAAGGTGGCCGGCCTGCAGTTGCTCCAGAGGACACCGTCGCAGGGACGAGAAGAACCCGCGGTCTGCCGAGGTGCCGCCGGAGGGGTCGCCAATCAGGTAGGTCACTCTCTTACTATTGCAGGTCTTCCTGCGGCTCCGGTTCTCAGCAGCACTCCGGGTCCACACGGGAAGATGAACCAGGCTAAAAGCCAGACAATATAGCTTGCCTTGGCTATCAGAGAAAAGCCTCAATAGGTAGTTTAGATTAAGGGGAGCGACGCAATCGTGCCTGGTGGGCCCTAAATTAAGGCTGCGGTCCCCTGTGTCAGCCAGGCCTCCGGGTTGCCGGACAGTCTGCAGGCAAAGAATTTGAGCGGAGCCTAATTCCGGGGCATGTTGGAGGTGCCTCAGGATCAAAGGAGCCTGTTTATCGAATATTTATATGTGGAATCGGCTATAAAAATAGAATTTAAGAGAAGATCCCCAGGAGCTTCAGTAAAACGTGGCCGAATAGGATGGCTGCTAGACCACGCCCCCTCGTATGCAAAATTTCATGATCTTCGCTTGAAAAATGTGGATTTGTATAGAAAGACAGACAGAAGGACAGAAGGACAAATTTTCTCTTTTATATATTAGACTAGCAGAATCCCCGGCGTTGCCCGGGATTTAAAGAATTTTAAGACACAACTGTGTTACAAAGTGTTTCTCTGAGTTTGAAGAGACCAGTTACTGGATGAAGCGGCATTAAACCATTCCCAATATTTAACAAATGATTAGCAAACTGACCGTCCATTGTGTTGCCATGCAGAGAAACTCTCATATTTGTGGTTAGTCGCAAAGTGCGAACATGCCTGCAAAGATGTGATGATTTAGGGCATGCATTAATTTCATCCGCCATTGTTACTTTTGGAATGACCGGCAATGTTTGTTGAAAATCTCCAGCCAATACAACAGTGACTCCACCAATTAGTAAATCATTGCCTCTTAAAAATTGAAGTGTTTGATTGAGGGCCTGTAAAGCATTTTTGTGTGACATGGTGCATTCATCCCAAACAATGACCTGACATTGCTGCAGAATCTGAGCTTTTTCTGTTCGTTTAGTGATATTGCAGACGGGAGTTACACTTCGGGCCAGATTAAGCGGTAACTTGAAAGCTGAATGTGCTGTTCTTCCACCAGGGAGCAAAGTTGCAGCAATTCCAGAAGAGGCCACAGCAATAGCTATCTTGGAATGTACTCGAATTTTAGCAAGTAACAACTTGATGAGAAACGTCTTACCTGTTTCTCCGGGTGCATCCAGAAAAAATATATTTCCCCTTTTTTTTGGAACTTCTTCCAAGACATTGTTCCAGACATTTCAGAGTTATGGTAGTTTTAGATGATTTTTAGGTGTTACCCCCCTCGCCACCCCCACCCTTAGGAGTGCTAGGGGTGTCTTGCCCCCACAATATTTGTTGTCAGACTGTAAGTCATATGTGTACCAGGTTTGGTGTAAATTGTTCTAGACATTCCAGAGTTATGGTCGTTTTCGATGATTTTTAGGTGTTACCCCCCTCGCCACCCCCACCCTTAGGAGTGCTAGGGGTGTCTTGCCACCACAATATTTGTTGTCAAACTGTAAGTCATATGTGTACCAGGTTTGGTGTAAATTGTTCCAGACATTCCACAGTTATGGTCGTTTTCGATGATTTTTAGGTGTTACTCCCCTCGCCACCCCCACCCTTAGGAGTGCTAGCGGTGTCTTGCCCACACAATATTTGTTGTCAGACTGTAAGTCATATGTGTACCAGGTTTGGTGTAAATTGTTCCAGACATTCCAGAGTTATGGTCGTTTTCGATGATTTTTAGGTGTTACCCCCCTCGCCACCCCCACCCTTAGGAGTGCTAGGGGTGTCTTGTCCCCACAATATTTGTTGTCAGACTGTAAGTCATATGTGTACCAGGTTTGGTGTAAATTGTTCCAGACATTCCAGAGTTATGGTTTTTTTTGATGATTTTTAGGTGTTACCCCCCTCGCCACCCCCACCCTTAGGAGTGCTAGGGGTGTCTTGCCCCACAATATTTGTTGTCAGACTGTAAGTCATATGTGTACCAGGTTTGGTGTAAATTGTTCCAGACATTCCAGAGTTATGGTTGTTTTTGATGATTTTTAGGTGTTACCCCCCTCGCCACCCCCACCCTTAGGAGTGCTAGGGGTGTCTTGCCCCCACAATATTTGTTGTCAGACTGTAAGTCATATGTGTACCAGGTTTGGTGTAAATTGTTCTAAACATTCCAGAGTTATGGTTGTTTTCGATGATTTTTAGGTGTTACCCCCCTCACCACCCCCACCCTTAGGAGTGCTAGGGGTGTCTTGCCACCACAATATTTGTTGTCAAACTGTAAGTCATATGTGTACCAGGTTTGGTGTAAATTGTTCCAGACATTCCAGAGTTATGGTCGTTTTCGATGATTTTTAGGTGTTACTCCCCTCGCCACCCCCACCCTTAGGAGTGCTAGGGGTGTGTTGCCCCCACAATATTTGTTGTCAGACTGTAAGTCATATGTGTACCAGGTTTGGTGTAAATTGTTCCAGACATTCCAGAGTTATAATCGTTTTCGATGATTTTTAGGTGTTACCCCCCTCGCCACCCCCACTCTTAGGAGTGCTAGGGGTGTCTTGCCCCCACAATATTTGTTGTCAGACTGTAAGTCATATGGGTACCAGGTTTGGTGTAAATTGTTCCAGACATTCCAGAGTTATGGTCGTTTTCGATGATTTTTAGGTGTTACCCCCCTCGCCACCCCCACCCTTAGGAGTGCTAGGGGTGTCTTGCCCTACAATATTTGTTGTCAGACTGTAAGTCATATGTGTACCAGGTTTGGTGTTAATTGTTTCAGACATTCCAGAGTTATGGTCGTTTTCGATGATTTTTAGGTGTTACCCCCCTCGCCACCCCCACCCTTAGGAGTGCTAGGGGTGTCTTTCCCCACAATATTTGTTGTCAGACTGTAAGTCATATGTGTACCAGGTTCGGTGTAAATTGTTCCAGACATTCCAGAGTTATGGTCGTTTTCGATGATTTTTAGGTGTTACCCCCCTCGCCACCCCCACCCTTAGGAGTGCTAGGGGTGTCTTGCCCTACAATATTTGTTGTCAGACTGTAAGTCATATGTGTACCAGGTTTGGTGTAAATTGTTCTAAACATTCCAGAGTTATGGTTGTTTTCGATGATTTTTAGGTGTTACCCCCCTCACCACCCCCACCCTTAGGAGTGCTAGGGGTGTCTTGCCACCACAATATTTGTTGTCAAACTGTAAGTCATATGTGTACCAGGTTTGGTGTAAATTGTTCCAGACATTCCAGAGTTATGGTCGTTTTCGATGATTTTTAGGTGTTACCCCCCTTGCCACCCCCACCCTTAGGAGTGCTAGGGGTGTCTTGCCCCCACAATATTTGTTGTCAGACTGTAAGTCATATGTGTACCAGGTTTGGTGTAAATTGTTCTAAACATTCCAGAGTTATGGTTGTTTTCGATGATTTTTAGGTGTTACCCCCCTCACCACCCCCACCCTTAGGAGTGCTAGGGGTGTCTTGCCACCACAATATTTGTTGTCAAACTGTAAGTCATATGTGTACCAGGTTTGGTGTAAATTGTTCCAGACATTCCAGAGTTATGGTCGTTTTCGATGATTTTTAGGTGTTACTCCCCTCGCCACCCCCACCCTTAGGAGTGCTAGGGGTGTGTTGCCCCCACAATATTTGTTGTCAGACTGTAAGTCATATGTGTACCAGGTTTGGTGTAAATTGTTCCAGACATTCCAGAGTTATAATCGTTTTCGATGATTTTTAGGTGTTACCCCCCTCGCCACCCCCACTCTTAGGAGTGCTAGGGGTGTCTTGCCCCCACAATATTTGTTGTCAGACTGTAAGTCATATGGGTACCAGGTTTGGTGTAAATTGTTCCAGACATTCCAGAGTTATGGTCGTTTTCGATGATTTTTAGGTGTTACCCCCCTTGCCACCCCCACCCTTAGGAGTGCTAGGGGTGTCTTGCCCTACAATATTTGTTGTCAGACTGTAAGTCATATGTGTACCAGGTTTGGTGTTAATTGTTTCAGACATTCCAGAGTTATGGTCGTTTTCGATGATTTTTAGGTATTACCCCCCTCGCCACCCCCACCCTTAGGAGTGCTAGGGGTGTCTTGCCCTACAATATTTGTTGTCAGACTGTAAGTCATATGTGTACCAGGTTTGGTGTAAATTGTTCCAGACATTCCAGAGTTATGGTCGTTTTCGATGATTTTTAGGTGTTACCCCCCTTGCCACCCCCACCCTTAGGAGTGCTAGGGGTGTCTTGCCCCCACAATATTTGTTGTCAGACTGTAAGTCATATGTGTACCAGGTTTGGTGTAAATTGTTCTAAACATTCCAGAGTTATGGTTGTTTTCGATGATTTTTAGGTGTTACCCCCCTCACCACCCCCACCCTTAGGAGTGCTAGGGGTGTCTTGCCACCACAATATTTGTTGTCAAACTGTAAGTCATATGTGTACCAGGTTTGGTGTAAATTGTTCCAGACATTCCAGAGTTATGGTCGTTTTCGATGATTTTTAGGTGTTACTCCCCTCGCCACCCCCACCCTTAGGAGTGCTAGGGGTGTGTTGCCCCCACAATATTTGTTGTCAGACTGTAAGTCATATGTGTACCAGGTTTGGTGTAAATTGTTCCAGACATTCCAGAGTTATAATCGTTTTCGATGATTTTTAGGTGTTACCCCCCTCGCCACCCCCACTCTTAGGAGTGCTAGGGGTGTCTTGCCCCCACAATATTTGTTGTCAGACTGTAAGTCATATGGGTACCAGGTTTGGTGTAAATTGTTCCAGACATTCCAGAGTTATGGTCGTTTTCGATGATTTTTAGGTGTTACCCCCCTCGCCACCCCCACCCTTAGGAGTGCTAGGGGTGTCTTGCCCTACAATATTTGTTGTCAGACTGTAAGTCATATGTGTACCAGGTTTGGTGTTAATTGTTTCAGACATTCCAGAGTTATGGTTGTTTTGCGATGATTTTTAGGTGTTACCCCCCTCGCCACCCCCACCCTTAGGAGTGCTAGGGGTGTCTTTCCCCACAATATTTGTTGTCAGACTGTAAGTCATATGTGTACCAGGTTCGGTGTAAATTGTTCCAGACATTCCAGAGTTATGGTCGTTTTCGATGATTTTTAGGTGTTACCCCCCTCGCCACCCCCACCCCGTAATGAATTTCAATTTTAAATTTTTTTAGTTGCCTCCGTAATGTTTTAATACACTCGTAGGCAAAATTTCATGATCTTCGCTTAAAAAATGTGGGTTTGTATAGAAAGACAGACAGAAGGACAGAAGAACAGAAGGACAAATTTTCTCTTTTATATATTAGATGTGTTAATGGACAGCTCCTTATCACCACCTGCAAACCTGGTTGTCTGCACGTCAGAAATTGGAATAAAACTCCATAATATTTAGATTTATTTGTAAATGAAAGATAAAATGGGAAAAACTTGCTAATCGGTGATCATTTGAAGGACCTTGGAAACCTAAGGAGTCGACTTGCACTAACAAAATCAGTGCAGGACACACTTTTGGGCGGAGCGGACATGCCTATTGGGCAGACAAGGACACGTCCACAATGGCTTTTACTTTCTCACTGAAATTATTGTTCAAAGTTGGCAAGTATGCATCTGTAACTTTGATCTGGATGTGACAGTCCTGTGTATTTGCAAATCATGAATCCGGACTTGGTTATACTGTATATTTGCAACATTGATACCTGTTACTGGTGTGCTTCATGCATTTGCTTCTCTCATGCTGTGCATGCATACCATGCAGAAATACATATAACTAGTGGTCAATCATGTGTTTATCTATTACATTGTTACCTTTAGGAGTCTAGAGAGTATGCAATTTATGTGCAATCCTGATACCCGTTGCCCCTGTGCTACCTGTATTTACCTCTTCAACAATAATCCACAATTTTATTAATCTGTTTTTCAGTAAAGATGATCACATTTTAATCACTGTTTGACTTGTGATATACTTTGTGACAATCTGGCTTCATTACACAAGCAAGCCAAAATTAAATTTTATCCTGTAGGTGTCCCAGTGGGGATGATGTGTGTGGGGTTCTACAATGTGTGGGGGGTTCTACTAAAGCTGTTTGTGCTGTATGATACCTCTCTAAATGTAAAACAGCTATTCATTAATGTACATTTGCGATATTCTTTAACAATTTTTCCTATTGTCTGCCTTGGAATGATGTTCTTCTGCTCAGCCTTTGCTGTTCTGCAGTAACAGGTGTCAGCATTAGAGAGAAGAGAATGGGTGGGATTGGATCCTGTGAAATACATTCTGGGCGAGGAGAGAAGATTGCGCAACACTAGTAAACAAGGAAAAGTTGAGCTGAGTTCTTTTTGCAGAGTAAAGGTGACACAAGCAATGTTGCAGGATAGTGATTGTAAAGATTTCATTTACTGGTGCAGTGCAGTCTATACATGTGTTTTCAGTTCAAATATAAATAAGAACAAAAGCAAAAATTATCACCATCAAAAAATACATTTGTAATATATTACAGAATTCAAAAAAATATAACTTTTAAATGTAAATCTAATTACTTTTACAAAACTCTACCAGCTTATCCTAGAGTGAGAATGATCTGCTCCTGCTAACTTTCATGGATTTAAGTAATTTCTGTATTATTATCTTTTTTTTTTAAAAAAAACAACCTACTTGGGATAGAGAGGGATTTTTGTGAGAGCATACATTCTAATGGAAGATGGCAATGCTGAGACAATAAAGGATGGATCTCCAGGTGGAGATAGGACTATAGCTGGTAAAACACTCATGGGGTGTAGCATTCTACTCACTAATAACTGCCATCACCAATATTTGATTCCAAAGCTAACACTTTGCAGAAGTTATTTTCCTAATTTATTTTCCACTACAGGTTAAGTTAATTGATCAGTTATAGTAAACCAAACAGTTCCCTGTATTTCATATATGTAGAGTTTCTAATGATCAAGCTATCTAGCACATGCATCCCTTAAAGACAGAACATTATTAAATAGAGTTTAATATGATGAAAAATGTCAGAATATTTAAGGTATAAAAATGTATTAGGAAAATGAAACACAGACATATACAATTATGCAAGCAAGTTTCTTAAAATATAAAGGATACATTTAGGAACAGAACAATTCTATCTTTTGACACGGCAAGCTGAAATATGAAACAGATCCTTAATAGAAAAATGAATCACCAGTATACAATAATAGCTTGTGACGGAATACATTAGCAGCCTCATGACCATGTACTTTAAAAACTCAGTGCCAATAAAGTTGCATTTTATCACTATTATACAGTAACAGCACATGCCTATATACAATAGGCTGTGGCCATGGATGCCAGGCCTAACGACTCCAGTGATTGCAATTCCAATCTGACCAGTAGACATTGCTGCATATTCAGCCAGCTGGCCAGCATACAGAGTTATCACATGTAAAATATAGTTGGCATAATGCACCCCTTGAAGTTCTGTTCCCAGTATAAAATATATATTTTATGTAGGCATTGAACTCTTGAGTAACTTATAAAATCCTTGTATTTTCAAGAAGCAGGTGCACTTTGCCTTATAATACACACATTTTATTTCTTAACTATTGTATTTTAGAATGCAAATACAGCAAATTTTGTTTCAGTTGTGAAAAGTGTAAAATTTGTAATTAAAGATGTGGTTCTAAAGTGGTAATAGGCTGGATTTTAAAATTATACCTTTAAACTTTTCATTAGTCTGTTTTGAGTGACTGCTAATTTCCTGATGTTTTCAAGCAAGTTGTGCGTTACGCCTTATAATACATGAGTTTCAGTTCATAACAATTTATTTTTAATTTTATTTTTTGTAATTCAAATGCAGTGCAAATTTCATTACATTGGGGAAAATTTAAAATTGTAATTATTTTGTGATGGTTCTAAAACAATAATAGTCTGCAAATGACAGGAGAGGCGATAAGCTGAACGCGTCTAAACTCATACGTGTGTTTCTGTCATGAACTTACCCATTTGGAGTTAAGTCTCCTGTAGTGTGCAGTCAATAAGATCCACAGGGAGGATCCATGGTTTTCCATGTGTGGACTCCGCAAGCAAAGTGTTTAAACACAGATTGCCACTTTAAATTAAGATTGATGACAGTCACACCGACGTGAAATTGAACTGCCAGAGTCCTGTGTCTTTGGAATCCCTGACTGATAGCATTCGTAATTTTCACAAATCGGTTTTCATTTGTAGGACTCAAGGCTGTCGGATTTGTCAGCATCGTGAAAAGGATTACCATCGCTTTCCACCACCTTCCCTGCAGAACACGGCCAGGTCATCTGACCCATCTAGCTGGCACCTGCATATCTCCCTCTTACTCTACAATCCAGCGCCATGACATGTCCTGCTGGTCAGCCCCTTATCCCCCTCCCACTTTCCACCCTGTGCCACATCCACCTCAGTCCTGAGTGGAGGTTCCAGCCTTACATGCACATTTTGGGGTGGCTAATTACCGAAGTTCATAGATACAGTGGTGGCTGGTCTCTTGACATTAGGTGGAGTAATGGTAAGGTGCAAAAACACGGCACTCCTCTCTGGAGCATGTCCCAGCGGTAGGGATAAGATACGTCAGGGTTATTATGTGGATATGTTTTTACTTATGGAAAGGTCCAGAAAAGATTCAATAGCAGCCTGCGCAAAGGTTGGGATTGGTGACGAGGTGTTCCAATGTTTCCCTAACTGGCTAACATGTTTCTGCGTGTTCGCGGGGTGCTACCTTGAGACTAGATCCTCGGCTATGATAGACGTTTGATGTTGCTTGTATCTCATCACCAAAATGACAATATGTGATGGCCTCGTTAATTGGCGTAGATACAACAAAAGTTTTAGACAAAAGGTCATCGGGCAGTGCTTAATTTCCTTCGGATATAAAGATGTAGAGATCTGGATGGCCCTGATGCGTCCTAGTGCTGCGCCCACACCAGCAGCCATTGAAACAAGGTTTCAAACATCGGGAAGGTGAGGCCCTCCCTGGATATCTAGGAACCGCTGTTTTTTGCAATCAGTAATTCGGACAAGGGGAGGTGTGCACGTATTAACACGCTTGTTCCTTCTACTGCTGGGCCCACCCAGCAAAAGATCGCCCTAGGGGTGCAGCGAGATCAAACAGAGGCCGAGGCAACTCCAGGGTCACTGACTAAGGCCTCTTCACTCTGTTATGTCTGTAACTATCATCAGTAATAAAGATTTTCTGAATGCTGCGGTTCCAAAGCACAAAGGATTTATCAGCAAAGAATAACAAGGCAAAGTTTGGTATACATACATGTGCGCTCATTGGCAACAACTCAAGCTTCAATCTGAACGTTCTGGTTTCTGAGGCCAGAGGGGTACAATTTATACACTGCACAGTTTGAAAAAAACAATGACATCACAGAGTACACAGTTACAGTATAAAGGTCTTCATTCATAGGTTGAAGGGTCTTGACCTTCTAAGAAATCAGTACAGCATTGATGGATTCTTCTGGTCATTGTTCCTTGGAATTGCTAGCTGTCCTTCTTTAGTTTCCCACCTCTAGACCTGTTTAAACTATTTTTTATGATATCTGTGAGCTGGACATTTAGTGTATGAAAAATGATATTATATATAATTAGTGTACGCAAGCTGCGAACGCAACATAAATAACACGAACAAATTGATACCAAACTCGATACAGTTTGTAGGTTGTAAACATTATTTAGCTTCTTTACCACTTTCTATTTTATATGAAACAATAGACAAACATTAAATTTATTTACATGATATTGCGATTATAATTAGGTTGTGTATTCATTGCATCACAACTGATTGTAGTGTACAGAAATTACTCACAACCTTTACTCAATTATTTTACTTTAACAATCATAAATATACAAGCACTAAACAAGTGGCTTAGCCATTTCCCAAATGCTTCCCAGGCTCGCTTCTAGAAACAGGGTTTTTGAAGAGGCTTCCGTATTCCCATTAGCAGGGAAGTACGTGTGGCTGCATCGAAGAACCTTCGATCAGCTTACTTGTTGCTGGAAGTACTGCCAGAAAAAGTTAGTAAGGAGGTTAGCTTGGATCGTATGGCTGGCCTTTTCCCCTCCCCCAATAGTAAATTTAGTTATTTCCCCGATAGGAGTAGTGCCTAAAAAGATGGAAGGAAAGTTGCGGTTATTATAACATCTATCTCACCTGCCCGGGGGCTCGATTAAAGATGCTATCAAGATCAGCCATAGCTTGGAATTTTATCAGTCAATTGATAACACCCTAACACTAGCGGAGCAATTCAGGATAGGGGCATTGTTGGCGAAATTAGATATTGAGTCTGTGTTTCATCTTCTGCCATTCCACCCAGACTCATTTAGACTTATGGGCTTTCAGCTACCAGAGGCTTACTATATAGATGGGTGCCTTACCATAGGTTGTTCAATCTTGTTTGCTTATTTCAAGACATTTACCTCTTTCCTGCACTGGTGTTTGCAGGCAGGAACCGGTCATCCAGGGATAGCACACTATCTTGATGATATTTTATTCATGGGCCTTGAACAATCTCCAGTTTGCGCAGATGTGCTGTTTGCCACCGAGGCTTTTTTACAGTCATGGGTGTGCCCATTACCCACAATAAAACAGAGGGGCCATTGCCCTACTTGTCTTTCCTGGGCATTGAGATTGACACCACTGAGGGGTGCTCCAGGTTATCCAGGGACAAAATCATAAAGCTGACAGACCTAATAGTGGAAGTTCTTTCATCCCCATCTAGTTCGCTGTGGTGCATTCAATCTCTGCTGGACTCCTTTGCCTGTTGGGTCATCAGGATGGATAGAACCTTTTGTAGAAAACTTCAGTTAGCCACAGCAGGTTTAAATAGGCCACATTTGAATATTGAAATAAAACATGATATGCGGATTTGATTGGAATTTCTACAGGATTTCAATGGAGTCTGCATATGGCCTGCCCCATTAGTTTCTAACCTGTCGTTAAATCTACACAAAAATGCCTCCAGCTTTGGGGTCTTCTTCCGAGGGAATGGTGCACAGCCCCATGGCTGGCCTGGTGGCTGCACAGTGGTTTAGTGCGCAACTTGCTAGTGTTAGAATTATTCCCTTATTATGGTTGCCATAAAGTTGTGGTCCCACCGCCTCAGTGGTGAAAATGTGGTGTTTTGGTGCGACAATCTTGGCGTGGTACCAGCAATTAACAGCCAGAGCGCTACCTCATTGCCAGCAGTTAACCTATAGTGCAAGTTGTTGCTTGACACGTTCCTGGCACGGACAATGACTTAGCAGATGCACTTTCTCATTTTAATTCGCTCCACTTTAAGGAATTAGCTCCCTGACCTCCTTATGCAGGGGCGGGCTGGGCCGGGGGGCATGGTGGCATTGCCCCCCCGGGCTGCTCAGAATCACAGCTGTTAGGGCCGGCCACCCCCCATCATCAATGACGCGGCCGCATCCCATGTCATTTTGATGCGGCCGCCTGTGCGGCGTGTGCCCCCCGGGCTGACATCTGTCAGCCCACGCCTGTCCTTATGTTTGGCAGATGGTCGAGCCAACATAAGTGGACTCGCAGAGTGATCATTGACCACCCTCACCAAGAGGACGTATCAAGCAGCCTGGGATCAATGGGTAAACTTTTTGTGCTCCAGGGTTCATACCCACCAAAACCAGCAAATTTACATGTTTAATTTCATGTGGTCCAAATATAGGAATGAGTTAACCAAAACATCTATGTCCGCTGTCATGGTGGGAATTTTCATTTATGGTCCGTCTTCAAGGCAAGTTGGACCCCACTAAATCATTCATTATTAAGCCCTCAAATGTTGGGCCAAATGCTCCCTACAGTAATGAATAAAAGGAGACCAATTGATAATAACATTTTTAAACAAATGATTAGTGTGTTGCAAGCAATAACAACAGATGCCTATGAAACCGTCCTGTTTAGCATGGCGTTCTCCCTTGCATTCCATGGGGCTTTTCGGGTCAGCGAGTTAGTTGAGCAGTCTAGGGATCGCTTTGTGCAAGATGGGCAGGAGTACGACTCCAGGGGGAGATATGTGCTTAATACATGCCGATGGTTCCCCCCTCAAAAAAATACAGTTCAACCCTCTGATGAAGCACTCATTAGCCTGTGTGGGTCTAGACCCTAAGCTTCATGGCACCTGCTAGTTTAGGATTGGGGCAGTAGGCGTTTCCACCATGGCCATTTCAAGAGTTACATCAAGCCACAGTTGTGATGTTGCTGCATGCTCCCCCTACCCCCACATGCCAGTATCCCAGGGCTATGCTGCTCGTCACTTTTAACGGGTATATGAAGGGATTTTCTCCCAGCTTTTCCTGGATACAGGCCTGATTAGAGGTGAACCTCTGAGATTTTTATGGGTTTTAACCTTCATTTGGGTTACCATTACTTTCCTCTTACACCCCCCCTTGTTCAGGCCAGGTTTTCCCATTGTGCTGGCATGGAAGTCTCCACTGCTATGCGTGGGCATGCTTATGGTGGTGCGACCGACCTCTTGCGGGGGTACGCTTGAGTTAATGTAGCCTCTGGCTGCACAATTGTGATCTATATTACTTGACAGCATATTATATGCTTTGCCCTATGTTCTCCCCTACCGAAGATCAACATTTGTATCATGGGCCACTCATTCATGTATTGGGCATCCAGACATCGATTAGCCTGGCACTCTTTTTTCTACCCCGTTATCATCAGGTGGGTTGGGAAAAGGGGTTTAACATGTGGGTCACTTATCCCGCTTTTGATAGAGGAGGTAATGGTCAACAGTCTCCCGTAATATTATTCATACACCTCGGAGGTAATGAGATTGGTAAAGGGAAGTCGTTAGGCATACTTATCTCCATTAGGGAGGACCTAAGAACCATTCGTGCTCAGTGGCCAACAATTACATTGGGTTGGTTCAACATCATTCCCCACCACTCGTGAAGGTAACCAATCCTAAGTAAGATCATGAATACCATTCTCTGGAGGCTGAACAGATCCACTAGGCAGGATATAGGGGAGTTAGGGAGTATTGTGATTGACCACCCTTTAAGAGTGGCTCAAGGGCACCTGTTTTGATATGATTGTGTGCATTTTACTAATGAGGGGCTTACAATATTTATAGAACACGTTTCTGGGAAACTAGGTGCTACAGTGAGGTCACTGAGGGGCGAGCTGTGATTTCCTTTGAAGAATCGAAGCTTTGTAAGGAGATTAATAAGCATACAGTGTTACCTGTAAGTGCTGTGGTCACTGCCCCTTCCGAAGATTCATAACTCTTGGTCCTTTTGCGTGGAGGACCCCTTGGCATGCTCTGAATGGGCACACCAATGTCGAGTCCAGGAGGGGTGTAGTCATCTCGTTAGTAGAATTTATCACCAGTCAATCATAAAAGAGTTACTCCTGGGACCAGTGGGTAATGGTCTGAACTTGCATTTAGGTTGCTGACTGCCCTGCTTTTGCAGCCACCAATAAGTTTCCTTTAATTTAAATAAAAATGACCCTTGCAAATTTACATCTGGTGTCCGTGTGGTTATTACATGCAATTAAAGTAATAACAAATAACATCTTAAGGGGGTTGGGTGCATGAAAGAGAGACATCTACACTATGCAGTTTTATACATTTTTACACTTTTCAACAAGCACATTTCCATGTAGTACAAATACCACTAACTTAGAACTTTGATTTTATGGGGTACGTTCCCACCTGCGGAAAGTGGGCGTGCACCCACTTATGTGGCAGAAATAATAGCCGCATCTGTACACAAAACATGTGGTGCGTTTCCTAATGTTTTGCATTTAGTGAATGACCTCTATCATGAAGTTTATTCTCCACCATTCTGTAGTATGAATGAAATATGTTCTGAACTGAATTCCATAGTTAGTGGTATCAGAAAGTGAAAAACATAATGATCTGTGTCACAGTTGTTTGTTATCCTCTTCCTAATCACTCTTCACTTATCACCAGGTGTATTCTCTGAATAAGTATACATTAAAATGTGTTCATTCTATTATATGCCCCCCCCCCCCCTCTTTATAACCACCCTCCCTATAATTTCTGCTTTGGTCTGTGTTTTAAACTAGTATAAGTAAAGAGAGCACTATATGAGAATTCATATCACTCCTCTAAAACATAGATAAAAAGTACTGTGAAAGACTGTTATACATTGTTATTAAATGCCATATTTTCTCAAATGATTTCATTTGTTTAGTGTGGGGCGGAGTCATTTGCAATGTTTATATGGCTTTGCATGACAGGTGTGTTGTAATTATGTGGCTTAAACATTCTCCAAGAATTACACAACTCACTGAAAGAGAACAGAATTGAAACGAATGAATTAGCTCTGTGTCTATCCTCGGCAGTACTCAAAGTAAGAAACCAAGTCCTCTGACTGTTCATAAACCATTTTGACTTTGCTTTATTCTATGAAATGTCCGTGTGTCTTATTAAAGACATAGGTTTAAGCTGAGTGCTCAGATTAGCAAGTTGTAATACATATAAATGTTCATCTGCATGTCTGACATGTCACAGGTCACTGTAATAATATGTGCTTAATGTTTTACTGTGATCTTTATTGTTTTGTGCCTTTGTCGATTACACACTCAATGACTGGATGGTTGCTTACAATTAGCTAACTATTTAGCAGCACAGAGACAAAGTGGCTCATTTAGAGGTGGATGCAGGCGCGGGCTGAGAGGCATCAGACTGGGAGGCGCAAAGGCGGCCGCATCGCGTGTCATGTGATGCGGCCGCCTGTGCGCTGACGCGGCCGTAATATGAAAAAAAATTGCATTCACGGTGCCCCCCTGCCCCCCGGTCCAGCCCGCCCCTGGGTGGATGCATAGGTTAAGTTGTTGCATCTGGCTCAAAACAGTAGCATTTCACCAGGCATATGTCAGATATAAAAAGTATGTTTGCTCACCCCCCTCCCCATTCACCATAAAAGTATAGACGTTACATAGAGACATGACTTGACAGTGTTAATAATAAATGCTAAAGTCTCACATTACACTATTTGTACACAGGATAATATTGTAATGAAGTGCCATGTACTCAAAAAGAACAGTGCACATTTCAATACAAAATATAATGAAATGCAAACACAAATTTAATTAAAGACAATCTGCTGTTTTTCCTTTTAAAAATTAAATAGCAAATGTCTTTCATGCAATAGTCCAAATGAAAATGTTAATTATGCAAATAGACTTCATATAATATAGCCATTAATGATTTAAGTGTTATCAGCTGGAGGGGTCAATCAAAATCAGCCAATCAGAAGGGGCTAGATAGTGCTGCTTATAGTCATCATCCTCATTGCATATCCTTCTCTCCCAATCACCTGCAAGAAATATGTCTCTTAAAAGGTGTATCTGTAAGCCCCAGTAGTCAAAGCAGGAGATGATGAGAGAATGGATGAGTTTTGGTAGCATCTTGGGTAAGAAAAGGGCATCTTCTGGGAATCTTCCTGACTGATTTTTAAGTCTATTTCAGTCATGTTACCTGCACATATTGATTATCAGCATTGTCTGTATTTTCTGTATACACTCTTACTCAAGTCTGATAACCTGAACTGCTCCACTCCTGCTTCCTGTCCAATCTGGCATTCAGCCATTGAGGTCCATCTTTTGAACTGAATATACAATACCATCTGTACTTGTGACCATTTGGAGCACAGTATCTCTTATGGATTTTTCCTCTAATATTATTAATATTATTAATATTGCCTCTGTTCCCCAGTTTTTGCTGCCACAGGTAGATTTGGATGTCATCAGGGTAGAGATGGTATTGGAGGCCGAATTAGCTAATTAATTCCCCAAGAGAAGAGGTGCACAGTGAGAAAAGCAGAAGACTGAGAAGTGTGTCTTGTAGATAGTGGGAATGGAGTGGAGGATATACCAGAGGTAGAGACACTAAATAAGTGGTTTGTTTGGTAGGATGTGAGACCGGAAAGTACAGTGTAATGAAGGATAATGGAGTGAAGGGTGTGCTGGAGAAGAAGGTGATCAACTGTTTCAAGAGCAGGGAGCGGTCCAGGAGCATGAGTATGGAGAAGTGACCCTTAGACTGTCCTTTGATCATTCAACTTAAACAGACATGCCACTGCACAGAGGGCTACCATGCCTACAGCGATGCCATTGCTGAGGCATGAACATATGCATTTTGTGTTTGAGTGTGAAGAAGGGCATGTGTGGATTTGTGTATATATATATATATATATATATATATATATATATATATATATATATATATATATTATATATATATGTGCACACATGCACTTATGGGGAGCTAGCCTGTGGGCTAAATGAATTAAATTAATTAATTAGGCTCTTCTTGAGAGCACTTATGTGGTCAATGCACTGATTGGTTGTTTCCTGTATTTAAGGCAGGGAGGGCTTCTGCGCTATGGCCATCATAGTTGAGCTTTTACTACACTACGCTTAAGATCTGGAGGCATCCAAGTACCTCTGAACACATAAAGTCTACAGGAAAGGCGACTGCTAAAGGTGAAGACCTCAACACCATCCGTTCTAAAAGTTCATCTTGGTGAGCCTTAACAGACAGATGTTGCTATGGTATTCTGTAGTAAAATTACAAGCATTTCAAAAGTGTCAAAGGCTTTTATTGACAATTACATTAAGTTTAAGCAAAGAGTCAATATTTGCAGGGTTGACCCTTCTTTTTGAAGACCTCTGTAATTTGCCCTTGCTTGCTGTCAATCAACTTCTAGGCCACATACTGACTGATGACCGCCCATTCTTGCTTAATCAATGCCTAGAGTATGTCAGAATTTGTGGGTTTTTCTTTGTACACCCGCCTCTTGAGGATTGACAACAAGTTCTCAATGGGATTACGGTCTGGGAACTTTCCTGGCCATGGACCCATAATTTCAATGTTTTGATCCCCGACTCACTTAGCTATCACTTTTGCCTTAAGGCAAGGTGCTCCGTCATGCTGGAAACCTGGATGGACCTTGTTCATCATCAAACTGTTTTCTGAGGTTTGGGAGAAGTTGCTCTTTGAGGATGTTTTGGTACCATACTTTATTCATGGCTGTGTTCTTAGGCAAAATTGTGAGTGTTCGTCGGAGGAGACTACTTCCCAAAACTGTAGAAAAACTGGTGCTTATCAAAATAAACTAAAAATTGTATTAGGAATACCGTTCTTGCTGCCAATTACCAACAGATTGTGTAGTTTCCAGGGAGGATGAATTAATATTGTGTGATGATAATCTTGACATCAGTGATGCAGATGATGATGAGGGTGATAACATTGTCAACATAGAGGGAGATGACCACTGTTAGTCAAATGCCCATTAGTAATTTGCTAAAAAAATAAAATAAATCACTATCTATTCTGTCCAGTTCATCAACCAACAACCAAGATGTTCTCTTTTGTGGGGCCCAAACAAATCAAGCACTTCAGCCACAAAAGTGCCATTAACTATCGCTAAAGTGCTTGGTTTGTTAAACTATGGATATACTACTTGTATGTACAACATACCCCAATGGCAATTCTATTGTGAACTATTTTACATTATGGGCTTAACCCACCTTGATATATCATCTTCTCTAAAATGACAATTTATTACTGCCACTTCTCTCCCTCTGCAATGTGTCCCACATACTGTATAACGTTGAGAATGAAATGGTACCATTTTCTTTCTCAAATCATTTCACTTCTGAGTGAGGCCCACCTTGGTGCATCTTCAACCTTTAATTACTGCTGCAACTCTCTCTCTACAATGTGTCACACAGGCTGCATAACACTAAGGGGCATATTCAATTAGCTTTCCGGTTCGCTGGATCGCGCCAGAATGGGCCACGAAGTCAATCCGCGGTACCGCAATACCGTGGATTTTCAATCGCAGCCCATAGGGTTGCGTACGAAAATCCACGTTATTGCGGTACCATATTACCGGCAAAACTACGCAGGTTTCGTGGCAACGCGCGTTACCACAAACCGGAAAGCTAATTGAATATGCCCCTGAGAATAAAATAGGATCGTCATTTAAGAAAAGAGAATATCCCAAGGTGGGCAGACTGCCAAAGTAAAATAGTTTGAGAAAATCGTCTTATCAGCCAGTGTTCTCTGCTTTATTCTTTTAAGCTGCCATCCTTTCTGCCAATGCTGTGTCACTGTTTCATAGGTATCATATATTTTATTAAAACTGCCATGTGTTTGTGCCGGTGCTCTGTTATTATTTTAGCCAACCAGCTCGCTGCAGCATTTGCCCAATGTTGGTAAAATATTGAAAGGTGCAAGGTGATCATTAGAAAATAGACTGTAAATTAATGTTAGTACTATTGTAACAAACCCCAGCACACAATTACATGAATTTACCTGTTTTTGGCCTTTACAATGAAATCTATATCCAAAACCAAAACACATGAGGCTGGTTTTGCCAAAACCAGATCACAACCAAAACACAGGGGTCTTCACACATCTCTATTATATTGGGCAATATATAAAGTTAGTCCCAACATTTACACATTCATTTGAAAGATATCTATATATTTGTCCAACATAAGCAACTTTTGATTTTTTTTTTAATAAATTCTAATTTTAACTTTTATTTCAGTAATTGTCAGTAAGTATGTCAATATGACTTTCTAATTGTTTAGATTACATCTATTTATTTTAAGATTTTTCATATTGAATTGGGGTTACTATCAGTACTGCTCTTTTTTCTTATTTTTGTTTACTACTGGTCTGATATGCATAAATACAATTATCTAGTTGTACTTTGCTTTGTAACAAGTTACTGACATTGAGTACGAAGCTGAGTCATCCCTGGCTGATAAAATGTGTTGACTCATGGTTGTTGTGTCAGCGCTAAAGGCTCAGTTATCTGCCAAGGTGATGTCTCCAGCTGCTGTCACTTCTGCTGAACCTCTCCTATACCCAGGAATAAGAACAATAATTGTATTTGTAGCAAAAATTGGTAGCAAATGCATAATTATGGCTTACAATCTATAGGATAATAGGAGTTTGATGCATGGTGTTAAGTGCCACATATAGCATATTGGTTCAGCCAGATTGGGTCATACAGCCCTCTAAGCAATTTCTACCCCTGCAATGTTAGTGTGATGGCAGAGGATTGTTTAAGCATTAAACAGAACACATATGTTTTGGGTGACAGAACTGAGGGGTGTTAATCAGGTAGAATACCCTATGTAGGTTAAGAGGGTGGATCAGGAATTTGAAAAGCTCATCTGAAGAGGATGAGTTTTCAGGGAACTTGGAGGCTTGTTGTATGACGAGGACATTTCACAAAGTGGGAGCAGCCTGAAAAAAAGTCCTTTATCTGGGAATGAGCAGGTTGTGAGTGTGGATGAGAGAAATAGATCTTATGCACAGCGAGGATTTGAGTTGGGAGATATTTTAAGGCAAACGATGAGATGTATTTTGGTGAAGTTTTCCTAATGGTCTTGTGTGTTTAATAGACGTATTTTATATTGTGAGAGAGTTTGGTTCAGAACTATGGGCCTGATTCATTAAGGATCTTAAATAAAGAGGATCCTTATTTCAGTCTCCTGGACAAAACCATGTAACAATGCAAGGGGTGTAAATGAGTATTTTGTTTTGCACATAGTTTAATATTTTGCATGCAAGTTAAATACTGACTGTTTTTTCATGTAACACACAAATACTTGATAGCTTATTTGTATACTGAAATTTAAAGTTGATATTTGTGTGCTACATGAAATAACAGGCAGTATTTAACTTATGTGCAAAACAGAACACTCATTTGCACCCCTTGCATTGTAACATGGTTTTGTCCAGGAGACTAAAATAAGGATCCTCTTCATTTAAGATCCTTAAGGAATCAGGCCCTATGTTTTTCCAGAATAAGGATAATCACTGTTTGCTTGAACAATGATGGAAATATACCAGTAGAGAGAGACATCACAGATCTTAGTTAAGGCTGGGATGAGCACATGAGACATGAATTGATTGATTGACTGAGGTATAGCATGAAGAGGGCAGGTAGTAAAGTAAGAAGATATGAGGTTATTAAACTAAACAAAGGTGCCAGAGGGTACAGGGAAGGATTTGAGCAGGCTGTTGGTCATGGAAGAGGATACGATTTGATTTCTTGTTGAGAAGTTAGAAGGCGGAATAACAATAACAATAATTATTCTATTAACACTTCTAAGCCTGTCTCATGAATCCTGCATTTAAATGCTCGACACAGTACCTATCCTTAACTTCACAATGTGGCAAGCACAGCTGATGCAAGTTTATTGAGATGCAATGATAGCATCCTATTATAAACTGACCACAAAAATTTGGAATATTTACAGTCAACACATCTTGTAAATCCAAGACAGGCTAGGTGGTCCCTTTTTTTTCTCTCAATTGAACTTTGAGATTACCGTCCACCCAGCTATTCAAATCACTAAAGCTGATACTTTCTATAGAATCTTTGATTCAGATGATGTTGAGGAATCTAACGTCCCAAACTCAATCGGTATCCAGCTTGCATTTTGGGCAATACTACTATCACACCAAAAGAACTTTCACAGGGGATGATCTTTGTTGTGCCAGAGTATTACAGAATAAAATCAGGTGACCACTGACACAGATGCAGTATTTAAACCTCCTCTGTCTGTCATTCCCTGTCAAAATATCAGCTTTGCTGTTCTGAGCTCCTGAGCATGTTATCCTGATTATTACATGGTTATTGACCTGGCTTGTTCCTGTTTTTGGATCCTGACTGTACCGTACTGACATATTAGTTTTGACCTTTCCCTTTTTGAATTCCCCTTGCCTGTTGATCTTGTTTTGTGCCCCTGCCTGTTGATTTTGTTTTGTGCTACCGGCGTTCTGGTGACCTTGACATGTCTGACCATTGCGCCTTCTGAGTGATCAGCCTGTTGTGTTCCACCCAGCATGCTAAAGTCCACATCGGTAAACCACGACCTGGTTACTACAAGTAACCCTTTTTGTGGTGGGCTCTGGTGAATAACGGTAAGAACTTAGACTCCTCACCACCGCTTTCTGGTTAGTGTTGTATTTACAACCCCTTTCTTGATAATATGGAGTTATCTATTCCTTTAATTGGATGATTTTTACGTTCTCTTCTAATTTGTGCCTGTTTTGACTGATTTCTATCTTTATTAAAACTGCATTTGTGTGGAATCATAAACTAGACATTCACTAAAAGCACAGAGATATTTTCTTCTTAAAAAGAAAATTGATGGGCTCTATTAATATCCATTGAGGTTAATTGTCTTTTGGCACTACTGTGGAGATTGGATGTAAAAGGATATGTAATATATTTTCAAATCAAGGAAACAATATATATTTTGTCGTAACCTGAGACTGAATTCCTGCGGGTTTCAATGATTATTAACATTAGATTTGGAGAAATCCGACAGATCTGATTTTTGGGGTTCCGAGTCGAGACATGACTCTTGTGTCTCGATTCTCGTGTCAATTTTCGGATCTGAAATTGAATCAAAATATAATATCCTGTAAAATGTTGGATGTCTTAGGTTTAGGATCTATATCTTTTATGCATAGTCTTTCTCTCATCTGCAATTTTAAAAGTGATAGCATGTGGGCAGAAGGTTGGCCGCAACTCTGTGCTAAGAAAATAGCTTTGAGAGTGAAGAGTAGAGAAGCAGTGGATATATATATATATATATATATATATATATATATATATATAGTGTGTGTTAGACAATCGTATGGTCGACATTGAGAAACTCAACAACATTAGGTCGACAATTCATGTGGTCGACAGTATTGTTAGGTCAACAATTGGAATGTAGACAGTATTACGATAGGGTTAGGGATATTATTGTCAACCTAAAAATACTGAATTGTTGACCTAATAATACCGTCTATGTCATTATTGGTGACTTTCCAACCCTATCTATATTATGTGTCAATCATTTCACTGTCGACCATATGTATTGCACTCAGCTATAGGTAGTAATGAGGTGGAATTCCACACTTTAGAGGCTTCTCAAACTTTAGTTGCTGGCTGCAGAACTCGCAGATCGTGGCCCCCTGGACTGTCTCAGGATGCAACACTAGGCCTAAAGGGTGGATAACATACCCAGAACATAGCACAGTGGTAGTGATAGCACTAGGATCAGGGACACCAAATGTAGCACAGAATAAACAGGCTGGCAAAAATCTAGTAGAGGGTATTTGGCTCAGAGATTATTTACCAGTTAGGATCATGTACACTTGTAGTCAGGTAATGCATAGTCAGACAAGCTAAGTTCGGTACACAGGTGATCCAGCAGCTCAGGGTCAGACAGACAGGAAATGATACACAGCAGATCCAGCAGCTCAGGGTCAGATAGGCAGGGAACGGTACACAGAAGATCCAGCAGCTCAGGGTCAGATAGGCAGGGAACAGTACACAGGATATCCAGCAGCTCAGGGTCAGATGGGCAGGGAGCAGAACACAGAAGTTCCAGCAGCTCAGGGCCATAGAGGTAAGGAACGGTACAAAAAAAATCCAGCAGAGAAACACTCACAGGGAGCAGGACAAAAGCAGAAACTAAGCAGGAGTTAGACACACAGCAACTCTGTTGGACTGACACAGGGTGAGTGTCAGTGCTTCGTCTAAATAGTAGTAGGCATTCAAAATACCCACCCCATTAGGTGGGTCATGTGACCCACCACCCGGAAGTGTCGGGATCGGGACAGCGCTGGAGCGTGGTGCAGGTAAGTTTGTTCCTTGTAATCCATTTACTGTGCTTTGTATTTTTGTGAGAAAATGCTTACTATTTTATGGCAAATTGCAATATATGCTAGGCAGATCATGTAACGTCTGTGGAAATGCCGTTATATATGACATGGGTTAGTTGTGCAGCCATGTAAGTAAGTTATAATGGCCAGTAGCAGAGTTAGTGTACAAATAAATTGCAGGGACAGAGCTTTTGTAAGAGATGCCGGTGTTCAGACAGTAAGGAGCCAAAAAAGAAAAAGGGCCCAGTGTGAAACAGTAGAGACCAGAGAGATATTTCTGAAGACAGAAATATTATTAACTCTTACTTAGAAGACTTCACAAGGTGTCCACAGCCCCATGCTTAGAGGGATTGGATTTCAAGAGTCTGCCATATGTACCGCATGTGTACTGACAAGCTTTTTTGGGTCCAACAATCTTTAGTATGGCTGCTTTAAAGACAGATATACTTATTTACAATAAGGTATTGTTACAACCTTAGAACCTCTGTAAGATTAGATCTTAAATCCAGTAGATGCTGACAATATACAAAAAAAGTATTTACATTGAGGCCCATCCACGGGGTCCAATCTTTCAGCTTCCTCCTCTCTGGTGTCAAGTTCTCCCGTAGGATGACAGAAGAAATATCTTTGACAATTGCTAATTCTGTATATGTATGATAACTATTTTAGTTTTCTAATAAAATACCTATGTTTTGTCTTTCCTCGCTAGATTGTACAGAAGACTTTGTATACCATGGACCCTTTCACAATTATTCTGTCCGCTGTAGTCATTATATTTTTTGCCTATGTTTTTAACAATCGGAAACAGCACAATTATAAGAATTTTCCGCCGGGACCAAAGCCTTTACCGATTATTGGAAATATACACATGATTGACATGGCAAAACCTCATAAAACACTTATAGAGGTAATACCCTATGTCTGCTAAAACATACTGTTAAATATGCTTTAATACATTTTTTTACTCCATTAGTCCAGAAGCAACTACAAGGTAATTTAAATGAGAATAAATCCAAGTGGGTACATTCTTTAACCCCATATTATTTATAATAGGAGAAATGGGAAGACATTTGCACACATTTACTAAATTGACCATCAAATGGTAAGGACCTACAGTAGTTGGACAGGAGGGTGCAAATGCAGAATGGTGATTTACACTTAGCTCTGTTACTTGTATTCCTATAAGTAAAAGAAAAATACCACGAGCTTGTTTGCTATATTATTTGCAATCATTTCTTCCCACAATCAGAATGGTGTTATTCCATACGGCAATGTTATACTCGGCATCCTTAACTGTCAATGATATCTCAACATCTGGAGCCTGATGCCAGTTTGAACGTATGCCAGTTTGCATAGCATAAATTGTCCAAATTTGCAATGTGCATGCCCACAGAGAGAACGCATGCGTACCACCACTGCGGACATGTACATTTTTGGCATTTATATCTCCTTACGACTGGAGAGGCAGAATGGGAGAGGAAAGGAGCTGCCTGACAGAGGCTGAGTAAAGTAAGGGCTGGTATGTAAATGTAGCTCATGTAGACCGGCACGGGATGCATATACGTCTGTTAGGAGGTATATCTTTTGCTCTTGATGGAAGCAAGGTGCAAATACATGATGATGACAACCAGCAACATTGCCTAAACTACGTATAAGTCAGGCGCATGTGATACTGATATGAAACTGCACGCATCTCGAGATGTATACGGCTCAGCATATGGGTGGAATGTTGTATGTGTTTTCAGCAGAATTTATGCCCATTTTGTAAATCAATGTGCAGCATCTTTAATTTCCTTGCACATATCAAGGTTTTAATATGCTACCTTCACCACAATATACCTTCACCACTATATATATATATATATATATATATATATATATATATATATATATATATATATAAATAAATATGTATATATATGTATGGATGTGTGTTTACATATATATATATATGTATATATATATATATATATACACACAAGTTAACCCGTGCATGATACTCATGCATTCTAGTCAAATCAAGCTACTTAAGGTGTTAAAAAGGTTCTTGTCATGCATTTGGGCCATAGCCCAGGCCTCAACCACCAACCACTCCCCACTGTCACCCCCGGCAACCACCAACCTCTCCCAACTGTCACTTCTCCTTCAAGAAATATATATATTTTTTTTAAAAATCTTTATAAACACTTTTAACAATTAACAAATTAAATTAACAAATTAAAAACATCTTAGTATACCAAATTTCAGCCCTTTCTGAATTTTTTTTTCCACACACACTAAGAATTTACTAGGTCAGTGTATAACTCCGCCCAGCAGGTGGCGCTGCAGCTTGGTTTTATTTTTTCCACACACAGACAGACTAACACATGCCACTAGACATTTATATATATATATATATATATATATATATATATATATATATATATATATTACTGTATTGAGGTTTGGAGAAGCTACTACAGTTCCTGGTAGTACAGTACTATAGGAGCTTATTAATCTACCGGCATAATGTATTTTTTTTATCTGATTATAGTCCAAATATTTTCTCTTATTGTTTATTTACAGATGTCTCAGAAGTACGGCTCAGTATTCAGCGTCCAGTTAGGCATGACAAAGATGATTGTCCTATGTGGTTACGATACTATTAAAGATGCTCTAATCAACCACGCTGAGGAATTTTCTGACAGACCACGCACTCCAGTGTTTGATAAAATACTAAAGGGCAATGGTAACTGTTTTTAGTTTCTTTAAAGAACATATAAATATAATTTATATATGTTTTAAAGATTGTAAAACAGAAAATAACTATCTGTTGGCTTATTTGTACTATACGCAAAATGTGCAACTATTTATACACCACTCCCTGTGACATCCTGACAGTAAGTCTATTATATATGAAAACAGCTTAAAAAAAAGTAATTTTAAACATAGTGGAAAATGTATTAACAATTTATAAAATCCAGCAGTTTGGATGGTGAAAACCCAAACCACTGACAATATGAGGCAGTTTGAAAATCATTTGGGTTAGTCCAAAGAGTAAGTTTAGGCAAACTGTCTGTTAAAACCAGATATTAAACTTATCTTCCATCCAGAGGCGGAACTAACGAGCTGTGGACCCCCGGTGCAGGGAGGAGGTAACTGGGGCCCCATTATCTCCATGGGCTCTGGTGCACTACACCTGCTGTACCAATGGTAGTTACGTCACTGCTTCTATCTCAGTGCTATTGTGTATCATGCCCAGTCCTCCTGGGTGTTCCCTAACATGCATGTCTGGGTTAAAATGTTCAAATATAGTGCCCACTCTTGTAGCACTACAAGTACCAGCATGCACCTGTGCGGCAGTGCATATTGTTACTTGCCAAAAGAGCAGACACTACAAGAATAATCATGAAGTATTTGTGCCCCTTGGTGATCAAATAAATTAATTGTTCCCCCTTAGTAATATAATAAATTAATTATGCCCCCTTAGACTATAACATAAAATAAAAATTTGTCCACAATATTCAAAAACTCTCAGACAAAGCTGAGGATTTTTAGAATAAAAAGGTTAATGCCTGGTAAGCTTGCCTACTTAATAGATGGGCAGCCAATCAGAAGTAACTCTCACGGAAGAGAGCACTCCCTATTGGCTGCCCGTCTATTAAATATTCTGGCTTACTTTACATTACCTCTTTTGGAGACTAGACAGTGATGTTTTATGTGACTTTTTTAAAATTGGCAGTTTCTGAAAACTGCTGAAAAAACGGCTTTTAGTACATTTCACCCATGCTATGTATAAATTGTGTTGAAGGCACTATTTACTTTCATGCTGTGTATAGCCGGTCTTATTTAAATTACATAAATAATGTTAAAATTGTGAGAAAGTCAAACAAAAATTTAGATGAATTTTAAGAACTAATAGACACACCCTGTCTGTTTGCATAGAGGAAGGATTTTAAATCATGTAAGTTAACCAAACTTAAACTATTGCTTTTCATACATAAGTCTTTACATTGAATCTAGGTGCGTTAATGCACAAATGTTTTACTCTATTTCCCTGCTTTCTCTGCATATTGCCAGCTAAATGCCTCCTTTTGTTACAGATGGTACAGACTTTGCTTGATAAATATCTTGGGAAATATAATTTGGTCGTAATTGCAATCTGCATGTATTTGCAGTTAATTTCTAAGTGCACAGATTAAGTCCCATATGATCCATTTGTTTGGAGAAAAAAAAAAAAAAATCTTTGGTGATTTGAACTTATGGACATAATTGACCCTGTCTATGTTTGAGTCAACCAATTCCCACTGTGCATTTCTTTAAATCAAGTCTGCTCAGCTGTCATTCACTCTCTGCTTGTCTTAGAGAAGCACCTCCCTCCTAACATGAAAACGTACTGCAGAGGAGTGAAAGAGAGCATGAGGGACATACAATGCATTGAGGACCTATGGATGTTCAGTTTTTTAATAGAGACTTTGCTTAGAGATATGCAAAATATAACTATAAATAAATGTACTGCAAAATAGATACTTCATTCTACATTATGAGGCTAAATATTACATGTTTTACCAGTGAATATGACCTTAAGTGTTGCCGCTCCTACACCAAGCACACCATACAGCTAAATTATTTGACCACCCGCATCCCATCTGTATTCAGGCTATAAGTTCTGCAAAATGTGAATTTACAAAAAAGATATTGCTCACCTCTGTGCATGTAGTGGTCAGATACATAAACAGAGTGATAGAAGAAGATTGAGGCTGGGAGTGCGTCTGACTTATGGAGAGCTGACGTCATGCTGTATACAGGTGTTTGAGGCAAATTTCAATCTTGGTGAATCTCACCTCTCACCAGAACTATATATTTCTTTTAAGAAGTAATGTGTTCTTTTAATCAGCACAGCCCCATGACATATTTTTAATCTGTTCAGGTATTGTATTTTCTAATGGTGAGAACTGGAAAGTGATGAGACGATTTGCTATTTCAACATTACGAGATTTTGGGATGGGGAGGAAGACCATAGAGAACAAGATTATTGAGGAGGCTGAATGTTTAACACGGAAAATTAAATCATATGGAGGTGAGTGGTTACTATATACTTTTCACAATAACAGAGATTAGACATCATTATAATTTGGTAGTGTTGCTACATACATACACTATTCCCCATATACAGTATTTGTGTTATTCTCTGCTTGCTCTAATCTCTTTCGTATTCTGTATTTGTTGCAATTATACATTATGCTTGTAAAACATAGTTGCATAGGTTTTATTGCACTTCATCTAACTTATGTATCTTGAATTTGAACATTCCACAAGCTAAAACCATTGTTTATTAATGGAAAGGTGTGATACCATCAATTCTATTCTCTATTGGCCTGTATGTCTGTGTGTGTGTGTGTACAGTATTTTAGGGAATTTAGACTGCAGGGGCTGACGTGAATGAGTTCTCAGTACAGTGTTGCAGAATTAGTGGCGCTATATAAATAGCTGATCATGATGATGATGATGATGATGATGAATTGTGATGAGCATTGTGAAATTATGCAACAAAGGCTGCTCTATCTGTTAATACAATTCATAGAGAATTTGGATTTCTTATCATACATTGTAATTATTCATGTGCTAAGATAAATACACCGGACTTCATTTTGCTTCATATTAGCTGATTAATTCACTACTATTGAAAAACCCTCACCAAATATTCCATAACAAAGCTCCCTTTGTGTCTCAACTTCATATGCAATTCCAGATTTGGGAAAGACTGTTTGACATAAGGGTTCTGGAAAGTTAAATTCCTTTTAGAATCCTTGATCATAGTCATATATGTAAAACTTAGTGTAGAATACATTTATTTAGTAAGGTTAAACCTCCTGCACCATCCAGTTGCACTTTGATATATATATATATATATATATATATATACACACACACATAATGATTTCTATTATGAATATTGCTGATGTTTGACTTAATTTGAAACCTTTTTTTTTTCAATTTTAGGAAAATCCTTTAATAATTTGACCATCATTAATGCTGCTGTGGCCAATATAATTGTGTCCATACTACTCAGTCGTAGATTTGAATATGATGATCCGACCATTCTGAGGCTGATGGGTTCAGTTAATGAAAATATACGACTCCTGGGAAGACCTATGGTTATGGTAAGTTATTCTCTTCTGACCGTTTCAAAGGGTTTTTGTGCTTGAATGTATCACAGAAAAGTAGCAGTAAAATCCCAAAATTGTCAGGAAATGCACTTCTTTCAGGACCATGTAACATCAGCACAGAATTTTGTTCAATAAACCGTTTATTTGAATATTCTGTGAACAGATTCCATGTTTGCATCCAGTTTGGTCTGACATTTTACAATGACTTGGTGCTCTTACAGTGCGATTTAAATTACATTTTTAATTAGAGAGGATAGGAGTGTACTTTTCTTTTTTAATATATCACAGTTATGATGTCAAATTTACTCCAGAATATGGTCACTTGTCATTTGCTTTGTGGATATCACCACTTTTTTTGTTACATAACCACCTGCTAAAAAAAACATTAACTGGTTGACTGTTACAACTAAACAGCATTTTGGATAGGTGAAAACTATGGAGACATTTAACAATATACCTTATGTGCTATATATGAGGATAAGAAGGAAGCCCCAACATCCCGATTTACTGATCATGAAGATGGCTATAAAAACATGAATGAAGTACCATTAAAAAGCTATTTATGGATAATATATATATCTACTATATAAAAGCCTAGTGGCGTGTGTTTGTGTGGGGAAAAAAAAAAAACCAAGCTGCAGCGCCACCTGCTGGGCGAAGTTATACACTGACCTACCAAATTCTTAGTGTGTGGGGGAAAAAAAACTCAGAAAGGGCTGAAATTTGCTGCAGCGCCACCTGCTGGGAGGAGTTAAACACTGACTTACTAAATTCTTAGTGTGTGTGGAAAAAAACTCAGAAAGGGCTGAAATTTGGTATACTAAGATGTTCCGAAAGTCTGGTGTTCACTGGAGCCCCTAGTGGTGGGGACAGACTTGGCTGCAGACAGACAGAGGGTCGTGAGATGTGTACTGACTGGGAAGAACCCAGGGATATTGTGAAATAGCATACAGCGGTGGTGAAGTCCAGGCAAAGAGGTCAGGGCTGGCGGCAAACAACAAATCCAGGAAACATGCAGAGATCGAGGTCACAGGCAATACAGCAGAGTCCAGTACACGGTCCAAGGTCATACACAGCAAGATCAATCCAAAGGCAGAGAAGGGGAACTGAGCAGGGAGCAGGTAAGTATGCACAGAGCAGGAACTATAACCAGCAGTGAGGCCCAGTCCTCACTGCCTTAAATACTATGATGGACAAATCAGAAAGGAGGAGGACAGGGCTGACAATGAGCCTCAGGAGGCTGCTAATTAATTACTAGCTGGGAACTAGCATAGGTGATAAAATAACCAGGAAGCATGTATAGAAATAAAAGTGAACCAGTTTAAATCATATAGGAGCCCCCCCGGTGTTGAAGGATGTCACTACACCCTCCTGCATCTATGCAAAAAGGATAATCCCAAAGAATAAAACCAGAGCATAGAAATAGAGCACGCGCCCGGCTGCTAAATCACGCCAGGATGTGGCGTACCACCGCAACTCGTGACAATATATATATATTTCTTGAAGGAGAAGTGACAGTTGGGAGTGGTTGGTGGTTGCCGGGGGTGACAGTGGGGAGTGGTTGGTGGTTGCCAGGGGTGACAGAGCGAGAGGAGTGTGATACTCAGGACCGCTGAGAGAGATCCCTGTGTCTGGATAGACATCTGGACAGATGTGGCGATAAAGATGAAGGATGAGGTGATGGAGAAAAATGATGAGGTGGTGACATGTGGACAAAACCACGTTAAAAAAGGCGCTTGCGTCGGGAAGTAACGCTCTTCCCCTGAGGAGGCCTGGGCTATGGCCCAAATGCATGACAAGAACCTTTTTAACACCTTAAGTAGCTTGATTTGACTAGAATGCATGAGTATCATGCACAGGTTAACTTGTATGTATATATATATATATATATATATATATATCATGTACTGAAAATATATTAAAAAGTCTTTTATATATCAAGAAGAAATACTTGGAGGAGGTATAACAAGCAGGCAACAGTAACAGCCATTTACATAAACTGATAGTAATTAACAATAATCAGACCAGTATTCAGTGGTGTAACTGTCATGTGAGCAGGGGGTGCAGTCAATATTGGGCCCAGAGGTAAAGGGTCCTGAAAACCCAAGCACCCACATCATCCCCCAAAGCTATTAGTCTGCTCAATAGTTTTCTTCTCAGTGTGGATGCATATGCTCAGAAGAAGCACCCTCTCTACTCTTTTCAGAGCAGAGTGTGGGCCCAGGAGGATATATCAGCATCACTGGCCCCCTACCCACATTTTTTATATGGATTTCTGCCCCTGAGTAGATTTAACATTTCTGCAGTTCTCAGACACTTTTCTTGCTCCCACAGCATATCCCCATTATACATGAAGTAACCAGAAAATTTAGAATTAATTCAACTTAATGTAGATGTTAATTAGGCAAATAGTAAAGTATTAAATCATAATGCTAATTATTTCAACTTGCTGGAGTAACTCTGCAACTTGCATCTGGCAGAAATTGCCTACTTTAATTCAGAAATTCCACCTGTTATCTTTTCACTCTAGTTGTGAGAGTAAATGAATTTTGGGGCTGTCACCGCCATCACACTTGGTAGCTAGAATGAAAGGCATCCAGATTGATAAAATTATCTTTTTTGTGTTTGTGTAAATTTTGTTTTGGGTGAAGGCTCATTTTGGGTTTTTTGTATCAGTTTAAAGTTTTGATTGCACTAGATATTTGCATGAGGAGGAATAGGAAAGGATTAGATTGGTGATAGCTTTGTTTGTCTTCCAAATCACAACTGAAAACAAAAATTCAGAAAGGGCTGAAATTTGGTATACTAAGATGTTTTTAATTTGTTAATTGTTAAAAGTGTTTATAAAGATTTTAAAATATATATATATATTTCTTGAAGGAGAAGTGACAGTTGGGAGAGGTTGGTGGTTGCCGGGGGTGACAGTGGGGAGTGGTTGGTGGTTGAGGCCTGGGCTATGGCCCAAATGCATGACAAGAACCTTTTTAACACCTTAAGTAGCTTGATTTGACAAGAATGCATGAGTATCATGCACGGGTTAACTTGTTTAATATATTTGTATACACGTAATTAGTGTAAATAAGTCAAGTTGTATACGGAGTGGTCTTGAAAAGACAATGCAATTGAAGTCCACATTCTGGGCAATTAGGAGAACAGAATTTGGCACTAGCAAAGAATACAAAATATGATGGCTAATGATTTACACTATTTGATGGAATTAAACTGGTTAATTATTTTTTTTAATTGAATCGGAGAAAGCGAATGCAATAATGGCTGATTTATAAAAATCCATCATTAAGACGAGAGGACACCAGCGCATAACTACAGACAGTGGCATAAGTAGATATTTAAAAGCTGATGAGAGGGCAAAATGTTAAATGGTACGAGTCAAGATGGCCCAGTCACCCACAAACCCATATGTTGAAAAGGACATGCACATAGTTTAACAAACCAAAAACTACAGCGGCATGGACTGCCACATTTGTGGCTCAAGTGCTTGATTTGTTTGGGCCCCCAAAGTCAACATTTTGGTTGTTGAACTGGAGAATAGATAGGGATGTTAATAAATGAGTTATAGCAATTTGGATAACAGTGGTCACTGGTCATCTTCCTCAGTTGTGACAAATGAAAACGTTATCATCACCCTTATCAAAGTGTCTACATTTACATCAATTTAATTTTAATTTTTTTTTAAAAAAGAAGATACACCAACCAAGTAATTGTTAGACAACATGTGTGACCCTTTCGAAAGGGTCAATAGCAATACATTGGCCAAAATTGGTGAAAATTTGGACAGTTGTGAAAAGATCATTAGAAAATAGACTGTAAATGACTGTCAGTGTTATAAATAGTAATATATGAGGAAAGACAGCTCAAAATCACATCATTTTACCTATTTTTCACAATATTAAATGAAATCCAGATCCAAAACCAAAACCTTTCATGATTTTTGGACAAAACCTGTGACATAACCAAAATACGAAGGTGTTTTAGAACCAAAATCACATACAAAACGAAAACACGGATCAGCTCACATCTCTACTTTAAACCATCCTTATAAATCAATTATCAAGATCTGAATAGAAAAATGTTTTTAAGATATATTACCATATAGTGATACATTTTGTTATATATTTGCTTTTAGTTTATCTCATTATTTGCTTACATACAGTAAATACAATATTGAAATATACCCTAATGATTAGCAGGATATGTCACAATATGCTGAATTTCACATTTAAAATGGTATCATGCATGTTATAAATAATAAAATGTGTGTTATAAGGACAGGGGAGGCCTGGCAAATTTTAGCCCGGAGGGCAAGACTCGACTCTGCAGCCTATTAGTAACATTTTAACGTAAAAAAAAAAATGCAGGTGACCCAGTGACCCAGCTCAAGGAAGCCAACTCTGGGACTGGCCCGGGGGGTGAATGCCCCCCTGCCCCCCAGCCCAGCCTGACCCTGTATAAGGAGATATGATTTGCAGTATCATATAGTGTAGTTGCTGACAGCATAGTTTACATGGCTTTGATGTTACCAGGCTTAATGTATCTCTCTATGCTACACAACCGGTACCTATCTGAGGTTTAAAATCGTCAAGACAATTACCCAAAATAACAATTTAGGTTATTTAAAACAATAGTAGCACAAAACCGCAATAATAACATTTAAATAATGAACCACAGCAAATCACACTATAGTTTTGCACAGGCAACATACAGGACGCAATAAAACACTTCACCAGTATCTGTGCCACTCTCAGGGACTGCTGTCTATAACTTCTTCTCCAGGAATGCTGTCACTCTCTCCATTGAGGCTACCAGTAAGATAGTGGTCCCAGGACACTGTCACTGTGCTTTTGGCAGACACAGCTCCCCAAGATCTGGAGAGTGATCAGGACAAATGGCAGCACTCCAGGGACCGATTGTCCATTACTGTCAACTGGTAGAGACCTGTAATCTTAACATTGTTAGGAACTCCCACAGCCAGCAACACAAAACCTGGAGTCTACTCAGAATTCTGGTATTCGCTGGAGCCCTTAGTGGTGGGGACAGACTTGGCCGCAGACAGCTGAGGGTCGTGAAATGTGCGCGGACTGGGGAGAACCCAGCGAAAGAGGGTTGGAGTAATAGTAGAGTGAGGTCCAGGCAAGGGTCGAGGCCGGCAGCAGACAGAAAATCCAGTACACAAACCGGGTTCAGGGGTCACAGGCAAATCAGCAGCGTAGGAGTCCAGGCAAGAAGGTCAAAGGCGCACAGGCAAACAAACGAAGTCAGGAGTCAGGCAAAAGGTCAGCAACAAGTAATCCTTCCATAGGTAACAGCAACCAGGAACACAGCAGGCTAGACAGCAACTAAGCAGGAACTATAACCAGCAGGGAGGGCTTGTCCCTTCCTGCCTAATAAATGAACAGGGGCTAATAGAAGCTGTCCTGCACAACAGGAGGCACTTAGCCCAGCTGGGCTAAACTAAATGATTGTGCGCCTGCGCCCGGCTATCTAGATGCCGGGACGCAGCGCTACAGACTGAGAGCGTCCTGACCGTTGCCTAGGCAATGGCCAGGACCCAGGGGAAATGATGTCCCGGTCGTCATGACGATGGCTGGGATGCAGAGCCTGCCGGGGAAGTGAGTCACGGCGGTGCCCAGAGCCGCTGCGGCTCATAACAAACATAAGCTTAACTTCAGCTATCCCTGGGTAGATAATTCACCTCTGGTGTTTTGGGAACTCTCTATTAAAGGCAGACATGCCCCCTGTGGAGCTCCAGGACCTGTCCTTTTGTGTGTTTACATGTTACAAATAAATATGTAGACATAGGGATAGCAGATGACGCAATTAGGAATTGTTCGATAGAGTCTACAGAGCTTGTTTAAACAGGAGATGTCATAGCACAGAGAAATTACATTTGATTACCTAAAGAAGTAATAAATTTTCATCCAAGATCATCATCTTTCCTCTTGACAGTGTTGCTATCCCTCTTAATATCTCCTTTTTGGTTGACAACATCACTCTTTCTCCTGTCCCTCAAGGTGCCTTGGAGTCACCCTTGACTCAGCCCTCAGGTTTACTATTCATATGCAGTCCCTCACCAAACCCTGCCACTTCCTCCTCTGCAACATCACGGAGATCCATCCCTTCCTCTCTCAGGAAACAACCAAAAGCTTGGTCCATTCACTCATCATTTCTCGTCTCGACTATTGCAACCTCCTTCTCACTGGCCTTCCTGACTCTCACATTTCTGACCTTCAAACCCTACAGAATGTTGCAGTTAGGCTCATCTTCCTCTCCCACTTCACCTCTTCCTCTTCACCTCTGTGCAAATCCCTTCATTGGCTTCCTATCTGTTTCAAGTTCCTTACCCTCACTTATAAAGCCCTTGCCAACACTTCTCTCCCTTATATCTCTGACCTTGTCTTGAGGTACATACCTACCCGGCCACTCTGCTCTGCCTCTGACCTCCACCTCAATTCACCTCTCATTGCCTCCTCCCATGCTCGCCTCCAAGGCTTCTGCCATGCTGCCATTAATGTTTGGAACTCCCTACCTCATTTCACTTAACTCTCTCCCAACATTCAATCTTTCAAACACTCATTCAAAGCTCACCTATTCTACCACCTCCTAACCATTCTATCCATCACCTCCTCTTCCTCACCTGCAATCTCTATTTTCTCCCAGTTGGTCCTACTGTCTCTAACCAACCGCTATCTCTATAATGTAAGCTCTCGTGGGCAGAGTCTTCTTTACCTATTGTCCCACTTCTGTCTACTGTTTGATTCCCTTGTACGCACCGTCACATCTTTTGCTGCACTCTGTGTGAGTCCCCATTGCATTACTCACCCTCTTCTGTGGTACTTATATATTACCTTATCTATTTGTTACTTGCTTCTGTATCCGACACTACGGAATCTGTGGCGCCTTATAAATAAATAATAATAATTAAACAAAGTCTTGTTTATCAGTGATCCTTTTGATTATCTTAACACAATTGGACACACGGGCTATGAACCCCCCAAACTGGTGTGATATATATTTATGCAAAAATTTGATGGACAATGTAATATTATCTTTCTGTGTAGGCTGAGGTAGTGGAATAATCTGCATGTCCGCATGAGCTTACAAAGTTATGCTCTTTCAGATATGATACCAGTTAAAAATACAATATATACAAGTTTCAACATCACCATAACAAATGCATAATTTAAAATAAAATAATATTGAGAAATAAGGGGAACCACAGAGCTGAAAAGTAAATGCTTTTATAAACCATGCATTGAGAAAAATGAGGTACAGACTGGGTTTAGTGCTATTACCTCACACTTTGTCACATGGGACACTCCCTTGATCTGTTCTTTTCCCACCTCTGTATTGTCTCCAACTTTAACAATTCAATGTTGCCTCTTTCTGTCCACCATCTCCTCTCTTTTAGCATCTCTTCACCCCCAACCCAAAGTTACCAGGCTCAGGATGCCATTGTTTCTACTACTTTCTGCTCCTCACTAATTTCACTTCTTACCCCATCACCACCATTTTTTGCCCTGATCAGGCCGTCTCATTCTACAATCACACCCTTACCACTGTCCTTGACTCTGTCATCCCAGCTGTCAATATTGACCTTTCTCAGTTCTCTTTAAAAAAGGAGGAAGTAATACTCTCACTCTGACTTCTTTTATTCAAGTTCATTCTCTCTTATGACAGCTGGGCCCAGTCACTCTCTAAACAGTCCTACTTCAAGGCTTTCAATACCTCACAATCCACCAATCCCTGTTGCCTCTTTTTCACCTTCAACTCTCTCTTCAAACTGATTATTCCTAAGATTGAAAACATTCTTTTCCACTGCTCAAGGCTCCTTCACTCCTTTTTTTTTCTGCAGATAAGATTACCATCTCCTTTACCAGTAGTCCATTTTCGACTCCTCCCTCTCCTTCACTCCTTACATTCAGTCCCTCTCCAAACCCTGCCAATACCACTTCGAATATATCCAAGATCTGGCCCTTTTTAACCATTGAAGCTACTTAAACTTTTATTCACTCCCTTAAAATCTCTTGCCTTGATTCCTGTAACTTTATCTTCCTTGTTTAGCCAACTCCCACATTTCCCCATCTTCAGACTATCCCATATGACTTTGCCCAGGTTATTTTTCTTTCCTGGCCATCTATCTCTGCTGTCCTTTTCAGCCAGATGCTGCACTGGCTCACTGTGTCCTACAGAATTAAGTTTAAACTACTTGCCCTCAACCAATACTCCCTTCCTATTGTCACTCACCGGACCGTGAGTCCCTCTACGCTGGTGCGTGGCTCCCTAGCCTTCCTGCCGACATCTATCTTGAACCGCGGTCGTCCGCCATTATGATGGACTGCGCATGCGCAGCACCCAAGAACTCTTGTGACTGTTGCTTTTAATCGAATTGGTTGATCAGTCAACTCTCCCTATTTAAGGCACCTGTGCTCATTACCTCATTGCCTGATCTTGAGTCTCATTCCCTGTGAGTCTCTGAAGGTGTCTCCTGTGTTCTACTAGTGTCTTCAGTTTCCTGCTGATTCCTGTTCCACTCATCGCTGGTCTCCATACCCCATACTGCCTCCTGTGTACTACTAGTGTCTTCAGTTCCTGTGGATTCCCTGTGCTACTCATCGATGGTTTCCATACCTGCTACAGTCTCCTGTTTCCTGCCTGTGTCCTCAGCTGGACTCTGATTACCGGATCTACTCACCTGTGGTTCCTACACTCGTCTCTGCCATTCAGCGTCTCTGCAGTCCCTGCATCTTCCCGTGGACAGACTGTTATACTGAATAGCGGTATGCCTATCTGTTATTGACTTTCTACGTTTACTCTGCATATCCGCTAGGACAAGTTTCCACTCTCAGCAGCGGTATCCATACCCGCTATAGACTGTTATTGTTACGCTGCATATCTGTTTGGAATTAACCGTACTACTCAGTCGTTATTTGCATAATTGTGATTGACTATCCTTTATTGGCCTGCATATCTGTGCTGAGCAAGTCTCTACCAGGCAGCGCCTCATACTGTTATAGACTTTGCTGGATACGCTGCATATCTATTGGGATCAAGTTCCTCTGTGCTCTCAGTGTCTACATCCTATTATCCTTTGTATGCTTCCACTCATCGACACCTGTACACATCCTCACCTATTAAGCAGTGGTACAACTTGCTGTACGCAGACCACTGACTTCCCCGCTACCTACCTGCACCTGGACAAGTCTTCTCACCATAAGCAGTGGTACAACTTGCTGTACGCAGACCACTGACTTCCCCGCTACCTACCTGCACCTGGACAAGTCTTCTCACCATAGCAGTGGTACAACTTGCTGTACGCAGACCACTGACTTCCCTACTACCATCCCGCATCTGCTCACATCCATCCTGATCTCCGTGTTCAAATCTGCCTTTCCACTATATCAGCTAGTCGCTGACTCATTGACCAAGATTGCTGCAAGTCACTGACTTTCCTATTCTTTATTGGCATTCTCTCTCCATCTGCTGTGATATATGTTCCGCTAGTCACCCTGCTACCAGAGGACCGTTGTGTGAACTTCACTACTCTGGTAAGCCCAGTCATCTGGTGAATTCCTGGACAAGACTCCTAGTGCCCGTGACACCTACATTGTAATATCATGTGTTATGATCGACAACACTCAGAATTATACATACATACATACATACATACACACTCCCTGGTACCAATCATCTGGTTAGTAAAGCTCAGTGATTTAAAATTGTCATGATGTTCTGTGGTCCATACAGCACTATGTTTGTGCCTCTACCATCTTGGCAGGGACAATGTTATAGGCCTTCCTGCTTCTTAGGCAGGCACACCAAGTGCCTGGTGACTTTCCCTCTGGTTAAGAAGCATGACAGTTCCAGGAAAGTAGCAGTGTTCACAGCAACAATCCGATCCATTTTAGCTAGTCAAGTTCTTTCCTGGAGTAGGGTTAAATCCAAAGTACCAGTCGAAACTCCTAACCACTCTCGACAACTCACCTACCACTGCTCTGGAATCTATCTTATATACTATTTTGGTACCCCTCCTCAAGGTTAATGTCCATTCACTCACTGTAAAAAAAAATAGCTAATTGCATTATCCCAGGACCTCAATGTCAATAACTGGTAGTGGCATTATCCATTATTAGCCTTGAATATTATTATCCAGAGTGAAACTCTGTCCCCAATGGTTACTTACCTGGTGTCTAGCATTAAGCCTCTCTAGTGGGCTACCAGAAACCACTACACCCCTTCCTTCACTGTTGCGCCCCCCCCCTTCATTCATATTTTTTTGTTTTTATAATCCATATTTATTTAAAATGAAGCACTTGTTTCATCACTAGAATAATGGCAATATTCTCAATTTTTCATTTCAGCACCAATTATCTCTTGTTTATCGTGTATATATATATATATATATATATCACAATGTTAGCCTATATGTGACATAATAATAATTTACACCTTCAATATAATTTTCAGATTTTTTTTAAAATTGCATTTTTCTTTTGTAGCTGTACAACAGTTTTCCATCTGTGATGGACTGGCTGCCAGGGGCGCACAGAAAAATCTTTGAAAACGCTGAGAAGTTTCAAAACTTTCTAAGGGCGACATTTATAAAACAGAAGAAAGACCTGGATGTAAACGACCAGAGGAATCTGATTGATGTATTCCTGGCTAAGCAACGAGAGGTATAGATTACATCTGATCCTTTAGCATTAATTAACCATAAGAATAAATGTATGTAAAAGCATTAGTGCCCCATTTCAGTCCATGAATGTGTGTTTACTAAATGTTACTACAGAAGAAGTATTCCTAAAATAATAGCGCCAGACTCTTTGGTGTGTAAATATTGTGTATTTCACAAAAATGTAGTTCAACTCAAAATTCAAGCAAATATATCATTGTAACTTCAGACAGTCTTTACAAATGCTTTTGAGATTACTTATAGTCTTGTAATTGCATGCTCAACCATCCTATATCTCTGGCACATGCAGGGCCATCTTTCCCATTGGGCACAATGGGCAGGTGCCCGGGGGCCCTGCAGCCCAGGGGGGCCCGTCGGAGGCAGCAAAATAAAAAAAAAAACCTGAAAAAAAAAAAAAGACAATACTTACCTTACTATCAGCTGGCGATCCGGCTCCCTCCATGGTCTCCTCCTCCGTACGGCGCTCGCAGTGCATGTTGGGCGTTACGTCATCACGCCCGCCCGACATCCATTGCGGAGCGCGATGGAGGAGGAGACCATGGAGGGAGCTGGATCGCCAGCTGACCGCAAGGTAAGTATTGTCTTTTTTTTTTTTCCAGGTTTTTTTTTTTGCTGCCTCCGACGGGCCCCCCTGGGCTGCAGGGCCCATATATATAATCTTTTTTTTTTTTTGTATATATAGGGGCCCCGGTGCACTGCTGTGCCCGGGGGCCCAAGATGTTCTTAAGAGGGCCCTGGGCACATGAGTGCTAGAGGTCCTGTTTTTGGGAGCAATGAGGTAAGTGCTCGCTTTTATGTAGAAGGTAAATATGGGGCATGGCTATGGGGTATAAACATCTGACACATGGGTTTTTCTAATCTCAGGATGCTACTTACTGGTGGGGATTGAGACAACATTTATATTTTTAATCTATCCAACTTTTTTGTTTCTATGAGGTTATTAAATGAATGATAATAGAATATGTTTAACACTTAAAACGAACCTTACAATATTTTTCTTCAAGTTTATTTATCTCCTTTAAAATTTGAATGTTATATTTTTTTTCACATCTTCTAAGTTCACTACAAAGTAATCCAGAAGTGATCACATACATACCAGCAATGCCCCAACACATATTACACCCAGGCGCGGACTGGCAGGTTTCGGCCCAGGGGGCGCACAGGCGGCCGCATCACGTGATTATTACCGTCAATTACACGTCAATATTACCGGCCGGTAATTGTTTCATCCGCGGGGGGGGGGGGGGGGGGGGTATGGGGGGAGGCGGCCGGCCCTAACAGCCGTTAGACTGAGCGGCCCGGGTACCCACTGCCCCCCTGCCCCCCGGTCCAGCCCGCCCCTGATTACACCTACAGACATGGGTGCTCCGTTTTGCCCTTTGAGCTCATGCAAACTTTGTTTCTTCAGTTCACATGTGAGTCTTTTAACCCCTGAATAACGTAGCAGCAATCTATTTATAATAATTGGGGGGGACATTAATCATTAAAATGCAAGTTTATTCTCCCAAAAAATCTAGGTGAAAAAACAAAGTGAAATTCTGTTCCCACTGGTTACTCACCTGGTATCTAGCATTAAGCCTCTCTATTGGGTCACCCAATATCCACTATACCCCTTGCTTCGCTGCTGACTCCCTTTCATGCATCATTTCAGTGTGTGATCAGCAGACATTGCTGGACTGTCTTTGCTTGTCTTGAGTTCCATGGTCTCCATCTATTTATATTGAAAAATCTTCATAAGAAGAAATTAATAAGATATGTAGTTTTAAGTATGGTAAATGTGAATACAAATGAAGGAGAAAACTATAATTTCAATGGCTCCTAAATAGGACACAGAATGTACATTGCGCAGAGACACAGCTGAGGAAGGCAGCACACAGGTTTCATTGCATAGCATTGTATATTATATAACTGTAAAAATAGACCAGAAAAATCAGTGTATATATATCTAATATATAAATGCTTAGTGGCGTCTGCGTGTGAAAAAAAAAACCAAGTTGCAGCGCCACCTGCTGGGCAGAGTTATACACTGACCTACTAAATTCTTAGTGTGTGTGGGAAAAAAAATTCAAAAAGGGCTGAAATTTGGTAGGGCTCAAACTCATTTTCGTGAGGTAATTTTACCTCATGAACACACATGTGTAGAGGCGTGCGTTAGTGTGTGTGTGTGTGTGTGTGTGTGAAAAAAACTATTTTCTCAGAAAGGGCTCATCCAATTGACCTGAAATTTGGTATACTGACATTATTTGACAAAAAAATTAGAATAGTCAAGTCAGTTAACTTCCATCATCCCCCCTTCCCCCCGTGGGAGGGGTAGTAAAGGCTAAATTTACGAGTTTAGGGGTCAAACTCATTTTCGTGAGGTAATTTTACCTCATGAACACACATTAAAAAGGCCGCTTGCGTCGGGAACTAACGCTCTTCCCCTGAGGAGGCCTGGGCTAGGTCCAAATGCATGACAAGAACCTTTTTAAGACCTTAAGTAGCTTGATTTGACTAGAATGCATGAGTATCATGCACGGGTTAACTTGTGTATATATATATATATATATATATATATATATATATATATATATATATTTATATATATATATATATACAAAAACAGGGATACTCTGCACTCTCCAAACACATAATTAATGCTATATCAAGTACTGTTCTATATTAAAAACAGGGAATGTTAGTTCCACATATTGCAATATATGTTTAAGCTGACCAACTGACGCCAAAGTCTTTCCATTCTGGTCAGTCCTAACATGATCAAATGCTATGCTAATTTATCTGGGCTTAAGGCTTACCTGCAAACAGCTTTTAAAGGCAAGTCTTTCCCTAGCACTAGCAGCCATGGGAGACCTGGGACTCACCTGACACAAGTTGGAATTAATTAATGTAAAGAATGGGGTGCAAGAGTCATGGGACTTACATTGTATAAACAAAAACAGACATAGGTCCTCTGCACTCACCATGTACAGACTGGGGTGCAAGAGGGGGTTGCCCACATTGTATAGACAAGAAAACAGGGATACTCTGCACTCTCCAAACACATAATTAATGTATATGTGTGTGTATATATATAAAATCATCATCAGTTATTTATATAGTGCCACTAATTCCACAGCGCTGTACAGAGAACTCATTCACATCAGTCCCTGCCCCAATGGAGCTTACAGTCTAAATTTACTAACACACACACACACACACACACACACACACAGACTAAGGTCAATTTAATAGCTGCCAATTAACCTGCTAGTATGTTTTTGGACTGTGGGAGGAGACCGGAGCACCCAGAGAAAAACGCAAACACGGGGAGAACATAAAAACCCCACACAGATAAGGCCATGGTCGGGAATCAAACTCATGACCCCAGTGCTGTGAGGCAGAAGTGCTAACCACCAACCACACACACATTATATATATATATCTATATGTATATATATATATATATATGTATGATCTATGTATCTAATGTGAAATTAACAAATGTGTATTAGGGGATTACTGGGCTTCTGATATAGGTTTTATAAACAGCCGTGTTATAACTATATTTTTGCAAGTGGTAGAAATACCAACTAGAGAGGAATATCTGCTAGACCTGTTACTATCTAATAGAAAATATATTATACTTAATATACAGACAAGGAGGTAACAGAATTGTGTCAAGATTTGAGGAAAGTAGATGTGGTACCAACATTTAGAATGGGAACAAAATCAGGACCAGGAAACTAAAAATTAGTTAACCTTGCATCTGTTGGGAATAAACTATTTGAATGGACACTACAGGATTCCTGAAATATATTGACTAAATAATTTGATTACACTGTGTCAGCTTGGTTTCATATGGTAACATTCGTCATTCCAAATAGATATGCTTAATTTTTATAATGAGGTAAGTATCAAACTCGATTTTGGTAGTGCAATTGATGCACTGATTATTCTACAATTGGTTTCTTTATTTTTTCCCATCCATTTTAACGGAACATGGTCCGTAATCAAGCTAAATTTCCAGCCCAAGAGGTAATACCTTATTGTTTCTAATGCCCAATTAAATAATTAAGTGGAAGTTCCTTACCATTTAAATTGGGATAACATTGCACCAATCCCTACATTTGAGACATCTCTATGCACGACAAACTGATTTTTAAAATCAAGATTGATCAAAACGGGTTGGGTGCATAGCAATATTGTTAGTGCCTAAAAAGCGTTTTCTGCTTCAGGACTCCACTTAATCATATCTGACTGGTAAGTTTAGTCAATGGGATAGCAATGGGAGTAAAATTGGGAATAAACCATCTATAATATCCAGTGATTCCCTGGAAATCTCTAACCTGCTTCTTGTTTAAAGGTCTTGGCCATATTTTTGTATTGCCTCCATTTTATTAAGTTGGGGCTTTATCAAACCTCTGCCTGTGGTGTACCTGTTACAACTCACCTGTCCTCGCTCCAGTGCCGCGATCCTCTCTCCCTTCCGGGTCCCGGCGGCGCTGTCACATGACAGTCGGGGAGGGGAATTCAAATCTGGAAACTACTAAAGTCCTGCTCTGACGCCTGGACAGCGTCAGAGCAACTTCCTATGTACCCTGACTAGGTGCTTCTCGTGTGTCTCCCGTGCACCAGCTCCTTACAGGCTTTTCAGACATTAACTCCTCGTGTACCAGACCCAGGCTTGCTGACTACGTATTATCTCCATTCCAAGTGTACCAGACCCCGGCTTGCTGACTACGTATTATCTCCATTCCAAGTGTACCAGACCCCGGCTTGCTGACTACGTATTATCTCCATTCCAAGTGTACCAGACCCCGGCTTGCTAACTACGTGTTATCTCCATTCCAAGTGTACAGACCCAGGCTTGCTGACAACGTATTCATCTCCATTCCAAGTGTACCAGACCTCGGCCATCCTGACCCTACCTTCCAGTTCCAGTATTATCGTGGGCTACCTCCTAATCCTTACCTCTAGAGGCAGACCAGTGGACCGCGACCTGCGATCCTCCGCAGCAAAGCCCATCCCGCCTTGCGGTGGTTCTTGGCAAACACCAGGGGGTTCGTTAGACTCTGCACCACCGGCCAGCCAGCGCTAATCTAGAGTAAGGCAAGTACTCCATATTTCATTACTTACATTGCTACATAATTGTTACAGTACCCCAGATACATCACCTACTCAATCTGCAAGTCACACTTTTTTGAGAAGGCTGTTAACTCTGGCCCATGGAGGGAGTCCAATTGTCACAAGTTTGGTTGGAGACTAAAATCTAGTTGCTGGTACTGATGCAGTTAAGCTAGGAGGCGTGGAATCTAGCGCGTCTCTTGTCTTTGATGGGGGGTTTGGAGTTTGCAGCAGGAGACGTGCAGGTCTCCAAGTTGGCCACCAGCGAAGTAGTGGGTGAGGAGACGTAGTCGTGCAATTCAAAGTCAGGTCAAGCAGGATGCGAGGTACCACGGGATTAAGCAGAAGTGTAGTCAAGAAGCCAGAGGTCAAACCAAGAGATCCAAAACAACCGAAAGGAGAATCCAGATGCAATGTAAGTTAAAGCCGAGTCAAAAGCCAGGAGGACAGTCATAAGGCAGGTAGACAAACTGGAGTGCTGGAGCAATAGTGGGAACTTGATACTCTGGCACCCTAATGCTGCCAGAGCCTCCCTTATATAGAGTGATAAGGCTCCTGATCGGTGGGCAGTGGAAACAGTTGACCACCGACAGGAGAGTCAAATAGTGTCCCGTTTCCTAGCAACGGAGACTCAGGTCTCACCGCTAGGCAACTGGACACGCCTGTGGAGAAAGAGAAGGTAGCCATCTCTGGCAGCGGAAGTGTGGGAATGGCATCTGACACCAACAATGCTTGTACCCTGGTAAGTGAGGCCGTCAATCAGGACTATGAATGACTATATCGTCAAGGTAAGTCACAGCATATTGTCTATGGGGCCTTAGAATTGTATCCATCATTCTCTGAAATGTGATAGGTGCCCCATGTAGCCCAAATGGTAACCTCTCATACTGGAACATGCCCACCTGAACTGAAAAAAACAGCTTTTCAATAAATTCACACAAGGGTATGCATCAAACTTAGACACTTAAATTTAGTTTAGGGAAGTCAATGCAATCTCCCATCAGGTTTTGGAATGACCACAATGGGATTTGCCAATTTACTCGCCTTGATCCACTTAAGTCTATCCTCAATGCTGCTGCCTGCCTCATTTTTCTCTCTCGCCGCTCTATCTCTGCTGTCTCCCTCTAACAGTCACTACATTGGCTCCCCATGGCCTACAGAATTAAATTTAAACTTCTCACCCTCACCTTTAAAGCTCTTAATCAATCCTCCCCTCCCTACATCTCCAATCTCATCTCCACCTACACTCCTAGCCGATCCCTCCCCTCTGCCTCTGACCGCCACCTCACTGCTTCATTGATCACCTCTTCTCACTCCTGTCTCCAGGACTTTGCCCGGGCTGCTCCCCAGCTGTGGAACGATCTTCCACATTCCATCAGGTTAGCATCTACTCTCAAAGGCTTTAAGCGTGCCCTTAAGACTCATTTCTTTATTAAAGTCTATCAGCCCTCCTCCTAACTCTCTCCTCCAGTTAGTACCACCCTATTTGTGTCTCCCCTTTCCTTTAGGATGTAAGCTCTCAGGAGCAGGGCCCTCTTTCCTTGTGTGCTCCTTTTTACTATTCCAACACCCTCTGTACCTCTTGGCCTGCTTCCCTAGCCCTATTTTCTTAAGCTTCTCACTGATTTCTACCATCACTTTCACTCATTGTCCCAGTAATAATTTGATTTGCATTACCCTGTTACCTGTGTCTGTGTATATATTTTTGTTAATTTTTGTTCTTTCTGTATCATGTTGTGTCATGGCTCACTGTTTTTGGTATGTTATGTACGGTGCTGCGGACCCTTTGTGGCGCCTTCTTAATTAAAAATAATAATAATAATAATATTAATATGCGACTTCAATTACACTCAATTCCAACATTTTTAAATTTCCTTTGACACTAATTCCTGTTGGGCCTCTGATATTCTATAGGATATTAGATTGCCCCTAACCCCTTATTCAGTGACTTTTTTAATGATTGTTGTTTTACCAGGTACATAAAAAAAAAGTCTCTGTTTTTTATGGGAAACTCTTTAGCCTCCTGCTGTTGAGTGGCTGAGAGGTTTTTAGCTACTGAACCGAAGGCATAGCGGTTACCGGGAAACTGGGGTAGCTGACAAAGCTACTCTGTCTTTCCATGGTTTTATAGGATTTACATAGTAGATCTGTTCCAGCTTTCTTTTCCCTGGCTGGCATACCTTTTAATTAACTTCCCCCACTTTTTTCATTATTGCAATGATCCTTGCCATGTAGCCATAAATTTACTTTCCACCGAGAGTACTAAAATAAGCACTCTGACCCCAGGAGCAATGGTGCATAATTGGGCTGTCAGGATGTGCCTCCGCCTGCACTGCAACATCACCCAATGTTGCTGCTTTGTCTCGACAGCTTCTATCTGCTGCCCTATATTAGACTCTGTATTATTGTATTAGCCTTGCAGTACCTCTGGCTCACCAGAGGCGCTGCTATTGTCTATTACCTTTTTCCCTCACTAGCAGGAGTTGATCTTCTGCCTCTTTTAATTGCTGCACCTGTGTCTATGTCACGGCTCTCTTGTATATCACACTATATCATCACACAAAAACAATGGTTGAGAACTTAAGAAATGTTTATTGTTACTACAAGCAGGTTAGGATCTCATTGGCTGAAGGGCCAGGCAAGGCATGCAACAAATTTCCAGAAATAATATACATAAACAAAGTCCTTTAAACTTGCCAGAATCAGAGTTCCAGAAATGCAGCAAAGTCAGACTAGCTGGTGGATCAGGGTATCAGAAAATCAGTAGTGAGGTCAGGAATAGCCAAAGTCAAAAAGCCAGGTAAAGCAGGAACCAGGAATAGCAATAATCCAGAGCTGCACAACATGAACTGCAAACACAATGATCCAGAACTGCAAAACACAATGATCCAGCCAGGTCTAATTGCCAAGGGTGAGTATTTATCATCAGCATATCAACTTACAGCTGAGTGAGACAGCTCAGCTGCTTCCAGGACACATAATCCCCATAGCGGTCACTGGTGGGGAAAATGCAGAACTGCACCTGTAAAGACTTATTGCACCAAAAGCATCAGACCATAACAGTCTATGTTTATTTAGGCCTGCTTTCCACAGTTCAACTTGCTGGTCATTGTTGTTGCTGTTGTTCTGTTCCTGTTCCCTTGGACTTATTGCAAGCTGCTAGCTGTCATCTGTGTTCCTGGGTATTCATCATTCAGCTAGTTAACCTGTACCTACTGTATTTCCTGTTACTTACCTGTTTCCAGCCACAACCAGATATCCATTATTCTCAGCTATACCTAGTCTGTACCTTTCCTGCCATATTCTGGATTACGTTTGTTCAATAAAACTGTTATGCTTTTCATCTCACTCTGGTTCCATAGCTGTCATTGCTATTCCAGCTATTGGCATAAAAACGTGACATGGACATTATGGTTATACACCATTTGTTGTGCCTGGTGGGCCTGTTCCATGTGCTCTTTCACATCTGTACCACTGCAGCTATTATTTTTTTGTATCTGGGAAACATCTTCACTCACAGTTTTATAGGGACTGGGCTTCCCCTCCCATGTCCCCTTTGCAATATTCAGTAATCCTTTAGGGTATCTCCCATGCAGGTGAGAATCCTGTAGTCGACTGTGGAACCTCTCTATTGGCCAGTAGCAAATAGGGTGACAAATATTCTCAATTTTTCCATGTTTATCCAATACCTTCCTTAGCCTATGCTTTAAAGTTTGCTAAACCTTAATAATAAGTATAATAAATAATAATTCTGGACATAAATGGAGTGCCCTGGTCAGTGACGATTTCTTTAAGTATCCCAACTCTGCTAAATACCTTACAAATTCCCTTGCATTTGTCTGTATTAACTTATTGCGTAACAGTATCGCTTTCAGGTATCTGGTAGCGTAATCCAGTATCACCTAAATATACTGATGACCCCGGGCAGACTTTATTAGAGGTCCAACCAAATCCATGGCTTTCTTTCCAAAAGGTACCTCAATAATGGGTAATGGAACAACCTAATATTTGGCTCTACGGGGTTTCTATCAGCCACTTTTACCTTTTTTTTACCCTTTACCAGAGTAGGATCTTTTAACTGTTCTGAGGCAAAAATATTTTTTTCCACTTCAAGTTCAGACATACAATCATCTGGTTCAACAACATTTTCTACTTCAGTAGGATGTAAACTATTCTGCACTCCACTGCTGTCACTGTCCTTTTCTGACTCCACAATCCTATTTGAGAAATGGAACACTTTGGACTTGGGGAACACTCCCACTGCCACTTCATCCGTAACATTTTCAAGCGGTTCTGGGCTATTTACTTGTGTAACCATTTGGGTTTCTCACAGCTTGCAGAAATGGGAAAAAAATCTCTCCCTGATATTGCATCATACCCCAAACAAGTAACTAGTGAATGCCATGGAACCACACTGTGTTTCTATGTTCACTTCAGCGGTAACATACTGAGTATCTCGGTGTATACAAGTTACCCCAAGAATTTTCCCTTGACGTTTTAAGGGGCTCACCAACTCAGCTTTTACAAGTGTCACCAAAATTTAGTTGAGCCTTTACCCGTTTGCATTATATGGTAATTACACACATTTGTCTGTCTGGCTCAGCCTGTCAGCCTGCAGTGCAGGTCAGGTGAGCAAAGAAAGATACTCTGTGCTGTATATAAGCAGTATCACATTGCATCGGTTCAGACATAAGTGAACAATTGAAATATATAAAAAAATGGATTCATCCTAATCAAAGCAAGCTAGTGAAATTCTATAAGCGATACGCGTGCCGGCGTTCACCCTGTTACCTGCAATGCTACTAATTGTTATTGTAGGATTTTTTCTAGATAGCATATAATATAATACCATCTATGCAGTGTCAGGGGCCTAGCATCGATCTACACTATTAATTTACCATTACCAATAGGAGTCTAGCAGAGAGTATTCTTCTCTGCATAAACCAGCAGCATACAACATTTATCATGTTAGGGGATAGCTGATAGATAGAGATAAGGGGCCTGATTCATTAAGGAAAGTTAAGCAAATGTAAGCAAGTAAGGCAAAACCATGTTGCATTAGAGGGGGAGGTAAATTTAAAATGTGATGGCAGATTTATAGTGGGGGTAGGGCATGTCCTAGATCAACTTTAAGTTTCAGTATACAAATAAACTATCAAGTATTTGTGTGCTACATGAAAAAACAGCCAGTATTTTCCTTATGTGCAAAATAAACTAATTTTCACCCCTTGCATTGCAGCATGGTTTTGTCCAAAACACTTGAGTAAGAAAACGTATTACATTTTTCTTAACTTTCCTTAATAAATCAGGTCCCATGTCCTCTGTCCATTTGAAAACAGACTTCTTATTTTCTAACCCATTTGTGTGATATTGCACCTTAAGGGAAATGAGCTGGATGCCAGAATGCCAGATATAGTATCCTAACAAATCAGTCTACAGTGTGATTTAGACTTGCAGTAACCTATACTATTAGGAAATAAAAGTGTTTCTTGTGACTCCATATCTTATCCTTATATATTGGTATTACTAATGACAAATTACAAATATAACAAAGAGACTGCTTGTAACTAATAAAGGAATATCCTACAATATCTTTCATACAAATTTAATAAAATACACTAATTTAAGTCTCTCTCTCTCTCTCTCTCTCAGTTGATTTGCAATTTTTATTCTTCACTATATCACTGTTTCTTTCAGTATTTCGCTAGCTTGTCTTTGATTAGAAAGAATCCATTATTTTAAATGTTTCAATAAAGAATTGTCGTTTAACATTTTTCGAGTAACATCCCAGAGTGCACAATTCTTTTCTACCTTGTGCACTTCCTAAGTGATAGGGTGCAACTCTCAGGTAGCTCAAACACAGATGTCCTGAGTTATGAGATCCATATGGATAGATTTATAAGGGATGGGTAAGTAGTTATCATACCTAGTGCAGTTGTCACATAACCCTTTGTAAGTGAACATTTAGCAGCAAAATGGCCAAAGCCACCACATCTTCAGACTCTGGATGTTTGTTTCAGTTCATTCCACCGCCCAGCACCCTTTTCTTCTGGAACAGTAGCAGAACTAGGGGCTGGTGGGGTGTCAATTAGGTACTAAGATTGGAGAACTAACTTATCAAGAATAAATGTTGAGTACGCTAAAAAAAAAATCAGAGGTGTGGTCATGCATTTGGGGGCGTGGCAAATGTGCCATTGGGGCGTAGCTAACACATAAAAATCACTAGGTTCTGAATTCGCCGGAGCGTCACATATGTCCAAGCACTCCTGAATTTCAGGACATCTAGCACCACAGTGTAGTATAGAAAGAATGCAGTGTGTACACAAAGAGTTCAGTCTTGGCCTGCACCTTACATTGGGCACAACACTCACCAAAAATTGGCATTGTCCCTACTAGAATCACAACATTTCACATACTGTCCTGCTCTCTCCTACCTGTTCTTCTCACTTTCACTACCTGTGGCTGCAGGTTTCTTCAGTCGCGGCTTGTCTGGATCCTGGAATGCTGGGGGCCCTATTTGGAAAAAAATGGCTACATTTAGATAATTCCAAACAACCCTGGCGTTAAATTAATACCACCCACGATTAATATTTAGGCCTTCCTCCAGCTCCAACATTACAATAATGTGCCCCTTCATCATTGTAATGCCTTATGATCACACTACGCCCTCCATGCTGCTTTTCCCCCTTCACCTGGCTCCCATTCATCACACTATACTATGCTGCTCCCCCCCTTTTTCAATCCCACTGTGCCATGCTGCCCCCTGTTTTTTAACCCCACTGTGACATGCTCCCCCATGTTTTTTAGCCCCACTGTGCCATGCTGCTCCCCATTTTTTAACCCCTCTGTGTCATGCTGCCCCCCTGTTTTTTAACCCCACTGTGACATGCTCCCCCCTGTTTTTTAACCCCACTGTGACATGCTCCCCCCTGTTTTTAACCCATTTGTGCCATGCACCACCCCTGTTTTTTAACCCCTCTGTGTCATGCTGTCCCCTTTTTTTTTAACCCCTCTGTGTCATGCCCCCCCCTTGTTTTTTAACCCCTCTGTGCCATGCCCCCCTAGTTTTTTAACCCCTCTGTGCCATGCCCCCCTGTTTTTAACCCCTCTGTATCATGCTGCCCCCCCCCCCCGTTTTTTAACCACTCTGTGCCATGCCCCCCCCCCAGGTTTTCCTCCATTTACTTACCTTTTCCTTTTCTTCTCTATTCTTTCTTGGTCTTCTCCGCTCCTCTGTGCTCCATTCAGAATGTCTGAATGCTGGGTGTGACATGATGACGTCACACCCGGCATTCAGTCTGAATGGAGCAGAGAGGACAAGAGAGGAGGAACGCCGGCGCCGCGATCACGTGAGTATGTTTATTTTTTATTTTTAACTACCCTGCTCCCCCCACCAATGACCACACACCCGCCCCCCGCCGCAAAAAAAACAAAACAACAACAACAAAAACAGCGGCCCTGTGTATGACATGTATCATTGAGTTTGTTAACTGGATTTTATCTTATATGGAAGCATATCCTGAGTAGGGCACTCAAGGTTTGTTGTGAATTGAGTAATTATAAGAGATTGGGAAAACTCTAACAACAGCAGCCCTCAGGATCATTATAAGTACCATCAGGATTGCTGCGCTGACATAATTTCTACTAAGTCACTTCCTTTAGATATTGAAGGTGGCAGCCCCTTCTTGAAGACACCTTTGGTGAAAAGGGGAAACATCTTAAAATAAAATAAGCACAAAAGAAAATGTGCCCTTATAGTGTATCATATAAGAGTGCTTTTTACGTGCAGACTTGATAATGCAGATCAAGCTATTTACAGGACAGAAGACCTAGAGGTACAGAGGGCAATGAAATAATAGAAGGAGAACTCAAAGAAATAATGCCCTGCTCATGAGAGCTTACATCCTGTAGGGACGGGGGAAGAAAGAAATAGGGTGGAAGAGTGGAGTTGAGAACTGAGACAAACAGTTAAGAGGAGGGTTGAATAAAAAAGCCAGTTTTAAATGCTTGAAGCCTTGAAGAGTAGAGGCTAGCCTGAAAGGCCATAGCCGATTGTTCCATAGTGGGTGGAAAAGGGAAGTGGAAATCTGTGGTAATGAGGTGGCAGTCAATAGCAGAAAGGGCCTGCAAGGATTGTGGGTAGTGGTGAGCCTGAAGGCAAAGAAGGGGAGAGGATGGTTGAGAGCTTTGTAGGTGAGGAGTTTAAATTTATTTCTGTAAGCCACGGGGAATCATTGTAGCGACCGGCAGAGAGGAACTGCTGAGAAAGAGCATCGGAAAAGAAAAATAAGGCAGGCAGCAGCAATGAGGATAGAATTGAGTGAGGCAAGGTGGGAAGGTTAGAGTGAAGGATGTTGCATTAATCAAGGTGAGAGGTTATAAGGAGTAGTTAAGAGTTTTGGTTACTTTCATGGTGAGCAAGGGCTACATCTTTGCTATATTAAGGAGGGAAAGGTGGCAGGAATTGGAGAGGGACTGAATGTTTGGTTTGAAGGAGGAGTCGAAAAGGACCCCTAACCAGCGGACTTGAGGGACAGAAAAGAAGGTTGTGTTATCAACAAAAAGATAGAGATTTAGAGGTGAGGGAGCCCTGGAAGTGCTGCAAGGAAGGGAGAGACCATTTTTATAATCTGGGAGATGTTGAGTTTAAGGGGGTGCTGGGTATCAAAGATAAAATGGCTGAGATACAGCAGGAGACTCAAGGCAAAAGGGAAGAGGAGAGGTCAGGAGGAGAGAAAGATTTGGGTTCTAGAGAGATTTGCAAAGCAAATTGTACTTTTACTTGTACTTTTTATATTGTGCAACAGATAAGCTGACAATACATTTATTTTCATGTATAATTCAAACTGTGCATACATTAAAGGGTGAACCATTTAGTACACTAAAAATGTGGTTATCGGCTGTTTTTTTCTGAGCAAGTATCTCATGATTAAGTGGTTTATCCGGGAACCCTGCTGATTCAGATATTAATCAAATAAGCAATCATTTGATTTATATTTGGTACACTGCCATCTATATGTATGGAAAATCTTTCCTTTTAAAAACTTTACTTATTTATTACACTAGAAGGGCACTGTTTAAGTTAGTATTTTTAACTTTTAAGAAGTATTCTGTATAAAAATATTTTATTTATATTATGCAGGGGAAACCAGAATCCACTTTGTATTACCACAACGACAACCTCAATGCACTGGTGGGAAATCTATTTGCTGCAGGAATGGAGACAACCACTACCACTCTGAGATGGGGCCTCCTGCTTATGATGAAATACCCAGACATCCAAAGTGAGAAATCTCTATATTTACATATGGGATAATACACTCATACTGTGAAATGTAAAGAGATGACAAGTCACCTAGGAGTTCTGTTACCATAAAAAAAGGCTGACTGTGGAATTCTGAGCTTCTCATAGCCTTGTATTTCAAAGTAGGGGATGCATTAATTCTTATACATGAATAGTATTTTTGTGTTCATTTGTTAGATTATACTTTGGTGTACCTAAGGTTTAACTACATATTATCCTTTTTTTAACAAAAGAAAAGAAAAGAAAGCAAAGCTGTTTGTGATAGATCTGCATCTGTGTCAGATTGTACATGGAGGTGATGGGTCCAGGACTGTTGCCTGGCAATTTAATGTTGGGCTAAGATACCATTGATGTTGAACAATTGGAAAAATGTAGAGAAGCTCTATAGATAGTGTTCAGCACATCATCATCATCATCTATTTATATAGCACCAACATATTCCATAGCGCTTTACAATTAGGGACAAGCATAGTAAACTAGTAAACAAACTGGGTAAAACAGACAATTAATTGAGAAGGCCCTGCTCACAAGCTTACAATCTATATGAAAAAGAGTGAGATATATTACTTGCAACACTCTGGTATGGATGAGGACTGCGGTAACATGGCCACCATGTTTCTACAAAGTATTATCCTCCATACGCATTTAACAACTGAATTAACTAGCAGAATTCTTTCCGCAAGTGTTCCGCGCATATTCCCCTAAGCATTTTTGCTCTGACTGGATCTCAACTCCTACAGAGCATAAAAAATGAACAGCTTAATTCTTAGACTTTAAAATTTCTAAAAAAATGCCTATTGACAAATCCAGTCCTGAATGGCGGAGTGTCAAAGCATAAGTGAAACTGGAAGTTTGTATCTCTGGAACTTTGTGTCTCTGCTAAACAAATATACATCTCTGCCACTAAGTTTGATTTGCATGAAATTGTGCTGCAACTTCGCTCATCACTAATGACTAATGATGTTAGTGATTTATAGAGATAAGGATATATTTCATTGTTTATACATACACTATATGGACAAAAGTATTTGGCCACACCTGTTATTGAAATGAGGTGCTTCAATCAGACCCGTTGCCAGAGGTGTATAAAATCAAGCACCTAGCCATGCAGTCTCCTTTTGCAAACATTTGTGATACAAAATGGGTCGTTGTGAACAGCTCAGTGACATCAAGCATGGTACTGTGATGTCACCTTTGCAATAAGATGGTTCGTGACATTTTATCCCTGCTGGATATTCCATGGTTAACTGTAAGTAATATTAATAGAAAGTGGAAGCATTTAGGAACAACAACAACTCAGCAACTCAGCTGAGACTCCACTGGGACCTCATGAAACAAGCCCTACTTAAATTTGGCTACCAGGGTAACATCCTCAAGGCAATCATGGCTTTCTACAGAGGCCCATCTGCCAAGGTTTTTTTAGCAATGGTTTCCTTTCCAACAAGTGTATCATCTCTAATAGCACCAGACAGAGGTGCTCCATGACACCTCTTATATATGTGCTGCCAACTGAACCCTTAGCGGAACGCCTCCACAGGTCTACGGAGTGTAGGGGCTTTCACCTCTTGGGAATTGACCACAGTGTTTGCTTGTTCATGGATGATTTCCTCCACTTTGTATCAAGCCCGGAGACATTGTTGGAGCCTCTGCACCACATACTGAATAAATATAGTTGGGTGTCATACTGTAAACTAAACACCATCAAAACTGAGTCACTCCCATTTAACCTCCCATTGAACTCCATAGATTGTTTAAAATACAGGTTTAGGTAAATTTATAATCATATTTAGGGATACATATGCCATCAAACATATCAGCTGCATTTGAGGTTAATACAAATTATCCACACTAATCGCCCACCACACTAAATTATCTAACTCTTGGAAGGCTTATGAGATCTCCTGACTGGGTCAGATGGCTGACCTCAAAATGATGTTGCTCCCTATGGCTATGTATTTGTTCAGAATAATTCCATAGATTCAAAAGGTTTATGTTTTCCCTCCACTCACTTATGCTCCATTACAGATGGAGGGGCAAACCTTCCCGGGTTCTGGTCCTGCACGCATCATTTCACAATTCAGAGACTGGGCGCTCCCAACCCCTACGAACCCTGATTTGGCTTGGAATGAGCCCTTTGTCCCTCTTTCTCTGTCCCAGATTTGATCTGACTTCACAAATCACTGAGAACACATTCCCATCCTCTCTTCTAGATGTTCTCAAGTTCTGGGATAGGACTATTGGGTCCTCCACAGATTTTGTCCCCCCCAACCAGAAACCTTACTTTGGCTACTGTCAGGGTCGTCTCTTCCATTGGGCACAATGGGCAGGGGCCATGGGGCCCTGCGGGCAAGGGGGCCCGTCCGAGGCAGCTCTGTAAAAAAAAAATCCTGAAAAAAAATAAAAATGAAAATACTTACCTTGTGGTCACATCAAGGTATTTGTTAGAATATCAAGAGCACCACTTGCTAAATTTATAGATTTAATATGCAAAGATACAGGGCACACAGATATATATATATATATATATATATATATATATATATATATATATATATAAAATAATAAACAATTGACATAACATACACAAGCAAAACAGTTTTAATTTAAAGAAGTTACAATCATAGTATAACTTTCATGAGTTGTATAATCTGTGCCATAGGAAATTGGCTAGGAAGATGTACTGACAATTTGATGTAACCGGTCTCAGCTTTTTAAAAACACCTTTACAACTTTCCCCACCACTCGGGGGGTTTTGGTCTGTGATATTTTTTCTAATCACCATTTGCATATTGCCTGATTTACTACCTAATTCTACTATGTGACCTAACTTTTCTGTGAAGCGTCATACAGACCCAATTTTATTATTAATAGATCCCCTATGAATTTACCCATCTATTGATACCAAGCAAGCTTAGGTACACGGAATCAGTTGAGCTTATACTCATTTCTTCAACTTCTCTGTGTGGCAGAATTATTAATTTTAAATATGAGCTGCCCTTCATTGCTATTGAGAAATATTTGGTTGATCACTGCTATTATTGGTTTTAAGCGGCATATTTTAAAACTGAATTATTCTTGTCTATATAAGATATAGCCAAGTCAGCACATGGTTTCTTTGAGCCAGACACCATGTTGAGCGGTTCCTAAAAGTCTATTCAGGTGTCAAACTCTATCCCAGGAAAGGATATAGCTCACCACAGGGGCCTTTGAAGCTGCTACAGGTGACACTGCTATCTTCTAACACTGAGAGGTGCAGAGTCTCCGAATACACACACAATAGACTTTCTGACTTCACATTTTACACTTCAGTAGCTCAATTTATCAATGGACCATATTTACACTGCAGTTATGATTTAGGTGATATTCACCACAATTATGGGATGGGTTAACCCTTATAAATAACTGTAAGTTCTCTATGTTCACGACAATAGACATAAATTATTTTATAATTACCTCTTTTCTGACAGAAAAAGTGCAAAATGAAATTGAAAGAGTGATTGGATCAGCTTCACCACAAATAGAGCATAGGAAACAAATGCCCTACACTGACGCCGTAATTCATGAAATTCAGCGGTTTGGGGATATCGCACCGGCTAATGTCCCGCATGCCACTTCTCAAGATGTCACATTTAGAGGCTACTTTATTCCAAAGGTGAGTGTCACATTTCTCAGAGCTTATCATAGGGACACAAATGGGGGCCTAATGGATTTCCATATCAATATTCATAAAGAGATATTTACGGGAACAAACATGTTAAAAATAAACACACATACACACTACTGTTAATAATGTACAAATAAAGTGTTTATGTGAAAAAAAATTGCACTGACAAAGATAAGTGTTTGATATGAGACAAACGCTGCATGTGGAGGGATTGATAAAAGATTCTTCTCTCCTCTCTGTTTATGCACAGAGAGTAGAAGCAAGCAATTGGCTTCTTTGTCTCTCTGTAGAGACTGGTAGGCTGTTTATAGCACAATTTGTCAAACTCCATTTCACAGTGATGCAGCAGTATATGTCACTGATTCCTGTTAATAACATTAATTTCCAGTCAATTTTTGTCAAGTGACAAGAACACTGCTACTCCTCCTGTTTCTGTATTGGCAATTACACTGAGCAATGGCACTGGAGACTAGAGAGTGAAAGAACACTGCTGCCCCTGTTTCAGTGTGAGCAATGGCACTTAGAAATATCACTGGAAAATGGAGAGTGACAAGAACATTGCTACCCCTGTTTCTGTATGAGCAATGGCACTGGATCTGCTGGGGAGGGAGGTACTTATGGAATCTAAAACCTACAGGATCCAAAAATGCAACAATGATGTTTTTCCTCGATTCAGATCCGAGGAAGCGGTAAAGTACCGAGCTGGCTCAACTCGGTACTCGAATTGACGATGTTCGGGGGGTTTCGGAAAACCGAACCTGAGCATCTCTACTTAAAATTGACAGATAAACACTGCAGAGAACACATATATGGGCACAGCAGCAGAAAAGTGAAAGTCTCCTCCAGAACCAGAAGACTATGGAGGTTCAGTTAATATAAATAGTGAGGGGTAGTTATGGTTGCCAGCAGCAGGCTGCCTTAAGGTTTCTACAATGACTAATCCATCTTTCATGTTTCCATCTTCCACTGTCTCCCGTCACTTACCATACTGCACCACTGGTATCCTCACAGAAATGCCAGTCACCAAAGGCTAATTTGCAGTAGCCATACACACTTTTACCATCATTACATTATCAGAAGTTACAATTATTATACTGCTACCTTATGGTATCAATTGTTAACCCCACATCTAAGTTTGTGAACTCTGGATTTTCCTTACGTTCTGATTAATGCCATTGTACATAATGTAATTGTATTATGGTACCCTCAATATACAGCGCTGCATAATATGTCAGCCCTATGTAAGTAAATAATAATAACAGGCCAGAATTTTAAGAGTGTAATTCTAAAGAATAAAAATATGGTTCAGTTGATAAAATCTGGTCCGGCAATGACCCCGATGTGTTTTATTAACTAAAACACATGATCTGTCCAATTTAGTAATGCGTAAATATGGTCCAATGGCTACACACCTCATCTTTCAAACGTCAGGTTGCACATCTGATATAATATTCTCTGTTTTCAACTATGTATTTCTGATTCTGTTTTATTCATGTGGTTTGTAATTCACTTTTTTTTCCACAGGGGACTCCTGTTATCCCATTATTGACCTCTGCACTGAAAGATGACGCCTACTTTGATAAACCACAAGAGTTCTACCCAGAACATTTTCTCAACTCACAAGGACATTTCAAGAAAAATGATGCATTCATACCTTTCTCAATGGGTAATACTAACTCTGAACAGACTTTTTTTTTTAGGAGAATTCCAATGAAGTGCAGGAGACCACATTACCTGTAAATGTTACTTGACTTGTCCTTAATTAGTAGTAAAGTTTGATAGAAAGAAATTTGAATTAAATGATTTATAGAGAGGAACTTTCACATACTTATGAACATTAAACCTTAGATCTACAACATTGACCACTTTTAGTAGTCTTAGGTTCAAAGAATTGTAATCAGGTCTAATTAGTTAGATGCTGGGGACTTGATACAAAAATTCCACAAAGATTAAAAACTCGATTTTTTTTAGCTGCTATTGGAAGTTTATTTTAGTGTAATATAACATATAATATTGCCACTATTTATTAGTGTATGTTCATTACATTTAATTATATTATTTGTCCACCTACTGCATATATAGGAGCATATCTACATTCCTATTTAGTAAAGTCCAGTGTGGAAAATACAGCTTGGCGATGGAAAGTACCTATCAGCCAATAGACCAAATTTCATATTCCCATTTAATTTAATTAAAGGGTATGCATATATCTTGCACCAATGTTGCTGCGCTCATAACTTATTATAGGTGTTATGCACCTATATGAGATTAGATCTACAACATTGATGACTTTTAATAGTCTTTGGTACAAATAATTAATTTTATTATTTTACCACTAAAAATACCAATTTGTTGCCATAAAATATTTTTTTTATACAATCAGTGAAATATGTAATAATATATAGTTAAGTAGAAATATATAGTTAAGTAGAAATAGTTCTTGTGTTGAAATTTTTAAAATGGGGATTAAAAATGAATACGGTGGTTGTGAGTTTTTAGAAATCATGTTTTTTCTGATATTATACAGCCTTATTAGCAATATTTGTCTATATTGATTTGATCATATAAATAATCTTTGTACAAATTAGACTGATGCAGTAGTTTCTTTTCCTTTCAAGTTTATTTTAGTGTAATATAACATATAATATTGTCACTGTTTCACTTATTCATGTAGCACACAAATACATGATAGCTTTATTTATACACTGGAACTTAAAGTTGATCTAGGACATGTCCTACCGCAACTTTAAATCTGTCAAAACATTTTAAAGTTATCTCCCCTCCAATGCAACATGGTTTTGCTAAGGTACAAAGTTACTCCTTTTTTTTTCTTTAGTTTGCTAAATGAATCAGGCCCATTGTGTTTAAATCAACGTTGCATTGTTACTTTTGGGTCTCTGGTGTTTTGTCTCTGTCTGACACCTGATTTTAATAGTTACCTGTCTGGATTGTTCTCTAAGATATTTTGATGCTCTTTCTCCCTTCTACGAAACTAGGCCTAAAAATGACCTCAACATTTATGCCTCTGACCGTTGATCTTGTTTTATTCATGTGGTTACTTAGGAAGGGTATGATGTATTTCTTGCCGAAAAACACTTCTTACTTATACATAAGTCCTGGGGGCAACTATGTACATTTTTTTGGAGCTTAGGAGGCCTTAACATCATGTTAAGCAAGCTGTAAATTATATTTTAAACTAATGCCAAGATCTCCTGTCTCACAGAAGCAAATGCTTTGCCATTGTCAGAACCTTGTTAAATAGTGATCCCAAGACTTGGATGGCCATGCGGTACTTTATACAGACCACCATGTCGGCACTGAGAATGTCATACATGATGCTGCCTTGAAATATCAATTTTACTCTAGATTCTCAGAATCCCTTAAGGATGCATTTGTAAAGGGTCTTTAGATCTTTGACGTCTGTATGAGTTTGAAGTCTAAAATTGAACGTCGCATCTCAAAGTGATGCTAAAATCAACCCTCAACCTCACCTTCTACTCCTTTGCTATTATTTATGCCCAGCTAATCCTCTTCTGGAGGCTTGGAGGAACCCATAGAAGTAAAATTTTCTAAATTATCACCAGATAAAAAAAAGATTCATAATCAAAATCTGGGTCTCTAATGAGGAGAGAGAATACACTTGTCCACATTTGCTAAAAGAAGCCAAAACAATTCAGTGCTGAAGTTGGCAAAAGCTCTCTCTCATCTCTTATCAGTTACCCGATGTATGTTCCACTCATTACAGCCTTGACAAAAACTTGAACCTTGGCATGCCCTCGACACACTCTTACTGTACATTGCCTACGTTCTGCCACCCCTTCCCTCCCCCATTCCGCTGTTAAAATCATAGGCTGTTTTAAGAGTCATTTGCGTTTGAGCATGAATTGCTGGTAGTTGCATTTTTTTGGTGTCCCATTTTGATGCATGTGCAGAGCAATTTTACACAAGATACAGCAAATGGATTTGCGCTCCTTAAGGAATCAGGCCCATAGTGTATTGTTATGTGCCCTGTTGATTGGAGAACTATTTTTTGCAGGGTAATTTGCTACAAATGGAGAGGAGCACTTCCAGAATTAACTCTTGACGTGAATATTCCTGAAAATCATTTTCCCCTATGAACACAATTTGACACTTTTCTTTACCATGTTTCTATCAGCCAGGTCCAGTTTTTATATGATCAATTTGTTAGTATTCAATTTACGTTCCAGGTGCAGTTTCTATAGATTTATTTTATAGTGTTTAGCACATCTTTGTTTTTTAATTCCCCTTGTTTTTTATTGATTGTCTTATTTCTGAATATTTATTTATATATTATTCTGTAAAATTATTTTTTTTATAATTGTAGGCAGACACATTCAGTGCTCCTTGTTTTTGAATTTTGCTTTTTGCCATCTCTAATGATTCCAGTTCCCCTTAGGAGCAACAATTGTTGTTGTTATTATTATTATTATTATTATTATTATTATTATTATTATTGCCAGTGGTATGCTATTTGTTTTTATAGGTATTCATGAAACCTACCTGATCATTCTGAAGGTTCTCATGTATTAAGATTTTCAATTAGCTACAATCATATTCGATCATATAAATATATAAATAATAAAGCAGTTGTTATAATTTATCAGGCTTCTAATCTTATGTGGTTTATCTGGTGTAGTAGAGAGAACTATGAAGTTAAGTGGATTTTAAATTGGTTGACCTGTAAACTAATTTGCGTTGAGCAGGCAAGAGTGTGCCCAAAACTGAAAATGTTAATTCAATATACCAATGGATTAATGATTTAATTATTATGATTATACCTTGTGATAAAAGGTTGTGTTTGATTAGGTTTATTTCAATTTGAGGCATTGGGTTTTGTTTTTTATTCTGACATTTTGGTATGCATTGTTTATTAAATATCTCATAAATCCTCTTTCAACAAACTTCTTAACTAATACCTCTGATTGTTGTTCAAATGTCACCTGTGAGGTACAAATACAATGTAATCTTATAAATTGTGAATAAGAAATATTAATCTTCCATTTTTGGAAGTGGCATCTGGAGTGTAGCATCACTGTTTTGGCATACATAGGTTTAAAATAGGTATTAGTGATAACTCAGGCAGTCTTGTGACCGTTTCTATTGTAAATCCAGAAAATCTATCTTGATTTTATTAACTGCATATGTGAATTCCAAGTTCTAATTGTTCTGGTTCAATAAGCCTGCAAAGTAATCCACCCCAGTCTCCATGCCAGTCCAAACAATTAAAATATTGTCTATATAATGTTTAAAAATATCAGATATTGTCAGGACAAATTCTCTAATTGAACATATATAGCTGTTGCCAACACCCCATAAACAAATGAGGAAAAGGCAAAACATTGCTGTGCCCTTTGTATGCAGAAAAAGTCTAGATTAAAAAGGGAAAAAGTATTGCTGCAGATAAGAACAATAAAAAAAAAAGTCAACTCTATAGTGATGAGAATATAAATTAAAGTTTTCTAGGCATAGTGACCATAAATAAAAATATATATTTCACTTTGCCATCAAAAGTAGGCTCCGTCGGTCTTGAGAAAAAAATTATATTACAGCTTAAGAATGTAATAAATTGTGTGGTCACCTGAGGTGCCATTTTGGCACGTAACACTGTTACAGACACAATATTGAAATAGTGTTTTGTTTTTTTTAATGTGTTATATGTGTGTAACTATTATTATTAATAGGATTGAAACTTTGCATATTTCCAACAATGTTTAACTTTCCATAACCAATTTAAACATTTTTTTGTGCTACTTTCTCTTTAAAAAGTAAAATCCTTCAGAAAAATATGGATTTAGTTCTGTTAGTAAGGCTTGAATATAAAATTTACTGATTGTTATACTGAGATCCATGTCAATATTATTTAAAAGGCAAAATAGCACATATCTGCTATTAATGTTTCCTATTTTTATTTGCCTTAGGTAAAAGGAGCTGTGCTGGGGAAAACCTGGCCAAAATGGAGCTATTTCTGTTCTTCACAACGCTGCTGCAGAACTTTACATTCAAGGCTCCTCCTGGAGCAAAACTGGACCTCACCCCTACACTGAGTTCTACTAATGCCCCAGAACCTTATGAAACCTGTGCTATACCTCGCAGCTAGAACATGATTTCAGAGAAGCTTATTACAATGATATGTCATAATTGTTAGACTTAAAGCATTTAAGGAAATTAAAAAAACAGTCTGCTATTCATATTTTAGTTCAATTTTAACGGTAAGAAATACTTCTAATGTAATGTTGCAGCTACTGGTATGGAATTTTGAATTAGTGCTTTTGCATTTGATTATTAAATGTTGACTCTTATGACCAATAATACTGCAGAGCATTCTACTCTCCTTCAGCCATGAGATGCAGGAGGAGTGTTTAGCCGTGTTTGTAATAAAATACAGTGGTAAGGAGGTTACTTGTGAACTTGGAAAAGAACTTAAGATTGAAGAGTCCCCTTGTGCCACTTCTTTGTGGAATCTGAACAGTTCCGATATGATGGAGTGTGCAAAGCTTAATAAATAAGTGTACAACAGACTTGCACCCAGGATGCTGAGAAGACTGCATTTACTGAATGTAGTGAGATATATAACATTTACAGGTGACGATTTGAGACTCCTAAGCTCTTGTTTGTTCACTTTTATCATCATCATCATCATCATCACCATTTATTTATATAGCGCCACTGATTTCACAGCACTGTACAGAGAACTCACTCACATCAGTCCCTGCCCCATTGGAGCTTACAGTCTCAACTCCCTAACTAACACACACACACACACAGACAGAGAGACTAGGCTCAATTTAGTTAGCAGCCAATTAACCTACTAGTTTGTTTTTGGAGTGTGGGAGGAAACCGGAGAACCCGGAGGAAACCCACGCAAACACAGGGAGAACATACAAACTCCACACAGATAAGGCCATGGTCGGAAATTGAACACATGACCCCAGTGCTGTGAGGCAGAAGTGTTAACCACTTAGCCACCGTGCTGCCATATGTGCTTGTGTTATTTTTTTGCAAATGTTTTATTGTATTACTTAATACATAATAAGACAAGAATACATTGTGGTGTGTTTTTCTGCTCAAAACTGATTATGAATACTTTATTCTTTAAATCTTTTGCTTAACATGTGGGCTTTATGGTCTTTTCTTCATTTAATTTATTAGATAGGTTAACAGATACTAAGAGCTGTGTACCACTAGCAATTTTGTATCTCAGGTTGCTCAGAAACCTGTGAACAGCATTTTAGTAGAAAATCACTGGTAGAAAAATGTTGCATAGATGAATACAATGCAAAGCAAAGTATAGCATGGAGAATATGTCACCCTAATGCCCTAAACAGCTCAAATCGCTCTTTTTATAAGTCAGCTTCTATTAAGCTGAGATGTTTAAACAGTGAGAATATTTCTTTCAAGCTCCAGAAATTTTCCATATAGTTATAGCCACAAAAACACTGAAACAACCACCAGCCACAACATTTAAACCACTGACAATTGAAGAGAATAACATTGATTATAACGTTACAATGGCACTTGTCATAGGGTGGTATATATTGGCAGCAAATGAAAAGTCAATTGTTGAAGTTGATGTGTTGGAAGCAGGAAAAATGGGCAAGCTTAAGGATCTGAGCAACATTGACAAGGGTCAAATTGTGACAGCTAGACGATTGGGTCAGAGCATCTTCCAAAATGTCAGGTCTTATGGGGTGTTCCCGTTATGCAGTGGTAAGTAGCTACCAAAAGTTATCCAAGGAAGGACAACCGGTGAACTGGTAGTGTCATGGGCATTGATACACATGGGGAGCCTATCTGCTCCAATCCCTCAAAAGAGCTACTGTAGCACAAAGTGCTGAAAAAGTTAGATAGCATCCATCATTGAAGGTGAAGATACAGTAAGAATCAGAGGTCATTGGATGGAAACCGGCATCAGTAGACATTTCAACAAGTATATAGACGAAAGTGGGTTGTACCCAGATGAAAAATGGTGAAAAACCTCATACACTACATTTTAAACATTAGACAGTATGTCTCATGGATATTGAAGAGGCCGTAAGAACAAGAGGTCATTAGCGGACAGCTGTATCAGTAAACATTTAATAGATGATGTCACAATGTTAAATGGTGCAAGATGGAATTGTGCTTGGGCCCATCCACCCATTTGTTAAAAAGGACACGTAAGTAGTTTAACAAACCAAGCACTTCGGCGATAAGGACTGCCCCTTTTGTGGCTGAAGTGCTTTATTTGTTTGGGTCTCCACAAAAGCAAACCTTTTGGTTGGTGATTGTTGAACTGAAGAATAGATATAAGTAGATATTTAGACAAGTAAATAGATGACGGTGGGCTGCAACTAGAAGAAAAATGGTGAAAGACCACACACAATATATTTCCATCATGGAAAGTTCTACTCAGATTGCGCTGCTGCAGCCTAAATATCCCAACTGGAAAAGCCAGCTAATGCTACCAATGAGCAGCCCGTATCCCCAGTACCCAGGATCTTCTAATTCTTGGCACTATTCATTATACTTACGACATAATTTCTATGACAAAAATGCTGACACATACAATACTGACAAGTAAGGAATAGCTAACATTGTAAGCTCTGACGCGCAAGAGTTCCCGAAACAATAAATACCTATATGTAAGAACTGCCGACAGACATAAAATGTCGACAGTGTGATTGTTGACAGTGAAAATGCCGACAGTCACACTCCCGGCATTAAGGAGGCAATGTACTGGTGTTTCCCAAGCTGTCAGCGAGATCCCCCTACAGTATAAATAGACATGGGGGTAAATGTATCAAACTGCGAGTTTGCCAACGTGTTGAAATCGTGGCAAATCGCGGGTGTTTTCCCGCAATTTTTTTTTTAAAAAAATGGAAATGTATCAAGCTGCGATTTTGACACTCATGTTCAAAATCGCTGGTCATCTCTGGCGATTTTGAGCGATGTAAACACTGACGAGTTTAGCAACTCTCCTGTGTTTGGCAACCACATCACTGTTACACTGCCCTGGCAGTGTTAAAATGTTAAAGAACAGATAAAAGTTTAAAAAAAAAAAAAAGCGTGGGGTCCCCCTGCTATTTATGCTTAACCCTAGTGCTGCCTGACTAGTGCTGGTCCCGTGAAAATCGGGGAAAAATTTTGCGTGGGGTCCCCCCAATTTTCACTTTACCAGCACTAGGCAAACCAGCCAGGGTTGGCGGCACTATAGCAGGGAGACGCACGGCAGGGGTCCTCCTGCCATAATGACTAACCAACCCTAGACTGTTCAGTGCTGGGCTGGATTCCCTAGGGAGTGGGGTCCGCTGAAAAAAACGAGCGGGCCCCCACCCCCTAGAAAGAACCAGCCCAGTGCTGATAGCACTAGGGCTCTTCCTACTACCCCTGGGCTGTGGGTAGTAGGGTAATACGGCGTAAAGTAGTAAAAAAAACAAACTGACACCAATTTTGTTTGTGGAACTACAAGTCCCAGCCAGCCAGGTTGCCAAAAACAGTGTGGCCATGCTGGTGCTTGTATAACTACAAGCACCAGCATACCCACGGCAGCCAGGGCATGTTGGCACTTGGAGAACATATCTGACACAAGACACCGCAAAAACATTAATTCATGCACTCATCATCTCCAGCATCGATTATTGCAATTCCCTCCTTACTGGTCTTCCCAAAGTCAGACTTGAACCCAGACTTTGCACGCAGCGGCTAGATTGATTTTCCTTACAAACCGTTATTCCTCTGCTGAGCCACTCTGTCAGTCTCTACATTGGCTGCCTGTATTTCAATGAATCCAATATAAAATTCTTCTAATAACATATAAGGCCATCAACAAAATTGCACCGACATACATTTCCTCACTTGTCTTGAAATATCTCCCTACTCAACACCTCCGTTCTGCACAAGATCTACTTCTCTCCTCCACTCTCATCACATCCTCCCATTCTCGGTTACAGGATTTTTTCCGGGCTGCACCCAATTTGTGGAATTCCCTCCCACGCACAGTAAGACTTTCCTCTAGTCTTCAAACCTTCAAGCGTTCACTGAAAACCCACCTCTTCAGACAAGGTTATGATATTCCTCAACCATCATCTTAATTTCCCTAGATTATTATTATTATTATTATCATTTATTTATAAGGCGCCACAAGGTTTCCGTAGCACCGTACACAATACAAACAATGGACAGTACAGGGAATAACAGTACAAAACAATAAACGAGTAGTACCAAGACTTCAGAGGCTCCAGGCAAGGCAAATGTATGGAGGTTGGAGCAGAAGAGAAGGTAGAGAGACAGGAGGGAGAAGGTCCCTGCTCATACGAGCTTACATTCTAAGGGAAGGGGAGACAGACGACAGGCACAGAGGGTGTCGGAGGAGGGGAAGAGAGGAGAGAGACCATTGAGAGAGGGTTAGGTGGAAAGCTGGTAGGCTATGCGGAAGAGATTCGTTTTGAGTGCCCGTTTAAAGGAGCACAGGTTGGGGGACAAACAGATGGAGCGTGGGAGGTCATTCCAGTGCAGGGGGGCAGCTCGGGAGAAGTCTTGAATTCTGGATTGGGATGAGGTGATCAGAGTGGAGGAGAGGCGACGGTCATTGGCTGAACACAGGGACCGGGCGGGAGTGTGGATGGAGAGAAGATTGGAGATATAAGGGGCAGTGGAGTGGGAGAGAGCCTTGTAGGTGAGGGTGAGAAGTTTAAAAATGATTCTGTAAGGGAATGGGAGCCAGTGTAGGGCAAGGCAGAGAGGGGAGGCAGAAGAGGAGCGGCGAGAAAGGAAGATAAGCCTCGCAACTGCAGTATAGAACGAAGGGGGGCGAGGCGAGAGCGGGGGAGGCCGGTGAGGAGAAGGTTGCAGTAGTCAAGCCGGGAAATGATAAGCGCATGGATAATAGTTTGGATGCTTCGTGAGATAGGAAGGGCCGGATGCGGGCGATGTTGCGAAGTTGGAAGCGACAGGATTGGGCAAGGGAATGAATGTGGGGGGCAAAAGAGAGAGAGGAGTTGAGGGTGACTCGCAGGCAGCGGAGTTGGGGGACAGAAGAGATAGTGGAGTTGTTGACAGTGATGGAGAGATCCAGGTGGGAAGGGGAATGAGACGGAGGGAAAACAATGAGTTCGGTTTTAGCAATGTTAATTTTGAGAAAGCGTGAGGACATCCAAAAGGAGATGGCTGAGAGGCAGTCAGAAACACGAGAGAGGAGGGGGGGAGAGATCGGGAGAAGAGATGTAGAGTTGAATATCATCGGCGTATAGGTGATACTGAAGACCGAATGAAGTGATGAGAGCACCGAGGGAGGTAGTGTAGAGTGAGAAGAGTAGAGGGCCAAGAACAGAGCCCTCAGGGACTCCTACAGGAAGGGTGGAGGGTGGGGAGGATGAGCCAGAGATGGAAACAGAGAAAGAGCGGTTGGCGAGGTAAGAGGTAAACCAGGTGATTACCCTATTACCATCCTCTACACTGCTAACGCAAGACAACAACCCTCTGACCAACATTGCAACACACACAGCCCACTCAATACTTTTACCTTTGCAGTCTAGCTGGTCCATTGTGCAATATGATGTAGCACATGCCCTTGTGTTTCTAACTTCCATTGTCCTATAGATTGTAAGCTTTCGAGCAGGGTTCTCTTACCTCTCTCTCTGTATGTATTACCCAGTATTGTCTTATCAATGTTTGTTCCTAATTGTAAAGCGCTACAGAATTTTCTGGCGCTATATAAATAAATGTTGATGATGATGATGTCCGATTCGCTGACAATAGTTCCTATTACTTTTTGCCACGCACATTCCCTGATACTCCAAAACGCACACAAAAGTTGATTGAACACATTCTCATAGTGGCGAGATGCCTTATCGCATCTCGCCACTGGGAAATGACAGACCCACCCACTATTCAAACATTCATTGCGAAAATTTGGCAATCACATACAATGGAACAAATCACCAGTATTGTTCATAAAGGTCACCTTCAGTTCTCCTCCACCTGGAACGCCGGGACCTCCTATTTCACAACAGACCTATAGAATAAGCCACATTCCTAGCTCATTCATACAGTTTCCGGTTTCCATCAACCTGCTATCCTCTACAATGGGTGTAGTATCTTCCCTCCTCTCATATTTCCTTCAATTACCTACTTTTTCTCCTCACCTCTTAGGACCCTCACCCAAATTACCTCATTCCTCCAATTAACTATATTGTTTATGATTTATATATTATATATGTTTATTTATGAATAATGCTTAAACAGTGTTTATGTACAAATATATTTATTATCAGATTTCCATTGGTCCTGATTGGACTCTGTACACCCCTTCTTTCCTTTCTTTTTATTTTTGTATCCCTAAAAAAAACTCAATAAACAAATTTAAAAATAAATAAAAATAAATAAATTGCTCAAATGTTGGTGTGTATCACATGCTGTGCTACCTTGTGGGGCATGCCAATGTCAGCAATGCCTCTGAAAGATGAGAAAGGGAGTCGAGACAAGTGAGATCTTGGCGTTCCGAAAGAATGTCACTCACCCAGATTCCAGTGATATGCAACAGTGGTGCAGGCGTGTTGGTCTGGAGGCAGGGAGTCTGCAGGTGGTGAAGAGCAGGTCTCGAAGCTGGAGAGATATGTCCAGCTCTGGCTATTCCGGCTGTCAGGTGGTCTGTGGCAGGTAAGTTAAGTCTCTAATGTAGCTGAGATGAAGAGCAGTGGAGAATCGTGGTGAATGTCGCAACACATTTTCCTCTTATTTAGTGAATCCTCCATGAACAGACCGACTTCCGGAGGAGGACACAAGGTGCAAATGTTTTCCGGCCCTCTGGAAAAGAAAGTTCCCCGTCAGATCAGCGGCTTAGAAAGGCGCTGGCTTGAGCAGCCAAGGGGGCTACAACGCGTTCTCATTAACAGTCATCCCGTCAGTTTGAGGGAAGATGGTAGTAATTGTGTAGATAGGCAGGAGTTCTCTAAGCCTCAGTTCAGTGCTCTGTGTTTGGCATCCACAGATTAGACAAAAAGGGCTCTAGAGAGAGAGCTGCAATATTCTGGAGCTCAGCACTGATAATTTGGGTGAAAATGAGCTGTTGTGGTACCCAATAGAAGTAGGTCACAGTGTTCCATGTCAGGAGCAGAAGTAGAGCATGACTAATCCGAATGGTGGTCAACCTACGACCCCCCCCCTGTTCAAAATTATTTTAATGCCAATTTCAGCTACACAGTTTAGTTAAAATTCTACATGAGGATTCCTTTAAGGTTTAGAACAATAATTATACTGTAAAATAAATGTAATTAGTAATTGTTATGTAATTACTATTGATTGTGTATCTCAATATATATTTTACTTTGGAATCCCCCTCACCAATGTCCTGTACTTGCCCACTCGACATTTGCTAGGCTGACATTATAACTGGACATAGATAAGGTCAAACGAGTATGCATAATGCACTATGTGAATACCTGAACACGGAGGTGATTCCCTGATGAGTAGGGATATCATATAGGTGCCAAGCACATACCTGTGGCTGTAAAAACTGTGAGTTGCCAGATTGCTGAGTCTATTCCTAACCTGTGTCCATCATTTTCCATTCCTGACCACAGCTTGTCTGCCTCCTGCAGCTCTTACCTGGCTTCCAGTCTGAACACCACTCTTGATCGATGCCTCAAATTTCTAACCTACAAATTGTACGGACATCCATTTGTGAGGTTTGTTCCATACAAATCAACTAGCTATTAGTTGACTCCTGATATATGAATTACACTGAAGCAGCTACAAGTTTGTACTAGTCATGACCAAAGGTTTGAGAATGACACAAGTATTGGTTTTCACAAAGTTTGCTGTTCAGTGTTTTTAGACCTTTTCAAAGAGTCAATATTTGCATGTTGACCCTTTATTTTGAGGACCTCTGCAATTCGCCCTAGCATGCTGTCAATCAACTTCTGGGCCACATACTGACTGATGACGCCCATTCTTGCCTAATCAATGCTTGGATTTTGTCAGAATTTGTTGGTTTTTGTTTGTCCACCCAGCTCTTGAAGATGGACCACACGTTCTCAATGAGATTAAGGTCTGGGGACCTTCCTGGCCATGGACCCAAAATGTCGATGTTTTGATCCCCGAGCCACTAGTTATCACTTTTGCCTTATGGCAAGGTGCTTCATCATGCTGGAAAAAGCATTGTACGTCACAAAACTGTTTTTGGATGGTTGGGAGAAGTTGCTCTTGGAGGATGTTTTGGTACCATTCTTTATTCATGGCTGTGTTCTTAGGCAAAATTGTGAGTGAGCCCACTCCCTTGGCTGAGAAGCAACCCCACACATGAATGGTCTCAGGATGCTTTACTGTTGGCATGACACAGGACTGATGGAAGCACTCATCTTTCCTTCTCTGTACAAGCATTTTTCCAGATGCCCCAACAATCTGAAAAGGGATTTATCAAAGAAAATGACTTTGCTCCAATCCTCAGCAGTCCAATCCCTGTACCTTTTGCAGAATATCTGTCTGTCCCTGATGTTTTTACTGGAAAGAAGTGGCTTCTTTGCTGGTCTTCTTGACAACAGGCCATCCTCCAAATGTCTTTGCCTCACTGTTCGTGCAGATGCACTCACACCTGTCTGCTGCCATTCCTGAGCAAGCTCTGCACTGGTGGTGCCCTGATCCTGCAGCTGAATCAACTTTAGGAGATGGCGCTTGCTGGATGTTCTTGGGAGCCCTGAAGCCTTTTTCCCAACTATTGAACCTCTTTCCCTGAACTTCTTAATGATCCGAGAAATGGTTGGTTTAGGTGCAATCTTACTAGCAGCAATATCCTTGCCTGTGAAGCCTATTTTGAGTAAAGCAATGATGACTGCCCATGTTTCCTTGCAGGTAACCATGGTTAACAGGGGAAGAACAATGATTTCAAGCACCACTCTCATTTTAAAGCTTCCATTCTGTTATTCTAACTCAATCAGCATGACAGTGATCTCCAGCCTTGTCCTCGTCAACACTCTCACCTGTGTAAATGAAAGAATCACTGACCTTATGTCAGCTGGTCCTTTTGTGGCAGGACTGTAATGCAGTGGAAATGTTCACTGTCATGGCAAAGAGGGACTTTGAAATTAATTGCAATTCCTCTGATCACTCTTTATGACATTCTGGAGTATATGCAAATTGCCATCATAAAAATTGAGGCAGCAGACTTTGTGAAAAATAATATTTGTGTCATTCTCAAAATTTTTGGTCATGACTGTACAACAGGCTGTTTGCAACTTGTGCTCTCTTGGCACCACATTTCCTGCTGAGGATTCAGTATAACTATACACTTATCTCTGGAATCATTGCTACTGCCTCAAAATTTGTGCATTTTGCGAAACTTGTCTTTATTCAGAACATTTGCTGATATTGGGACATTACTGTTTGCACTGTTTTTTGATGCTGACACTGCTATAAATCTGCATCCTGGGGCTAAGTTTGGAATCTCTCCCAGAGTTCATTGGGAGCTATGCCTGTATATTGCTGTGTTGCTCTCTGTCTAAGTTCTCTGTATTTTCAAAATAATTGAAGAGCTATGTGCAGACTATCTGGATGTAAGAGTGGTCATTGTACAACCTTAACCTACAGACCAGGCCTGCTTTACTTTTACATTAATTACATATTGTAGTGTATTGTCATCATACAGAAACTTGCTATCGGGTGTCAGGGGTCACCAACCATTCGGGTCTATTTTCTTGCAAACATTTCATCATGACACCATCTCAATGGGTGTAGTACATATTAACGGTACTTACTACCCCGACAGAGAAGACAACGACATGAGGAGTCCGATTCAATAGTACCCCGACCTGCCAAAAAAGTACTTACCAGAATGCAAATTACTTCATATTATGACTTGCTCTGTTGCCGACTGGAGTAAATGACTTCATCACCAGGCGCAACTTGGTTTAATGTGGCGATGGATGGACCCGTCTGTCATTTATGTCATGTAAGTACTATTTTAGGGGTAAGAGGTATTAGGGTTAGGAGTTAGGGTTAACCCTAATCGTAGCCCTAACCCTAACCCTAACCTTAACCTCAACCCCTAAATAATACTTACATGACATAAATGACAGACGGGTCCGTCCATCGCTACTGTAAGCCAAGTGGCGGCTGGTGATGATGTAATTTTCTCCAGTAGGCAACAGAGCGAGTCGTGATATGAAGTAATCTGCATTCCGGTAAGTAATTTTTTTGTAGGTCGGTGTACTATTGAATTGGACTCATGTCGTTGTCTTCTCTGTCGGGGTAGTCAGTACCATGAAACTGACTACCACAACTTCTCAATATGGACAGATGTATATGACTTGGATGTTCCAATGTTACTTAATGCTCAACATGTCCAATGCAGAGCTGTTTATCTCTGTAGTATGGTCACAAAAAAATGCTTTAGAATCTGTTTCGGTCTATAATCATTTAAAAAAATTTCATCAGAAATCCCAATTATATAAGTGCAGATATTTTAAATGAAATGTCACAATTCATAAATATTCCAATAATCACAAATACCCCAGCATTACCTTCATTACAGGTATTTAAAAGACATAAATGTCATCACAAATATACCAATAATTAGCAGTAAAAAATGTAATCTTTTGTGCAAGGATTGGTAGGAGTGAGGACCTTATAATGACTGCAAACAAGTGTGGTCTCTTAGTCCTAAATGACTAAACCATTAGTAAAGTGTTGATTGCAGTAAGTGAAAAAGAATGTGCAGTTGTCAGTATTGATTATGCACTGCCACCTGTCGTCTGTAGCTGGTATTATGATGAATTCTCAGACAAGCAACCATAGTCACTGTGTTTCCATGTTTGAGGACGGAGACAGTTGTGTCCTCCAAAACACTTGCAGTCTGTCTGACCTTCTTGAGCTTCTACTGTAGATAACAGTACTCATTTAAATGGTATAATCTATTGAAAAATGTCTTCATTACCATCATCAATCCTTCATAACACTGTAAACAACAGTTATTGTGCCAGGCTTTAAAATGGCAGAATTGTCAGGGCATACTATTTTTTCAGTATACCCATTTACTGCTCTGCACCTGATCTAGTGGAGCTTTTTCCCTCCGTTCCAGCACTCTGCGTATTACTGAAACTTATGACTACATTAATGTGGTGATGGATACTGGATCCAAATGATCTGGAACTTGAGCAGCAGCAACATTAATTAAAGTTCCTGTAATTTGTTTTATGGATTTTATTATTTATACACATGTAGCCATTCCATCTGTCCCCATTTAAGGAACATTTACGTACAGATATAATGCATTCCCTTATCTTATTTGGTACTTACGTTATCTTATTAGGAGTATTTAGAATCTTATTACTCATTGGTTGATGATTTGTATTGCATGTTTATTTATCTGGGCACTCATCATGCTTGTTCTGTTTTTAATAATTGAATTATACATTTTTTGCCATTACTAGCACTCATATTGATTTTGCACCGTTGGATTATTATTTTTATTTATCAGATATAATACATTGTATCCCTGGATTTACGTTTCAGAATCTGGTAATGTGAGAGTAAGTATGGGGTTAATTTTATGGCTTTATCCAACTTCAGGTCACATGGATAACTAGGTTAATGATTTTAAGATTATGGGAGCCCTACTGCCAGAAATGATAGAGGTTTGAAATCCCTATATGGTGGGAGGGACTGTAATGGTAGATACTGCATGCCTGGGAATGTAGATGGCAAGTGGCATCTACAGAGTAAAGTACTCAGCATGTATAACAGCTCACTGTGGTTTACTCACACTAAAAGTGTTTGAAACAGATGGTGGAGATGTCCTTTACTTATTAAAATTCAGAACCACTAGTAAAATGATGACTTGTTTATGTAGGATGATTGGAATCTAGAAACCAAGTAAAGCTCTCGGGTACTAAAGCTGTTTGTGCTGTATGATACCTCTCTAAGAAAAGAAAAAAGCTATTCGTTAGTGTAAATTTGCTTTATTCTTTAACAATTTTTCACATTGGCTGCCCTGGAATGATAATCCTCTTCTCAACCTTTGTGAAAATTGCTATTCAGCAAAAACAGGTGTCAGCATTCGAGAGAAGAGAATGGGTGGGGTTGGATCCTGTGAAATACATTCTGGGTGAGGAGTGAAGATTGTGTAACAATAATAAACAGAAAAGGTGAGCTGAGTTCTCTTTGCAGAGTAAAGGTGACACAAGCAATGTTTCAGGATAGTGATTGTAAAGCTTTTTTTTACATGCACAAAGCAATGTATACATGTGTTTTCAGTTCAATATGAATAAGAACAAAGGCAAAATTTATCACCATCAAAAATAAATTTGTAATATATTACAGAATTTACAAAATATATCTTCTAAATGTAAATCTAATTAATTTCACAAAACTCTACCAGCTTAACTCAGAGTAGAAATGATCTGTTCCTGCTTATTTTCATGGGTTTAAGTAATTTCTGCATTATTTACAAAACCAGCATATCACTATCAGCATATTATTATCATCATTGTTTATTTGAATAGTGCAACAAAACTCCACAGGACTTGACAAATGACACTACAAATTATACATAAGAAGAAATCATATATAAGAACAAATCATATATAAAAACAGAAAAATACATACAAAGCTGATTAAAAAATGTGCACATTTGGGCTAGAGAGGGCCCTGTTTATGTGAACATGCATTCTAGTGAGAGATGGCAATGCTGAGACAATAAAGGCTGGATCAGAAGATAGAGATAGAACTATAGCTGGTAAAAGACTCATAGGGTGTAGTATTATACTGCACATTCACTATTAATGGCCACCACCAAGATTTGTTTCCAAAGCTAACACTTTGCTGAAGTTCTTTTCCTGACTTATATTCCACTACAGCTTAAGTTAAATTTATCAGTTATCGTATGAAACATTTTCCTGACTTTAACTTATGTAGACTCTCTAATAAACAAGCTATCTAGCTCATGAATCCCTTAAGCACTCAAAGACAGAACATTATTAAATGGAGTTTAATATGATGAAAAATGTCACAATGCTTATGGTATAAAGATGTATTATGAAAATTACACACAGTAATATACAATTATGCAAACAAGTTTCTTGAAAGGTAAAGGAGAAATACAGAAACAGAATAATTCTTCTATCTTTTGAAATGGCTAGCTGAAATATGGAACATATCCTTAATAGAAAAAATAATCCACAGGAAATGAACAATGGACAACAGTTTTTCATGTTTCTGAAACACTCTCCCATCCACCCCACTCTTTATGATCTCCCTGGAAGAGGTTTGTGGCTATGCTAATGTGAATTCACTAATGTTTTAAGAACCTGTATTCACAGCACCTTTCTATTTAAGAATCTTGGAAATTAAATATATTTTAACCAGAACATCATAGAAACACACAATGCATTCAATCAGCAGATCATTTTAGGTCCATTATTTAGGGAGCTACCTGATTAATATAGTTTCCCTATGGGCTAGCATCTAAGACTCACATATTTGATGTATCCATTTGTTCTAAAAATATACGGTAGACATCACAAATTGTCACGATCTGCCCTCAGCTTATGCATTACATGCTGCTTTGCATGGCAGCTCCTGCCTTTTTGTCCTATTATTGTATTGTAATGGCAGTACCTCCACTCACCAGAGGTGCTGCTATTGTGTGCATTAGGGGTTAAACCTTCCTGTTCATCAATCATTCCATGCACCTGGGTGTGGTCCATTTAAACCTGTTTCCCCCAGCACACATGGCTGGTTATTGTTGTCCTATTCTCATGTCATATCCTGTGTTACCTGTGGATTCTTCCTCCTGCCTTGCTCCTCTGGTTCATGCTGCCTGGAGTCTGTTCACACCAGTGCTTCCCTGCATTAGCTGTATACCTGCTTGTTTCTGGACATTTATATTATTTCCTACATCAGCCTGCACCTGGTAATTACCACTACTCCTGACTACCTGTTGTTATACTTGTCTGCAAATAAACACAGAGTGTTTTCACCATACTCCTAGCTGTACTTCTGTTTGTAACCGTGACACAAATATAATTTATTAAAAACATTGCTTTGATTTATACATTTCCAATATGGAACATAAGAGACGACACCATGACTTAGCAATTACAACATTTGCTGTGCCACAAAATCTTACAGGCTGTTGGGAGAGGGGCTCAATCTCTCTAAGAGTAACCAACAGGTTACAGGCCCAACGGGGTGCTTGAATGTGGCAAAAGGACAGGTCATATGTTTGCAAACATAAATTAACCTATGCTTTTCTTGCATACAGAAATTGCACACAATTTACTTATATTTTAGCCCCTGGTCATGTCACAACAATGACTGTTGTTCAGATTATCTAGAGCTGCAGAGTTTTGTGGAGCTTTTAAAAATAAAAGATGATAAAGATTTTACTGAGGTCATTTTTGATGGAGTGTACTGTATGGAAGCCCTTTGTAGAAGGTTGAGGAGAGAATGAAAGGAGTGAAAATCAGTTGTACAAAAGCTGCTCAAATGGCATGGAAGCAAAGGATATTAGAGAAAGTATGGTGTGGTAGTTGGAGAGAAATGTAGGGTTAATAAATGGTTTCTTGAGGATGGGAGAGATGAGCACATGTTTAAAGATAGTAGGGAAAGTGCCATTTGAGAGGGACGGGTTGAAGAAGTGAGCTAGTTGCTAATAAGTGTTGAGAAGGAGAGAGAAAATTAGGGGGACAGGTTAAGGGGGGATAGGAAGTTAGTACTGCAAAACCTTTTCTTCAGTAATAATAAAGAAATACCTTGCGGTGGGTAAGGTAGTGAAGGATAATGTTGGTGTGGAGTGCAAGGGGAGATTGTAACTTTATCCACTGATTTATAATATGAGACATTAAACATATACTTACTGGTTACAGTATGCAACAGCCTATACTCATGCCACATATAGTATCCCTCCATTTATAAAATGTACATCACACTTTGGGTGAAGGAATTAGAGAGATATGTTTAGAGGTTATTTATTAAATGCCAAATTCCAAGCAGTGGTCATGTTTGTACTGCACAAAGCCAAATAAATGTTTGAGAAATTGCAATCAGGGAGAAAATTGTCATCACTAATTCACACATTTCCTCAAACTTTGTTCACATACTGCAAAACGCCACTGGAGGAAATCTCGTTTCCTGGTGGATTTTCTTCACTTGAAGTTCATCTTTCCTCCTACAGCTCTGCCCTCTCTGTAGCCAAACAATCCTATTTTAAAATCTCATTATTTCCCAATCTTCCAACCCCTGCCGCCTCTTTGCAACTTTCAATTCCTTACTTTTCCCTTCTCTCCTCCCACCCTCCATTTCTGCCTCTAACAACGGTATGTTATTCTCAACCAAAATTGATGACATCAGAACCAAAATCAATTCCTCAAACATCTCTTATATCCCCCCAGCCCAGCCCGTTGCCCTACAATCATCTTCCAATGTGCTCCTGCCGCCCTACCTCCAATGAGGAAGTGTGTTCTTTATTTCTGTCCTCTCCCCCCCTCCACCTGCCCCCATGATCTCATCCCCTGTCACTTCCTGAGATCCATCTCGCCCATTGTCTGCTCACACCTAGTCCACCTCTTCAATTTATCCCTCTTGTCTGGAATTGTCCCCTTTGTCCTTCAAAAATGCTCTAGTTTCACCCATTCTTAAAAAATGAATCTTGATCCCACCACCCTTCGTCTCTAAAATACTTGAGTGGCTAGTCTACATCCATCTCACTAACTACCTCTCTGACAAATCCATACTTAATCCTCTCCAATTTGGTTTCCACTCCCTCCAATCAACTGAAACTCAGTAGCTAAAGTTACTAATAACCTTTTATCTGCCACATCTAAAGGCCATTTCTCCCTGCATATCCTCTTTCTGCAGTCTTTGATACAGTCAATTACCCTCTCCTGCTGCATTTCCTTTGCTCCATTGGCCTTTCTGACAGTGTTCTCTCTTGGTTTACCTCCTATCTCTCGAACCACTTCATCTCTGTGTCTACCTCTGGCTCCGCCTCTGACTCTTCCCTGCTTCACCAATGAGTCTATGAGTCCTTAAGAGCTCTGTCTTTGGCCCTCTGCTCTTTTCTTTGTAAACTTTTTCACTGGGTGATCTTACCAGTTCCTTCGGACTCTAGCACCACTTCTATGCCCATGACACCCAAATCTACCTCAGTTCTCCTGTGCTCTCCCTTCCATCCTCCTAAAGATGTCCTGCTGCCTCTCTGCCATTTCCTCCTGGATGTCCCAACATTTCCTCAAACTCAATATTCCCAAATCTGAACTTATAATCTTCCCCCCTCAGGAGACTCCTCCCCTCCCACCCTCTCCTTTACTATTGGTTCTACAATTATCTCCTCTTCACCCCAACTTCAATGTTTTGGGGTGAAGTCTCCTTGACTCCTCCCTCTAATTCATCCCTCGCATTCAATCCTTTGCCCAATTCTGCCACTTCCATCTCTGCAATATAGCCCATATCAGACCCTTCTTCTATTCTGAGGCCACCAAATCTGTTATCTGCTTTTTGATCATCCCCCGCCTTGATTACTGCAACCTCCTCCTCACTGGCCTCCCCCTTACACATCTTGCTCCTCTTCAGTTCATACAAAATGCAGCAGCCTAACTTACCTATCTCTCCTGCCTATCCTCACCTGCCTCCCCTCTCTGTCAAGCCCTACAATGGCTCCCCCTGAATTTCAGAATCCTCTTCAAACTCCTCACCCTCACCTATAAAGCCCTCTCTGTCACGGAGGTGACTTTAGTACCTGCAAGTATTGGCACAGCTACACAAGGAGGCACGGAGTCTAACACGCCGCCGGTATTCACCAGGGACCCCCGCAAGGAAGTTTGAACTTCGCAGCGAGCGACGTGCAGGTCGCGGCCCTCCCAGATAGCTACATGCGAGGTAAAGGGCAAAGCCGTAGTCGTACAGGCCGAGTCAGAACCAAGCGGGCAGATAAGGTACAGAATCAGGAGGCAGAGAATAGTCAGCAGGCCAAGGTCAAACCGAAGTAACAAGACAGGACACAGGGAGAATCCAAAGGCGAGGTCAGGAAGCCGGGTCAGTAACAGGAATCAACATGTAGGATATAATGAAGATATCGCTGGAACGCTGGAGGCTAGATAACTAGTTGCTCTGGCATCCTAGTGATGTCAGAGCAGGATATATATAGGAAGTCCTAAAGCCTCATTGGTGGGCAGAGATTCGGCGGTCTGACTGCCGACAGGAAGCTAGCAGCGCGTCCCGTTGTTATGGCGACGGGCGCGCATGCGCACCACGCTGCCGGAAGACGCGTCTCCGTTGCCTAGCAACGGGACGCTCAGGGAGAGACAGACGTCCGTCCCAGCTTAGCGTGGAGGCGCGGTGACGGCGTCTGACACTCTCTAACTCAACTGCTCCATATCTCTCCAGCCTCATATCCACTCATACTTCTTCTCCCTCTACAGTCTTCCAGCGACCACCGCCTCACCTCCCATCTGGTCACAACCTCTCATTCCCTTATTCTAGACTTCTCTCAGGCTGCCCCTCTTCTCTGGACCAATCTTCTCTGTTCTATCTGGCTTTCCCCTAACCTGTCAAACTTCAAATGCTTCCTCAAAACCCATCTGTTCAGGTTAGCCTACTCTTCCTCCACCTAACCATGCCCTCCTCAAACCCCCTTCTCTATCTTTCTATATTAACCATACTATATCTTGCCCCCTCTTGTGCTTCTCTCCCCTCAGTTGTCTCATCCCTTATCCCATCATGCCATTCTGTGTCTCTTATCAATCTCCCTATCACCTTTAGATTGTAAGCTCCCTTGAACAAGGCCTTCTTTCCTCGTGTCCTCCTACAACGTTTGCCTTCAGTCTCCCACCTCTTCTCTCCATTTCATCACTTGACTCCTGCCTCTATCTATCCTTTTCTCCCGTGCCTCCGCTTCTCTACCCTGATCCTTGAAGTGGTGCCCACTCTACTGGACACAAGCTCAACCCCTTATTTACTCCCCACCTCCCTCCTTCCCTTCCCTTTCTATCTGTACACTGGAATTCACCTTTACCTCTTTGCCCTGTGCACCTTTCTCTGTTCAGTTGGTACTTGTTTATACTTATTGCACTTTGTTTTTACTGCATTTTGCTTTTATACTACCCTGTATGCCATTTATTGTTACACTGTACTGTATCTCATGCATGTATGGCGCTGTAGACCCTTTTGTGATACCTCATAAATAATAGATGATGATAATAATATTAATAATACTAAATATGCAAAATAAATACTACAGTTCCTTGCCTAATATACAGAAGTAACCCCACCCCAGTATGCAACAAGAGACGCCTGCTGTAAAACAATAATTGCACCATTCAATAAAATTACCCTGCACATATACAGTCACAAATCCATGACCTTATTCAGTAGTAGCCCATTGCCAGTATACAGTTGCATTTATTGCCGATACACAGTAGAAGCTTGTCACTAGCACCTGAATACAGTAGCAGCCTCATGACCATGTACTCCAGAACAGTTGCATTTTATCACCAGTATACAGTAACAGCACATGCCTACATACAATAGACTATGTCCATGGGTGCCAGATCTAACGACTCCAGTGAATGCAATTCCAAAAAACTTTAATCAAACAGTACAGTCCATATGACCTTTAGTCATTGTTACATATTCATGCAGGTGGCGAGCATACAGCATAAAATATAAATGGGATAATGCACCCTTTGGAGTTCCCCATGTAAAATCTATATTCTATATGGGCATGAAACTCTTCAGTAATAAAATCCTTATATTTTCAAGTAAGAGGTGCTCTATGCCTTATAATACACACATTTTATTCTTAACTATAGTATTTTAAAATTCATATGCAGCAAATGCTGTTTCTTTTGTGAAAAGTGTAAAACGTGTAATTAATTAAAGAGGTGGTTCTAAAGCAATAATAGTCTAAATTTTAAAATTACACCTTTAGGGCTAGATTTAATAAAGGGTGTTTTGATGAAACCAAATGTTGTCAGGTGTTCTTCTAGCGGTTTTAAAACCGCCAAATCTATTGAAGGCCAAACTGTCATTAAAATGGCCAGAATTTACATTGTCCAAAACCACCACTTTACAAATTGCCATTCCGATTTGAACAATGATGAACACACAAACAGCTGGATTTACTAAGCTGGGGTTTGCAAAACCTCCGCAAAACTGCTATCCAGATGGCCGAAACCAAAGAGGTGGTTGTGAGAGGTGAAAATGCCCAAACTGCTTGCTGAATGATCTATCTGGCCAATCAGAACATAAGAGGACGCACTAATGACATATACATTTTGAGGGCAATCGTTATTTATTGATTAAGGGGCATTATGAATTTATAATAAACTAATGTAGGCAAATTTTATTTTTCTTTATATTATGAGGACAATATTATTGTATTATATTAAGGGGGAAAGATGAATTTATAATTATATTACATTGGCAATGATTACTAATGGGGGAAATAATTAAGTGTGATTCACACATTTGTGGTACTACATAGTAAAAATGATACAATAATATTGTCTCCTTAATATATTAAAAATAACATTTGCCTACATAACTTAGTTATAAATTAATTTTGCCTCATAATAAATAAGGATTGCCCCCATAATTTATATGTCATTAGTACCTCCTCTTATCTTCTGAGTGGCAAGATAGCTCAAACAACATATTTGTTTGAGCAATCGGAAGCAGGTACAAAACAAAACCTACGTTTTCCATTGCGGATTTGATTGCGGTCTTGGCCAAATCACCGGCGGTTTAGATATTTTCAATCTGCAAAATGTCTTTCATCTTCAAAATGGGGTGTGCATTTCCTCATACTTTGCATTTAGTGAATGACCTCTAGCATGAACTATATTCTCTATCATTCTGTGGTATGAATGACATATGTTCTGAAATAAATTCCTTAGTCTAGTGCTATAATAAAGTGACAAACATAATGATCTATGTCCCATTTGTGTATTCTCCTCTTCTCAATCACCCTTCACAAATCCCCACGTTTATTCTCTACAAAAGTGTACATTGAAGTGTGTTCATTCTGTTATATGCCCCCTCATTTATAACTAGCATCGCTATAATGTTAATTTTTGCCCTGTGTTTTAAACTAGCGTATATAAAGAGAGCACTGTATGAGCATTTATATCACTCCTCTGTGACATACAGTACTGTAAAAGACTATTGTACATTGTTATTAAATGCCAGACTTTCGCAAACGTTTTTATGTGTTTAGTGTGGGGCGGAGTCGATTGCATGTCAGGTGTGCTGTAACTATATAGCTTAAACATTCTCCCAGCATTTATAAACACACAGCTCTCTGCAAGAGAACAGAGAAGAGACGAAAGAATCTGCGCTTTGTGTAACCTCGGCTGTACTCAAAGTAAGAAACCAAGTCCTCTGTCTGTACATAAAACATTTTGACTTTGCTTTATGCTGTAAAATGTGAGTGTGTCTTATTAAAGACATTTTTATGTAACTATAGGTTTAAAATACGTGCTCAGATTAGGAGGTTGTAGCATTTAATACACATAAATGTGTATCTGCATGTCTGGTTGTGTATCTCACAGGTCACAATAATATGTGCTTAATGTTTTAACGGGAGATTTATTGTTTTGTTGGTTTGTTGATTACTTACTCAATGACTGGGTGTTGGTTATAATTAGCTAACTAACTTTAGCAGCACAGAGACGTAGTGGACCATCTAGAGGCGTATGCAGAGGTGCTTAGAATGTACATAGGGCAGAGATGCACATAAAGCATATGTTAAGTTGTTGCATCCGGCTCAAAACAGCATTTCACCAGCAGTATGTCAGATATAATAAGTATGTATAATTACCCCCCCCTCAAAAGTATAGAAATGATGTAGAGATGTGGCTTTGGCGGAGTTAATAATAACGTAATGAAGTGTCATGTACACAAAAGAGAACAGGGCACATTTCAATATAAAATATAATAAACACAATAGAAATGAAATACAATTTGCTATTTGGACAATGAACTGGTAAATGTCTTTCATGCAATAGTCCAAATGGATATGGTAATCATGCAAATAGACTACATATAATATAGCCATTAATTATTTAAGAATAATCAGCTGGAGGGGTCAAATACAATCAGCCAATCAGAAAGGGGTAGATATTACTGGAGCTATTCATCATCATCCTCATTGAATACCCTGGTCTCCTTCATCTGTAAGTTATAGGCCTCCTCAAGAGCGTATGTGTATCTCCCTGTTCTGCCTATCCAGTTGTAAAGAGTTTTAAGTCTACAATACGCATAAACTTTTATTGTTACTAATAAAAAAAAGTAATAACATTATTTATTTATAAGGCATTACAGTGTTCTGAAGCATCGGACAGTGGTGAAAATAGAACCTACATAAAACAGTGACATATAAGAAAGACAAAAAGTGCAGACATGAAAATAAAGGTTAGGATGGACCCTACTCATGAGATAGTATACATTTTATTTGTAAGTGGGCACAGCTGAAGCGAGAGGAGCGAGCAAGGCTCAGAGTGGAGATTTGGACAGTTGTGAGGGTAGTATAGGTGGAGTGGTGTAAGCTCTAATAATGAGAAGGCTTTTTTAAGAGAGAGTTTAAAGATTTAAAGGTTGTGGGAGAGTATGATCGGGCATGTTAATGAATTACCCAAGTGAGTAGTGGAATTGGAAAAGTTGTGTAGGCAGGAGTGAGAGGTGATTACCAGATATGGTATAAAATGCAGATTAGAAGTAGATCCAATAGGGGGAGATGGAGATTGATATGATATTTGCGTTGTATGAAGGGGTGGTGTTGTCGAGGGCTTTGCTGGATAGGGTGAGTAATTTGAATTGGATTCAGCGGACATGGGGATTCAGTGTAGGGATTTGTAAAGTGGGACAGCAGGAAGATCACTGTTGTTGTGTCATTTAAGATGGATTGAGATGACGAAAGATAGGTGGGGAGAATACCTGGTAGGAGGAGGTTGCAGTAGTCAAGGCAGTAGATGACGAGAAAATGGATGAGTTTTGGTAGCATCTTGAGTAAGAAAAGGGCATATTCTGGTAAAATTACTATGTTTTTGGTGATGGGACTGGAAGAGAGACTGGATGTGAGAAATGAAGGCAGTGGGCAGAGTCCACTATGACACAAAGGCAGTGGGCTTAGCAGACTAAGGAAATTGTGGTGTTATTGACGGTGAGGGAGTTTGAGGGGATGTGTTGACTTTGGGAGGAGGAAAGATAATAAGCTCTGTTTGGTCATTTGAGCTTTAGATAGTGTTGGGTCATCCATGTGGAGATAGCAGAGAGATAGTTGGTACACAACATAGTGCAGAAGGGGAGAGGCCGGGGGAGGAGCGGCAGTGTTATGATCCTGTACATTTAAAAGAACTGATAAACTTTCTGTTCCCTGAACTTGCCCAAAATATATACATATATATAAAATTGTCAGTTTTACTTCCAAGTCCCTGAGCATGCTCAGTCTTTGCTCACAAATCTGCAGCAGCCTCTGATTATTTCTAATTGCTACCCTCTAATTGTGACCTTTTGTATCTGCTTTGCAAAGTCATTGTTTGTTGCTAACGCTGCGACCTCTGAGCCTGCTGCTGAACTTCCTGACTGATATTTCAGTCTATTTCAGTCATGTTATCTGCACAGGTTCATTATCAGCATTGTCTGTATTTCCTGTCTCCAGTCCAACGCAAGCCTGGTTATCTGCATTACCTGCACAGCTTCTAACTCCACTCCTGCTTCCTGTCCAGTCCGACATCCTACCACTGAGGTCCAACTTTTGAACTGAATGTACAATACCTTCTGTTCTGTGACCATTTGAAGCACAGTATATGTTATATATGTAGCCTGCAATAATGTATTCTAATATTATCCCAGCTCCTGCCTCTGTTCTCCAGATTTTGCAATTGACTGCGACTGGTAGATTTGGATGTCATCAGAGTAGAGGTGGTATTGGAGCCCATATAAGCTAATTAATTCTCCAAGAGAATATGTGCACAGTGAGAAAAGCAGAAGACTGAGAAGTGAGTCTTGTAGATAGTGGGAATGAAGTGGAGGATAAACCAGAGGTAGAGACACTAAATAAGTGTTTTGTTTTGGTAGGAAATGAGACCGGAAAGTACAGTGAATGATAATGGAGTGAAGGGTGTGCTGGAGAATAAGGGGATCAACCGCTTCAAAAGTAGGGAGCTGTCCAGGAGCATGAGTATGGAGAAGTGACCCTTAGACTTTCCTTCGACCATTCAACTTAAACAGACATGCCACTGCACAGAGGGCAACCATGCCTACAGCGATGCCATTGCTGAGGCAAGAACATATGCATTTTGTGTTTGAGTGTAAAGAAGGGCATGAGTGGATGTGTATATATATATATATATATATATATGTATATATATAACCCTACAATTTAGAGTTCAGCAACATTGTGAACCCAATTTGCATTTTAAAGAAAATGAGTTTGCAACCCAATTCTTTTTCCTCCTCCTGACAGAGGAACCATACCTGAAGTTTACATACAGATATGCCAGAAATAAAATTATTGGATATATTTTTTCTGGTAGGCAACCACCTATATAACCTACAGTAATTAAGTTTTCTTATTGATACACAATCATATTACACTTGGGTGCACTCTGCTGTCTTATTGATTTACAGATGTAAATCCTGCTAACAACAGGCACATTCAAGGGAAATAGATCCCCTCACACCCAAGACATAATGACTGTATGTTTGAACTTTGTTTTTATTCAAAGGTGGAAATTGATGCAAGGATGAATATTTAGTTAAATCATATAGATAATTGCATACCAGAGATATACATAAATAGGCTTATTTCTACATGGATCTCATATACTGGTCAGTGACCTCAGATGAACATAAAGTATATACCAGAGAAAGACAAAAACAGTCTTAAACACATTTTAATAAACAAATAGGTAATGAATTTATAAATAAACTTATGTTGGAACACAGAAGAGCAGTGTTGGTCTGCTTGGTGACTGTCAAATCCGGTCACTTGCACGCAAGTTGCGTGTTTAAAAAGAACATGCTACTTGAGCATAGTTCCTTTTTAATTCAAAGAAAAGTGCAACTGCAAGGAAATGCGCTTTGCCTTAACAGTACTTGCCATACGTAGACACACAAAACAGACTGCAGTATATGCACTTGCGTATCTAATATATAAAAACCTAGCGGCGTGTGTTAGTGTGTGTGTGTGTGTGTGTGTGTGTGTGGAAAAAACTACCAGGTGACAGAGTGCTCAAGCTGCGGCGCCACCTGCTGGGCGGAGTTATATACTACACTGACCTACTAAATTCTTAGCATTTCTAATATATAAAAGCCTAGCGGCGTGTGTTAGTGTGTGTGTGGAAAAAACTATTTTATCAGAAAGGGCTCATCCAATTGACCTGAAATTTGGTATACTGACATTATTTGACAAAAAAATTATAATAGTGAAGTCAGTTAACTTCCATCATCCCCCCTTCCCCCCGTGGGAGGGGTAGTAAAGGCTAGATTTACTAGTTGAGGGCTCAAACTCATTTTCGTGAGGTAATTTTACCTCATGAACACACATGCTGTTTTAGTGTGTGTGTGTGTGTGGAAAAAACTACCGGGTGACAGAGTGCTCAAGCTGCAGCGCCACCTGCTGGGCAGAGTTATATACTACACTGACCTACTAAATTCTTAGCATTATCTAATATATAAAAGCCTAGCGGCGTGTGTGTGTGGCGATGAAGAACCTTTTTAACACCTTAAGTAGCTTGATTTGACTAGAATGAGTATCATGCACGGGTTAACTTGTATAAAATAAAAGTACAGAACGCATAAAATTTTTATTATATAATGAATTAAATAACAATTGTTAAGAGAATAATAATTTATATAAAAATGTTCAAATCTAAAACTTTTTTGGATTTAAATATTTTTTTTTTTGCACAAAGATGATTTCAATGTGTACTGTACGTGCGATGAGCTATCTGTAAAACATCTTAGCTGCATACAATTGTTCTGTAATAGCTACTAGCATGCATACATATAGTTTTTAATTCAAAGACTATGCCATGTCATTAATCACTGCAGGTCACCATTTACACCTGATCTGTAGCAGATGCAAAAGATACAGGCGAAAATAGGACTACTTACGATAAACCCAGGATTTGAATCAGACACCTATGCATCAGAATGTCCTCGGCAAGCCGCTACTGTACATGGACTACGTTGGTTCGCCCCTTCCCTCCCCCGATCCGCCTCTCAAGCCATAGACAGTCATCAGTGTGAAATGCCTGCAATTGTGCTTTTTGACGTAATGTCCGTTTCTGCCCATGTGCAGTGCGGAATCACGCAAACATACATACACCTGGACATGAATAGTACCCTTTATACGTAATTCTATCTAATTTATTTTGGTTCTTAATTATTTTACATAGTTTGACAGCAAAGGAAATGTATTTTGCATCAGTTTTACTAACTGATTTGTGAGTAGCTGGGAAAGATAATTTATTTGTGCCAATACTGTATTCTGAAACTATCATACATAAAATGTATAGATTATGAAGGCAAACTGAAAGGTCCATCATAACTGAGAATTCAAGAACACATAACATAAATTATAAAGAAGGTAGATAAACTCAGAGAGCAATGTAAGGAAATACTAGTTAAAGACCATCTCTCCCTATGTGTTAAATCACGGATATGTAAATGACATCTTCATTTTCATTTCACCACCTGGCTGCCTCTTCTCTCTGCCTCCCCTCATTTAACTGTTTGTGTGCGTATGTGTATATGTATGAATGTATGTGAATATATATATATATATATATATATATATATATATATATATAATCATCAACATTTATTTATACAGCAAATTCCGTTGCGTTTTACAATTGGGAACAAACAGCATGGGAAAAAACGACACTGAGCAATACATATAGACAGAGAGATAAGAATATATATATATATATATATATATATATATATATATATATATTTATATATATATCTAATATATAAATGCTTAGTGGCGTCTGTCTGTCTGTGTGTGTGTGGGAAAAAAAAACAAGTTGCAGCGCCACCTGCTGGGCAGAGTTATACACTGACCTACTAAATTCTTAGTGTGTGTGGGAAAAAAATTCAAAAAGGGCTGAAATTTGGTAGGGCTCAAACTCATTTTCGTGAGGTAATTTTACCTCATGAACACACATGTGTAGAGGCATGCGTTAGTGTGTGTGTGTGTGTGGAAAAAACTATTTTCTCAGAAAGGGCTCATCCAATTGACCTGAAATTTGATATACTGACATTATTTGACAAAAAAATTAGAATAGTCAAGTCAGTTAACTTCCATCATCCCCCCTTCCCTCCGTGGGAGGGGTAGTAAAGGCTAAATTTACGAGTTGAGGGGTCAAACTCATTTTCGTGAGGTAATTTTACCTCATGAACACACATTAAAAAGGCCGTTTGCGTCGGGAAGTAACGCTCTTCCCCTGAGGAGGCCTGGGCTAGGCCCAAATGCATGACAAGAACCTTTTTAAGACCTTAAGTAGCTTGATTTGACTAGAATGCATGAGTATCATGCACGGGTTACCTTGTGTATATATATATATATATATATATATATATATATATATATAAAAACCCCAGAGTGTAAAGTACGCTTTTTAATACCTCATGTCGTCTTCTAAAGACACTGCTCGTATATTTTTTCATTTTTCACCAGCATAAAAGGAACTTCCAGAGTTTCAAGTATCCATTCTGATGACCAGTTCGATGTACTTTTTGAAGACCAGCACATATATTATTGTCAGATCGAAATTAGCCTCCTCAATTGCTGTGTCTAAATCATCACACTATTCATGCAATCTGCCTTCATGTTGAAACAGATCACCTACTATTGTGCATACTAGTGTATGCACAAAAAAAAAATGCAAGTTATCAGTCCCTCCTTTCCCTTTTTTATTGGGCGTTCCCCTAATGTGGTGGCAGCTACAGGTAGCTACAATTTCAAGTAGGTTTACTCCCATCGTCAATCATGGATCAGTCTACAGATCAAGAGCATCAGAGTACTAATACTGGTACTTATCCAAATGCTTCTAGTAAACGGATTGTGTGGGAAGAAAGAGCAAGAGAGCGCTCCAAATCTAAACAATGTTTGTCAATCACAAAGAAAACATCAGCTCTTGATATAAGCATTAACGGAAAAATTACTGATGAATGTGGTGGTTGGTCTAAAAAAAGAAAGTAGCTAACATTCCATACACCACCTGCAGTGGCAAGAAAAGACTCAGACAAATGGCAGTTTTTGCTAGAAGTGGTCCTGCTACTGCTCTCACACATATTAAAATGCTCATTGCTAAAGAAAATTCCCAACACAGTCATACATCTTCTACATCTTCTGCAAATTATCATGCATCACCTCCTGACTCTGAGTGTAATTCTGTCATCTCCAAAAAAGCGACATTGTTGCACGAAAAAGAACAGTGAGGCTGAAGAACAAATTGGACATTCACAGAATCCTGAGGAGAATCTAAGGGTGTCCATGAGTACTATATGTGAGTCTGACATTTCAGATTCTGACTCTATAAATATAGAATAGCATCCTTCCAAAATTTCTCAACCATGTGGAAATGTGAGGATGAGTAGAAATGATGATTTAGACATAGAAATTGAAGATGCTAATTTGGATCTGACAATGATGAATATTTTGGACTTGAACGAGATAATGAGGATTATGTTGATTGTGGCTAAGTAAGGCAGCCACTAGTGGTACTAACTAGTTTTCATGGCACTGTTATGCCTGGGCAAAGGACAAAAATATTTTCACACACAAGAGGTGGATTATTTTATTTTTTCATAACAAAGACAACATTTGTTAAGACATCTGTAGCCTTTGTGATGCCACAATAAGTAGAGGTAGGGATGTGGACCATCTAGGCACCCCCTCCCTGTTAGGTCTTTTCTAGAAAGTTCATTCAAGTAGTTTATCAAAAGCAGGAAAATCATGTATAGTAGCAAGCAGTCCAGCATCAGCTACCAGCAAAATGGATAGATATCTTATGATATCTTCTCCGTCAAAACCTTCATCATCATCTATTTATATAGCGCCACTAATTCCGCAACGCTGTACAGAGAACTCACTCACATCAGTCCCTGCCCCATTGGAGTTTACAGTCTAAATTCCCTATCACACACACACAGACAGACACACACACACACACACACACACACACACAGACAGACTAGGGTCAATTTGTTAGCAGCCAATTTACCTACCAGTATGTTTTTGGAGTGTTGGAGGAAACCGGAGCACCCGGAGGAAACCCACGCAAAAACGGGGAGAAAATACAAACTCCACACAGATATCTTATGATATCTTTTCCGTCAAAACCTTCATCATCAACCTCCTCATTATTAGTCCATAGTCCATTATCCAATTTTGAAATGCAAACTCACTCCCCATATACAATCTATTTTTCCCAAGAATAAACTTTGTGGGATAGGGCTGCTACTGCTGCTGAGGGAGAAACTTCCATACACAAGATGACCAAGAAGGCTAAGCATAGTTTAAGCAACACTTGTCTTTCCAACAATCATTTGCAAGAGGAACCAAGTATAACAGCTAGCATTCTGTTTCACAGTGGATCACTAAAACCATGACCGCTAAAAAAAGACAGCTAAATAAAAAGTCATTCAGTCCTTAGAAATTGTAATTGTACTGACACTATACTTACGTACAGATATGTGGACAAGCAGTAGTGGTCAAACAAAGGACAACATGACCATGACAGGTCACTGGGTAAGTGCATCACATTCAGCAGCAACAGCACCTGTAGCATCATCATCATCATCATCATCATCATCCAAAATTCACCATAGTAGTGCTAACACACAATGCTAAGTCATTCACAGACAAAATACTCCCTGTATCGCTGGCTTCACTGAGAAAAACACCTGTGTCAATCTGTTGGAAAAACTCAAGAATTTCATAGCAAAATGGCTCATCCCACTAAGACTCTCCTCAGGATTCTTTAATTCCGATAATGGAATGAATATTGTGCACACACAATAAACGTGGTGGTTCAGAATTTCTTAAAAATGCGAGGTCAGTTCAGGAGATGCTTTCTGTGGTCCATAAAATTTCTGTTCACAAATATGTTCTTGAAACTACTATCACGTCTTACTTTATTTTAATGTACAAATTAGCATCTCATGCAGTCAATTTGAATCCTGGGAGGAAAAAATTGAATTTGGAGCCACTTGTACAAATTAGCAATGGTGTACTTGAGTTGTCCACTCTCCAGTGTGTACTCGAAAAGAGTGTTTAACACAGTTGCTAACATTGTGAGCGATCATCAAAGTGTTCTATTTCCAAAAAATGTTGTAAAACAGGTGTTCAGCAAAATGAACTACAAATTGTACGAGAAATACCTTTGTAACCGCCTATTGCAAAGATAATATGTAACGCTGGATTCCAGAGCGGATAAACTGTTGCTGAAGTGCTTAGTTTGTTAACCTCTGCATATACTACTTGTATATATACCCCAATAACAATTCCATTGTGGACTATTACAGTACATTATGGGCTTAGTCCACCTTGGTGTATCATCTTTTCTAAAAATAAGAATTTATTACTGCTGCTGCCCTCCCTCTCCAATGTGTCACATATACTATAAAACGTTGATAATGTAATGGTACCTTATTCTTTCTGAAATCATTTCACGTCTATGTGTGGACAACCTTGGTGTATTTTCAACATTTATATACTGCTGCAACTCTCTCTCTACAATGTGTCACACATGCTCAGGGGATGGAGGCCCCTGGGCTAAGGGGGCCTCCATTCCCCCGTGAGGCCCCCAATGTGAGCCGCCCTCTGCCCCCCGTGAGGCCCCCCCAGCGCTTACCTGTCAGTGCAGTCCTCCTTCCACGGTGCGCTGTACGCTCCTTACTGAGTAAGCAGATTACTGAGCGCCGGAGACGGAGGACTGCACTGAAAGTGCTCAGCAGCATTGATCGGTCCGGGTGCGCCCCTGCCCCCGGACCGATCAATAATGCTGCTGAGGACTTTGAAGGGCCCCCTGTATGCCCGAGGCACCTGGGCTATAGCCCAGTTAAACCTTGGGTTAATCCAGCCCTGCACATGCTGCATAACATTGAGAATAAAATAGGATAGTTGTTTTAGAAAAAAGCATATCCCATGTTGGCCAGACTCCCCAAGTGAAATGGTTTGAGAAAATCATCCTATCAGCCAGTGATCTGTTTGTGGGTTTTAAAGGTGTCCTTTATTCTTTAAAACTGCCATCCTATCGGTCACTGCTGTGTCACTATGTTTCAAACATTCATAGGTATCATATATTTTTTTAATACCGATATGTGTTTGTGCCGCTGCTCTGTTACTATTTTAGCCCACCAGCTCGCTGCAGCATTTGCCCAATGTTGGAAAAAATATTGAAAGTTGTAAGGTGGTCATTAGAAAATAGACTGTAAATCACTGCAAATGAATGTTAAGGATATAAACACTATTGTAAAAAAAACAGCTAATGAATGTTAAGGATATAAACACTATTGTAAAAAAAAACAGCTAAAAATTACATGATTTTAACTGGTTTTGACCATTTTAATGAAATCCATATCCAATCCAAATAAAATGAGGCTGGGTTTGACAAAACTAAAACATAATCAACACACAGGGGTCTTCACACATCTCTATTATAATGGACAATACATGAAGTTAGTCCCAACATTTGTATATTAATTTTTAAAGATATCTATATATTCATCATACATAAAGAACATGTTGATTTTATTTTAATAAGCTCTTATTGTAACTTTCATTTCAGTAAAAGTTTGTTCCTGCAAAACCAAATATGTCAATATAACATCTAACTGTACTTTACTTTGTAACATGTCACTGACATTGAGTATAAATGTGAGCCATCCCTGCCTGATTAAAAGTGTGCACTCATGATAGCTGTATAAGTGCTAAAGACTCAGTTATCTGCCAAGAAGATGTCTCCACCTCACTTCTGCTGAACCTCTCCTATACCTGGGAATAAAAACAATAATACAATGTTATTTATAGCACCAATTGGTAACAAATGCAGCAATAAAATGAGACTGAGTTTTAACAGACAGTCGAAGAGCTAAAAGGGCCTGGCTTAAAATCTATAAGGCAAAAGGAATTTGATACATGAGGTTAAGTGCCACATATTGCATATTGGTCCAGCCGTATTGAATCATATAGCCCTCTAAGCACTTTTTACCCTTACAATGTTAGCGTGTGTTTTCAGTAGAGATGGGTGGGCTCGGTTCCCCGAGAACCGAACCCACCCGAACTTCGCCTATCCGAGTACCGAGCCGAGCAATCGAGGCAAACCGTCATCGTGACGTACTCTTATTTCAGAGCTCGGTTCTTACGAGATTTGAAAATCATAAATACCCACCTACACAGCAATCCATCGCCATTTGACAGAGGGAGAGAGCAGGGTTAGGTCACAGGCTGTATTAGAGCAGGGACAGAGCAATAATTGTACACCTTATTCTTTGTATTATATGACATAATTATGTTGATACCTAGCAAATTCCTGCAATGAAATGAGTCTTGGAACTGGGAACCAGTTCTCAGCTTCATCTGCTGACCCCAAAGTCTCCATGACAGTGTCACTGGTAAATGATTGGCTCAATTTCCTCTCTTGTTTCCTTGGGTGAGACTTGGGATGAGTAGCGGTCATGGACCTGTATTCAGCATCCATAGGAGACAGTTCTGTTGTCTCTTTTCCAGGGCCCAGTTAGAGCAGGACAGGTTTTTTTAAGATTGGACTTTCGGCCAGTGTGTCAGTTGCCGATATGTCCAGCCGGATCCGGTCACTAATAACCTCCTGGAACATGGAAAAGTCTCGCCCCAAGATAAGGGGTTATGGTAGTTTTAGGGCTATAGTAGCCACTACCTCAACCGTTTGGCCTTTTAGGGTAATATAAGTATAGTCTGTTTGTACTCCGCAGTAGTTCCATGAATGCACAGCACCTTCACTTTAGGGAAACCTTGCAGACACCGGTTTTGGAACCAAAGAACTGGAGATTAATGTCAACTCGCTTCCCGAATCCACCAGGGCCGAAACAGCGCACATATTCACCAGGAAAGTCACTCGGAATGATGAAGGACTCCTCATGGAGAGAGATATAGCGCAGCAACTAAGAAAGGCTGACCTCCACCGAGCCATAGTACAATCCATTGGTTCCTGTTGCTTTGGACATTCAGCACAGAAGTGCCCAGGTTCATTACATTCAAAACAGACATGTGGAGAAACTTTTCTTACTGGCTCCGCTAGCCGTGGTGTCCACTTTGGCTTGAGCAATAGCTTTGGATTCTCCTCTGGAGCCTTAGACATGCGTTGCAGTGCTGAGTAATGGTCTATCGCCATAGAAAGTTCTTCATAAGACTGTGGATCCGCTTATAGCACCCATCTCTGTAAGCTCCTTTGCAGCCCAGAGACACAATGGTCAATTGTCAGTATCTCCACCATACGGCCAGGTGTATTGATATTTGGTTGTAACCAACTCTTTATCACTTTAGAGAGATCAGCCAACTGTGAGCGAACCGATTTTCCTGGGAGATAACGCCAGTCACGGTAGCGCTGAGCTTCAGTGACACCTATCTGGACCAAGATTTCAGCCTTTACTTTCTGATAGACAGTAGTCTGCTCATCAGATAAATCAACGTAAGCACGCTGAGCTTTACCACTCAAATATGACGCCGGCTTCTACGCCCAGGTTCCTTTTGGCCATTTTAGTCTTGTGGCAACTTTCTCAAAAGCTAAGAGATATGTCTCCACATCATCTGAGGTGGTCATTTTCTGCAAGACAGGCACCTCAGACACATCATGCACCTGCCTCACTTGGGCTATATCTTTACACAAGAGCTTGGTATTCTCTATCTGGGCCTCTGAAACCTGCAGCATTTGGGCCTGCTGTGCTTCTTTTGTAGTGGCTTCAGATAGTAATGCCTCCCGCTGCCTAGTGGTCACAATCACCAGAGCGCTCAAGAGTTCCTCCATATTGCTATTTTGGTGTGAAGGAAGATTAAACTTTGATTCCTTAAGTATAAATTAAACAGACTTTGTGGGAAAGGCTTTATGTCACTTGTAGTTCACAACAAACAACCATCAATCAATGTCATACACCTGCTTTGTGTTTAAGGATTTAATCACCTATAAACTCTACACATTTTCAGCAAATATTTTGTAATAAACAGGTTTACACATTTGCTTTGTGCTTAAGGTTTGTGTCACCTATAAATTCCTCACATTTGCAGCAAAGATTTTTTAGTAAACAGTTTTACACATTTTTACGGTGTGTGTGCATGTTAGGGAATTTAGACTGTAAGCTCCAATGGGGCAGGGACCGATGCAAATGAGTTCTCTGTACAACGCTGCAGAATTAGTGGCGCTATGTAAATAACTGGTGATGATGATGATGATGATTTGCAAACAAACATTTAAAATAAGCAGGTTTTTGCAGTACTTGCAAGCAGCAAAAAAGAAAACTGTATGCATTTGTGTTCAGAGATTGCAACACATTTTGCATGCAGTAAACAAATATGGTAGTCAGAAGGTTTTGCATAACTCACCACACTGGATTTGTTGGCTTGGGGGACAGCAATGATCTAAATGTCGTTTGCACATCCTGCATTGACAACACTTGTGAAAAGCGTGCCAGTTAGGTCCCTAACTGGTCACTGGCCACTTGTTGGAACCAGTCTCAAACACTATATATATATATATATATATATATATATATATATATATATATATATATATATATATATATTATTAACAGTAACAGTTCTCTTTATTCATTAGCTATTTTGTATATATACATATATGTGTGTATGTGTATGTGTATATATATCTATATATAAATATATATATATTTATATATATACACAAGTTAACCCGTGCATGATACTCATGCATTCTAGTCAAATCAAGCTACTTAAGGTGTTAAAAAGGTTCTTGTCATCTTCATCGCCACACACACATGCTGCTAGGCTTTTATATATTAGATAATGCTAAGAATTTAGTAGGTCAGTGTAGTATATACATCTGCCCAGCAGGTGGCGCTGCAGCTTGAGCACTCTGTCACCCGGTAGTTTTTTCCACACACACACAGACACACACACACGCCGCTAGGCTTTTATATATTAGATAATGCTAAGAATTTAGTAGGTCAGTGTAGTATATAACTCCACCCAGCAGGTGGCGCTGCAGCTTGAGCACTCTGTCACCCGGTAGTTTTTTCCACACACACACCCACACACACATACACACTAACACACGCCGCTAGGCTTTTATATATTAGATTGTCGGGGTAACAAGTCTTGGTGCCCCCATTGATCTCTGATAACCTGATTTCCTATTAGCATAATTCTGTCGACAGGAGATGAGAAAGGGAAACACAAACAAGTTGTTGCAGTTTCAAAATCAGCTCTGAGGGTCTTTTCAGACTGCTCCTCTATTTATACCTAAACTCGTGCATTAACTAGTTAACAACAAGTTCATATAAGGACAAATCTTTCTTTGCAACAGAAGGTACATATAATGAAATCTCCTTAGCTCAGCAAATATTTATTTGCAACAATAAATACATATAAGGCAATATCCTTTGTCCAGTACTACGTAGTTGCCTCCAGGCCGTTTGTTTTCAGTCTTGCATCCTGCTATTGTCTGTACCATAGGAAACACTTGTTTTTCTTCAAGGGCGTAGTTCTCATATCTGTAGTTATAGTTTTTTAAGGTATTTCACACATATATTTGTACATTTAATAACTATTCATTGTTTTATACTCTCACAATATATATATATATATATATATATATATATATATATATATATATATATATATATTTATAATAGCTAATGAATAAAGAGAACTCTTACTGTTATTAATACATATATTAACTATCAATACTACCAAAAGCAGTTGCAACCTGGCTTTCTGTATATAATGATACTATATAAATGCATCATCTATTATTTGCATGATCATATCTAAATAAAGCAGCTATGGACCATAGCAATACATTGTATATTCTAATGAATATTCAGGAATGCATACCCATGGGAGACCGCTAAGGCTCGAATAAAAGAGCCTGGGAAGTTTCACAGGGAGCATTCATCCAGATCTGCGGGAAACAGTTTGGAGCCACTGTATTCAAGCGATATATCCAAGTAGATTCCAAATGCATTAATTTATTATCTATTTCTCTTCTTCTAAGCAATGGTGGAACATGGTCGATAAATTTATATCGGAGCATAGCCATATTGGTCTAGTATTCAGAAAATGTATATCAATAAAGAGTTCCGAACTTTCACTGGCATTAATGTAAGCACAAAAACTGTGCAGTAGGAGCTTAATGGAATGGGTTTCCATGGATGAGCAGCTGCATGCAAGCCTCACATCAACAAACCCAATGACAAGTGTCAGATAGAGTGGTGAAAAGCACACCAACACTGGACTGTGGAGCATTGGAAACGTGTCCTGTGGAGTGATAAGTCACACTTCTCTGTTTGGCTGTCAGATGGGAGAGTCTGGGTTTGGCGGATACTGGGTGAATGTTACCTGCCTGACTGCATTATGCCAACTGTGAAGTTTGGTGGAGGAGGTATAATGGTATGAGGCTGTTTTTCAAGGTTTGCTCTAGGTACCTTATCTCCAGTGAACGGCAATCTTAATGCTTCAGCATACCAAGTCATTTTGAACAATGCTATGCTTCTGTCACGAGCCGTGGCGGTACACTGCATACTGGCGTGATCTAGCAGCATTGATTACTATACCCTGTTATTTTTCCTATAGCTTATCTTTGTGGCATAGAGTAGGAGGGTGTAGGGACATCCTCCAACACCAGGGGGAGCTCTCCTATGATTTAAATTGGTTGATTTCTATATTTATACATGTTACTGGTTTTTGTTATTATATATGCCAGTTCAAGCTAGTAAATTTATTAGTAGCCTCCTGAGGCTGATTGTCAGCCCTGTCCTCCTCTTTTCTGATTGGCCCATCAAAGTATTTAAGGCAGGGAAGGCCTAGCCTCACTGCTGGTTATAGCGTCCAATTCCCTGTTGGCTAACCTGCTCCTGTGCTGTTTGGTGTATACCTTCTGGATTGAACTTCTGTGTATGACCCCTGCCTGTACCTTGGACCTTGCCTGCTTGCCTGTGACCCTGATTCGTTTGCCTGTACTCTGGACCCCACTGTATTGCCTGTGACCATGACCTTTGGTGTCTTACCTGATTATTCTGCTTGCTAGTGACCTCTGACTGCTGCTTTCGTCTGACCATCCGCTGCCATCAATGCTGCCTCCTGGAATGCAGCTACGGTTTTATATTACAAACTTACACTACATCTGGAGTTAAGTCCTGGGGGCATCTGAGTACCGGTGAGCGTGTAAAGCTCTATGGGAAAGGCGGCTGCTAAAGGTGAAGACCTCCGCCAACTAGTTCTGTGAGTTTGTGAACAGACCGTCAGCGTAACAGCTTCCAACTTTTTGGCAACAGTTGTGGGAAGGCCCTTTTCTATTCTAACATGATTGTGCCCCAGTGCACAAAGCAAGGCCTACAAAGACATAGTTTGATGAGTTTGGTGTGGAAATACTTGACTAGTCTGCACAGAGCCCTGACCTCAACCCCATTGAACACCTTTGTGATTACCTGGAATGCCAGACCTCATAAATGCTCTGTCAGTGAGTACATAGAGAAAAATGTGGTATATTTTAATCGGAAATGATAGGCAGATCCAGGCATTCCTTTGTGAATATGGGCTACTAATATGCCTTGTATTGCACCCAAATTCCAAAAATGTTTTGCTTTGTAAAGTGAGTTCTTTAAATGAAAGAGAGGGCATGTTTGAACTGTACAAACTAATATATTTTTTAAAAAAAAGCTACCTTCTGTAGAAGGTCAACCAATTAACCAGTTCCACCAATTAAACCAGATCTACCAATTAACAAATACTGGCCAGAGAGAATACTCATACTTTAACCTGGGTTGCAGGTGAAGCACATTAGTGTTAGGGCTCTTTCTTGATATGGGTGCTATTTTGGGTCAAATGCCAATTCATTCCTTCCTCAGGGGCAGTATTTCCTATTTGGCAGCACTTGATACACAACTTCTACAATAAGGATCTTGGACTGAACTATGTATTCAAGAGACTAAAGTTATATTAAATGATTTCATTTAGAGTTATCCATATTGTATTTATATATTTATGAATCTTTACATGAAATATGCATTGTATAGATATGCATTGTGTGTATACATATAATATAATTGTAAAACGCTACGGAATTTGCTGGCGCTATATAAATAAATGTTGATGATGATGTTGATGATTTTATATATATATATATATATATATATATATATATATATATATATATATATATATATTTATCATCCAAGTGCTTGAATCTATTAAATAGCATGTGTATATTACCCTGCTGCCTTCCTCAGTACTTCACTTGTATGGATAGTACAATAAATAGATTCCAGGTGAGGCGGAACTCAAGGATTTTAGACAAACTGTAGTTGTATCGAAAGGGTGTATTTAGTTCATTCCAGTATGAAATGGACTAAATATACCAAGTTTCAGTATATTACTTTCCTCAGGGACATCATGTGAGATTCTGACCAACATACTCAATACATATAGTGCAAAACATAATTAACATATCTTAAACCTGCTGCAATGTGAATCAAGCTGTCTGTGTACCAAGCATGCATTGCAGGGGAATAGCACTTCCACTAGATTAAAACTGGCAATGCAGAGCAACATAATCATAAGGCCATGGTGATGTTTGTTAGGCATGCCATTTATGGTGATGTTGCTCTGCATTGCTTATTCATTGGCAGTTTTGTTTTGATCTTGTGGGAGTGCTATTCCCCTGCAATGCATGCTGGGAAAGCAGTGCTAACATTTGATACACAGACAGCTTGATAATTTTACTTTTCTTGACTGCAGCTTCACAGGGGTATTGATTCAATAAGACTTAATCCATTTACTGCATACTTACTAGAGATGGGCGGGTCCGAATCCCCGAGAACCGAACCCACCCAAACTTTGGGTATCCGAAAACCGAGCCGAGTAGCTCGGTACTCTCCCGCCCGCTCCGAATCCAAATCGAGGCCGAACGTCAGCGTGACGTCGTCGGATCTTGGGGCTCGGTTCTCGCGATACTTCAAGATTATAAATACACGCCTCCACAGCAATCCATCGCCATTTGACAGAGGGAGAGAGCAGGGTGTAGTCACTGGCTGATTAGAGCAGGGACAGAGACAGTGTCGGACTGGCCCACAGGACTACCAGAAAAATCACCGGTAGGCCCCTCTGCCTTACGGCCACCCCCCCTTCTAGAAGTGGGCGGAGCCCATTCAGCTCACATGTTCGGTATCCCTGCTGCCCTCCCCGGCGTCCCTGCTGCTGTGTGTACAGAGTTCATCTCGTCTGCTTGGTATAAACCTTTGTAATCATTCTCACTGCCGGCATGGTGTGGAGAGTTCCCCAATCACCATCCTGATATCACCCGTGTTACACGCAGTACGTGTGCCCAGATCCTGCCAGCGTGTTAGACAGAGGAGCGTGTGCCTGCTGGGAGACCAGGTCCAGGGATTCTTGTCAGATATTTCCAGATAAGGTTTGACCACAGGGAACAGTTCCCCCTACGCACATCAGACTTCTTGTCAGTAAGTGTGTTACACACAAACTGTCTGAGCGTGAGCGGAATAATAAAGGGAATACTCGTAGAATATTTAACTTAAACCAGGAATTAATGAATGGCTGCTGAACATATGTAACCTGTCATCCAGCCAGCAGCCACGTTCTGGATCAAAGGGGTGGGTCAGCTCACCTGGTGATCGGCGTCCCTGCTGCTACAGATGACTGGCTGCAGTCATCTTTCAAATGCGATCGCAGCTGTGATCATGTGACCTGCCCCCTCCTGTCAGCTGACTGTCTTATGCTCCCGCCGCCGCTGAAGGACTAAGGAGCAGAGGCTGCATCAATCAAAATATGGGTAAGTAGATTTTCTTATTTTTATTTAATATTATTGGATATGTCTTTTAATTTCCTCCAGGACTTTCACTTGACACAGAATTATCTTATATATATATATCCTCCATCTGTTCTCTAGCTACTGGGTAAGCAGAGGCTTACAGCAGAGAATATATATATATATATATATATATATATATATATATATATATATATATATATATTAGTGTGTGCGTGAATTGAGAGAGCACTATTCCATGGCATATGTGAATTGGGGGGGCACTATTGAGGGTATAATTTGAATTGGGGACACTATTGTGGGCATAATATGAATTGGGGACAGTATTACGTGGCATATGTGAATTTCGAGTACTACTGTGTGGCATAACATTGTTTGGGGCACTACTGTGTGGAGTAACATTGTTTGGGGCACTACTATGTGGCATAATATTGTTTTGGGGGCACTACTATGTGGCATAGGGGGGCTGCCTATCTATACTAAACTATAGTGAGGGGGGGCTGCCTATGCTAAACTATAATTAGAGGGGGCTGCCTTTGCTAAACTATAGGGAGGGGGGCTGTACATAGAACACTATAGGGAGGGGGTGATGGGACCTTTAATTTAATGCTGGGGTGGTTTGGGTCTATAATTGAATGTAGGGCTGAGTGTGGGGAGGAGGGCTATCTATTAAATGTGAATATTAATATTTAATGTGGGAAATGGATGTATTAAACGTAAATGCTATTAATTTCTTGCTGGGGCTGTTTGGAGGGAGGGCAATAGGTTTATTTATTAAATGGGAATAGTATTAATTTAATGTTGGGGTCGGTTGGAGGGAAATAGATCTATTTATCAAATGTGAGTACTATTACTTTAATGTTGGGGCTGGAGAGAGGCCTATTTATTAAATGTGGGTGCTGTTGATTTAATAGCGGGGATGGTTGGTGTTTTCTAAATGTATCCATTATTTTTTCCAAATAGGACCCTCAACATTCCAGGATACAGACAAGCCGCAATTAAAGAAACCATAAGCCACAGGTGGCAAAAGTGACAACAACAGGTAGGACAGTCTGTCAAATGTTCTGAGTCTAGTGCAAGCTTAGCTAACCTGTGGCACTCCAAGTGTTGTGAAACTACAAGTTCCAGCATACCCTTCCAGCAATAAGCTGCTATATATTGGTAAAGCATGCTGGGGCTTGTAGTTTCACAACACCTGGAGTGCCACAGGTTAGCCAAGCCTGGTTTACTGGAACAATCCCAATTTTTGATGACTGTTCTACCCAATCTAAGGGGCAGGTCAAGACTGTGTACTCTATATACACACTGCATTCTTTATATACTACACTATGGTACTAGCTGTCCTTCGTGAGCTGACCACTCCCCCTCTAGTGTCTGGCACCGCCTCTATGATGGCCGGCCACACCCCCACTGGTGGGCCCCTAGCGTTGCAGTCCCCCGGTGGGCCCTTCATGCCCCAGTCCGACACTGGACAGAGAATACAATATTCTGATTCAAATTGTGCTAACAAAAATTTCTAGAGAAGAGAGGAGGATAGAGGATTTTTTTTCAATATTTGGCAGTCCCCAGTGCTTTTGGGGTGTCCCCCATAATTGTGCATAAATATTTCTGGCTGTCAAAATTACTATCTGTCAGCAGTATTTACCAAATACTTTTTAGCACTCCCCAATGCTTTTGGGGTGTCCCCCATAATTGTGCATAAATATTTCTGGCTGTCAAAATTACTATCTGTCAGCAGTATCTACCAAATACTTTTTTAGCACTCCCCAGTGCTTTTGGGTGTCCCCTATAATTGTGCCTAAATATTTCTGGCTGTCAAAATTACTATCTGTCAGCAGTATCTACCAAATACTTTTTAGCACTACAAGTGCTTTGGGCTGAGAATGGATTCAAAGCAGTCCACATATGAGCAGAATAAGCAACCAGGTTCTGTCACCAGTCCTGATGTTAGTGTTTCCAGTACGTCATCTGGGCAAGGCGATGTCAAATTACACAGTGTTTCGAAATCAGTCCAAAAACAAAAACAAAAAAAAATTTTACTGTGTTGAAGCGAAAAAGAGGTATAACTGAGCAAAAGTTAAGTGCCGATAAAAAAAAAATGCCAACATGCCATTCTACACACGCAGTGGAAAAGAGAGAAAGATGCCTTCACCTTTGGCTATTAGTGGCAGATTCCAAAAAGTTACCAAGCCTACAATTGGTGCACAACTACTGTTACGTGTCAAAGCCAAGCTGCAAGATAACAGTAAGGCATTAGAGGATAATGTTTGCGCTGATTCACAAATGACCCCAATCCCTGTGGAGAGTCCATCCAACAGTGGTATGTCTAATCGTGAGCATTCTGTTAGTGTACCCATAAAGAAGGGCCCTTTCAGCAGTTCTGCTGATGTGTACCTGAACATCCCGAGTGCAGCCGGTGATACGCAAATTGAGGATGCCACTTTGGAAATAGAAGAGGATGAGGGGGAGACTTGTGGAGGTGACGAGGGTGCTAATGAGGATGTTGATGATTATGATGCAGACAGATACCAAATTGCCTTTCTCAATTTCTATTTATTCTAGATTATATAACGGCTGAATAGTTTTCTATTTTACTCCTAGTGGAGAGGGGATCTGATGCAGACAGATACCAAACTGCCTTTGTCCATTTCTTTGTATATTCGAATTTCTAGTTCCACAGTCTGTGCAGGCTGCTTTTTTTATATTCAACTACAAGTTAAGGGCGGGGGGGGGGGGGGGGGGCATAGATAGCCACCAAACTACCGTGGTCCATTTAATTTTACTTTCTAGTTCCACAGTCTGGGCAGGCTGCTTTTTTCATATTCAACTACAAGTGGAAGGTGTAATATACACCCAAAGACGATGGCTACATTGCCAATAATCAAAGATAGACAACCAGGTTTGTCTGTATAATTTGCAGACAAGTGTTTGAATTAAAGACGGCCTACCAGGGATTAAACAGTTTTTTTCATAATTTATTAGCTTTAGAAATACCTCACTTATCTAAGAAACTGGTGGAGCACTAAATTAGGTTATTTTAGACCAAAAAAATTGTATTTTTTTCAAAAATAGCAAAACAAAACCAAACAAAACCAAAACCAAAACCAAAACACGCAAGGGCGGTTTTGCAGAACCAAAACCAAAACACAAAGGTAATCCAGATCCAAAACCAAAAACAAACCCAAAACACGGGAGTCAGTGACCATCTCTAATACTTACCAACTTTAAATAGTTGATTTCCTGGAGCATGTCATGGGAGGTGGGCATGACGAGGGCGGGGCTCCAAAATGCGTGTGATTTTGGACTCGCCCCCGTGACGTCATGACGTAAGATGCGTCATTTGACAGCGGGGGGCGGGGCCAAACGCTGCGATTCCCCGGGAATTCCACTTCCTAGTCAAGTGGGCAGAATTCGGGAGATTGCCACACTCATCTGGGAGTCTGGGAGACTCTCGCAAAATGCAGGAGTATCCCGGACATTCTGGGAGAGTTGGCAAGTATGATTTACTGTGCTTTGTATTTTTGTGAGACTGTGCTTACTGTTTATGGTGAATTGCAATACATTCTAGGCAGATCATGTACTGAATGTGGAAGTGCAGTGATATATGACACGGGTTAGCTGTGCAGCCATGCGAGGAAGTTATAATGGCCAGTAGCAGAGTTAGTGTACAAAATTAATTGCAGGTACAGAGCTCTTGTAAGAAATGCCGGTGTTCAGACAGTAAGGGGCCAAAACAAAAAAAGGGCCCAGTTTGAAACAGTAGTGACCAAATCAATATTCCTTTAAACTAATATTTATGAGAAAATGAAGTTAATTGCAATAAAGTAATTCTCTGTTAGAGTGCTGTATGAGTATTATTCACTTTAACAGGTCAATATGATAAAAATTAATCATTTTAAATCTTTACTTATCTTCTCAATACAAACACATTACACAGCAATTAGTCAATAGAACACTCACTTTTTTTGCAAAGTGAGTCAGCCACAGTGTAATATGTTTAACACGCAATCGACAGGATTATTTATAACTCTTACTTGCAAGACTCCACAAGGGGTCCACAGTCCCATGCATAGAGGGATTAGATTTCAAGGGTCTGTCATATGTACCTGGTGTGTACTAACAAGCTTTTTTGTGTCCAGCAATGTTTAGTATGAATGCTGTAAAAACAGACATACGTGTTTAATATAAGACACATTATTCCAACCTTTGATCCTCTGTAAGGTTAGATCTTAAATCCAGTAGTCATTGACACTATACCAAAATTGTGTGGATAAAAAAATCGGCGCTTCTCTGCATAAAAATACAACCTGATGCTGAAAATAAACACATACAAATATATAGCAAGAGTTCAGTGCATAGCTAACAATATGACCAATGATGTGTATATTGGACACAGACGGGAATAATGTTATAGCTCTTTTACGGAGAAAGTATTAACTGAAGGTTCTTACCCTGCTCTTTCCCTCTTAGTATCAGTGAAATTACTTCCACGATCCAGTAGCTTCCATGTATACACTCCGGGATTGATGTCCTGATAGCTGTTTGTCCAAATGGTGTTATTCTAATCCGGTTACAGTGTTCTCTCACGCGGTGGAACGCACGTGGACCGCATAAGTTCTTCCGGCGCTTCCTTTTCTCACGGGTGCCCAACTAAAGTTGGTAGACTAGTGTGGGAATGTAACTGGATGGAGATACGATAAGGTCCGTTGATTCCCTTCCTACATTGAGGCCCATCCACGAGGCACAAACTTTCAGCTTCCTTCTCTCTGATTATCATATTTGTCATCAGTTATTCATATAGCGCCACTAATTCCACAGCGCTGTACAGAGAACTTGCTGACATCAGTCCCTGCCCCATGGAGCTTACAGTCTATATTTCCTAACACACACACACATGTTTTTGGCCTGTGGGTGGAAACCGGAGTCCCCAGAAGAAATTGAGGCAATCACAGGAACACGGGGAGAACATACACACTGGCAAATTCTCCTGTAAGATAACAGAAGAAAAAACTTCTATTCTTCCCAAAAGGAAAAATAAATATTTGACTATTGCTTGTACTGTATATGCATGATAACTATTTTAGTTTTCTAATAAAATGCCTATGTTTGTCTTTCCTCTCTAGATTTTACAGAAGACTTTGTATGCCATGGACTCTTTTACAATTATTCTGTCCGCTGTAGTCATCCTATTTTTGGCCTATGTTTTTAACAATCGGAAACAGCACAATTACAAGAATTTCCCACCGGGACCAAAGCCTTTACCAATTATTGGAAATTTACACATGATTGACATGGAAAAACCTCATAAAACACTTCTAGAGGTAATACTGTATGTCTGCTAAACCACCACCCAAGCGTTTATGCCTACTATTAAATAAATATGCTTGATTACTTAATTAGTCCATAAAGAAGTACAATGTAATCTAAATGACAATAAGTCAAAGTGGGTACCTTAATTTCCCCAAATTGTTTATAGTAGGAGTAAGTGAATTGAATTGAATTTCAAATGGTAAGGAAGTACAGTAGTTGTGCAGGGGGGTCCAGATGCAGAATGGTAGTTTACACTTCGCTCTGTTACTTGTATTCCTATATGTAAAAGAAAAGTATCATGAGTTTGTTTCCTGTTCAATTTCTTCTTTCCACCATCAGAATGATTTTATTCCTTATGTCAATATTATACTCTTCATACTTAACTGTCAAGAAATCATACCTCAACATACGGGGCCTGATGCCAGTTTAAATATAAGCTAGTTTGCGTACCATAAATTGCCCATAGTTTCAATATGTATGCCCACAGAAAGAGCTCATACATATATACTTCTGCAGACATGCACGTATTTGGCATTTGTATCTCCTAAGGATTGGAAAGGCAGAATGGGAGAGGAAAGGAGCTGTCTGACAGAGGCTGAGTAAAGTAAGAGAGGTCTCATAAATGTGGCTCATGTAGACCAGCACAGGATGCATATACGTCTATTAGGAGTTATCATTATCATCATCATCACCATCTATGTATATATAGCGCCACTAATTCCACAGCGCTGTACAGAGAACTCACTCACATCAGTCCCTGACCCATTGGGGCTTACAGTCTAAATTCCTTAACATACACACAGACAGACACACAGACTAGGATCAATTTGTTAGAACCACTCTGCAGCATCATTAAGTTTCTTTCACATACATTGGTTCTAAGTTTCTCCCTTCACTACAGCAATATATACAGTCAAGTCCATTAATATTGGGACATTGACACAATTCTCATATTTTTGGCTCTATACACCACCACAATGGATTTGATATGAAATAAACAAGATTTGCTTTAACTGCAGACTTTCAACTTTAATTTGAGGGAATTTACATCCAAATCAGATGAACAGTATCGAATTACAACGGTTTCTATATGTGCCTCCCAGTTTTTAAGGGACCAAAAGAAATGGGATAAACTAAACAATCCTACATCAAACTTTCACTTTTTAATACTTTGTTGCAAATCCTTTGCAGGCAATTACAGCCTGAAGTCTGGAACGCATAGACATCACCGGACACTGGGTTTCATCCCTGGTGATGCTCTGCCAGGCCTCTACTGCAAATGTCTTCAGTTCATGCTTGTTCTTGGTGCATTTTCCCTTCAGTTTTGTCTTCATCAAGTGAAATGCATGCTCAATCAGATTCAGGTCAGGTGATTGACTTGGCCATTGCATAACATTCCACTTGTTAGCCTTAAAAAACTCTTTGGTTGCTTTTCCAGTATGCTTCGGGTCATTGTCCATCTGCACTGTGAAGCGCCGTCCAATCAGTTCTGAAGCATTTGACTGAATATGAGCAGATAATATTGCCCGAAACACTTCAGAATTCATCCTGCTGCTTTTGTCAGCAGTCACATCATCAATAAATACAAGGGAACCAGTTCCATTGGCAGCCATACATGCCCACGCCATGACACTATCACCACCATGCTTCACTGATGAGGTGGTATGTTTTGGATCATAAGCAGTTCCTTTCCTTCTCCATACTCTTCTCTTCCCATCACTCTGGTACAAGTTGATCTTTGTCTCATCTGTTCATAGGATGTTGTTCCAGAACTGTAATCGCTTTTTTAGATGTTGTTTGCCAAACTCTAATCTGGTCTTCCTGTTTTTGTGGCTCACAAATGGTTTACATCTTGTGGTGAACCCTCTATATTCACTCTTGTGAAGTCTTCTCTTGATTGTTGACTTTGACACATATACACCTACCTCCTGGAGAGTGTTCTTGATTTGGTAAAACTGTTGTGAAGGGGTTTTTCTTCACCAGGGTAAAAATTCTTCTGTCATCCACCACAGTTGTTTTCCATGGTCTTCCGGGTCTTTTGGTGTTGCTGAGCTCTCCGGTGCATTCTTTCTTTTTAAGAATGTTCCAAACAGTTGATTTGGCCACACCTAATGTTTTTGCTATCTCTCTGATGGGGTTGTTTTGATTTTTCAGCCTAATGATGGCTTGCTTCACTGATAGTGACAGCTCTTTGGATCTCATATTGAGAGGCGACAGCAACAGATTCCAAATGCAAATGTCACACCTAGAATCAACTCCAGACCTTTTACCTGCTTAATTGATGATAAAATAATGAGGGAATAGCCCACACATGTCCATGAAATAGCTTTTGAGTCGATTGTCCCATTACTTTTGGTCCCTTAAAAAGTGAGAGGCACATATAGAAATCATTGTAATTCCTACACCGTTCACCTGATTTAGATGTAAATACCCTCAAATTAAAGCTGAAAGTCTGCAGTTAAAGCACATCTTGTTAGTTTCATTTCAAATCCATTGTGGTGGTGTATAGAGCCCAAAATATGAGAATTGTGTTGATGTCCCAATATTTATGGACTTGACTGTATATATATACATATATATATATATATATATATATATATATATATATATTATTTATATTTATTATTTTCTTATATTTTCTTGAGGTTTGGAATCACTACTGCAGTTCCTGGTAATACAATATTATGGGTTCCAACTATAACAAATTATTAATTTACTGGCATAACGTAATGTATTTCTGACTATGGTCCAAATTATTTCTCCTGTTGTTACCTTTACAGATGTCTAAGAAGTACGGCTCAGTATTCAGCGTCCAGTTAGGCATGACGAAGATGGTCATCCTATGTGGTTATGATACCATTAAAGATGCTCTAGTCAACCACGCTGAGGAATTTACTGACAGACCGCATATTCCAGTGTTTGATAAAATAGAAAAGGGCCATGGTAACTATATTTAGTTTATTTAAAGAATATATAAATATAATACAGCTTAAGGATGTTTTAAAGATTGTAAAACTGAAAAGAAATCTGTTTTTTTTTATTTGCACTATATGCAAAATGTGCAGCCATGTAAACACCATTGCCTGTGACATCCCGGCAGTAAGTCTATCACATATGGAAAACTGTTGTACAGCTTAAAAAAGTAATTGGAATCATGGTGGGAAATGTATTAACATTGTTTTAATATCCAACAGTTAGGATGGTGAAAACCCAATCTACTGGCAAGGTGTGGCAGTTTGAAAACTCTTAAGTCACATGCAGGATAGCCCAAAGAGTACATTTAGATAAACCGTCTGTTAAAACCGGATATAAAACATCTGGTTTTACCAGACATTAGCTTCCATCCCAGTGTTATTCTACATCATTCCCAGTCCTCTAAGGTGGTCCCAAACATACATACCAGGGCTATTATGATCAAATATAGTGCCCGCACTTTTAGCCCTACAAGTACCAGCATGTACATGTGCGGCAGTGCATACTGTTACTTGCAGTGCCACAAGAGCAGGTACTAACAGAATTGACCCTCTTGGTATAACAAAGTATTTGTACCCCTTGGTGATTAGATAAATGATTTGTGCCCCCTTAGTAATACAATAAATGAATTATGCCTTCTTAGTCTATAAAATAAGAAATATTTTGTCCACAATATTCTAAAAACACTCTAAAGACAAAGCTGACTGTTCCTGACAAAACTCCCATAGCCTAATGGTATAATGCCTGGTAAGCTTGTCTACTTAATAAATGGTCAGCCAATAAGGAGCTATCTCTCATGGATGAGAGCACTCCTTATTGGCTGCCCATCTATTAATTAGACTGGCTTACTGTGCATTAATTCTTTTGGCGACTGTACAGTGATGTGTGGCTTTTTATTTAAAATTAGTGGTTTCAAAACTGAAAATAAAATGCTAAAAATTGCATTTTAGTACATTTCACCCATGCAATTTATAAACATGGGGGACATACATAGTTAAGTACAATTCCTCAATGTATTGTATTTTCAGTTTTGTAACACACTTTGATTAGAGATGAGCAAAATATTCATAAATGTTGCCTAATATTTATCTCATTCTGTATTATGATGCAAAAGTGTTACCAGTGATACACCAAGCACACCACACAGCCCACATCCCATCTGTAGTCAGGCTATACATTTTGTGAATTGTGAATTTACGAAAAAAAATTTCCTCACCTCTGTATGCGTAAAATGTTCAGGTACAAAAGCAGTGGGATATGAGAAGATTTAGGCTGGTAGAGGGTGACTGACTAAATATAGAAAGAGCTGACTTCATACAGGTGTGAGGAAAATTTCATTCTTGCCAGAAAAATATTTTTGTTTTGCAGATGTAATGTATACTTTAAATCAGCACAGCCCTTTGAAATATATTCATTTTCTTCAGGTATTGTATTTACTAATGGTGAGAATTGGAAAGTGATGAGACGATTTGCTCTTTCAACATTGCGAGATTTTGGGATGGGGAAGAAAACTATAGAAAACAAGATTATTGAAGAAGCTGAATGTTTAACACAGGCATTTAAATCACATGGAGGTGAGTGGTGACTTTATAATTTTCACAATAACTGGGATTAGCCATTGAAATAACCCTCTTTCACAGTAATGTAGTAGGTAGCTGAATGCACCCCTGACTGGTATTTAGGACTACTAAAGATGGAGGCGCGGAATCTAATGGACCCCCTGTAGTTATCAGGGACCTCCGCAAGGAGGTACGGATTTGGCTGCATTAAGGTCGCAGTTCTCCAAGTTAGTAAACCAGTGCGGTAGCGTGGTGAACAGGATGGTCGAACGGTCCAGGTCAAGCCAGCAATGCGAAGTACACAAGGATGTTCCAGAGGAAGGTCTGGGGAAGCCAAAAGGTCAGACCAAAACAAGCAAAGTAGTGTCAGCGCCTAGCAACAGCATGTGAGTGTCACTGTGCCTGCTAAGCAGCGGATAGCTGGCAGCAAGTAGAGGCAGGCATCCATCCCCAGCACAGAGGGGAAGTGCAGGGATGGTGCCTGACCCCCTTACTAAATATTCCGTATTCCATAACCAAACTCTCTCTGTGTCTCATTTTCATATGCAATTCCAAATTTGAGAAAGACTGTACAACATAAGGGCTCTGTTAAGTGAAATCCCATTTAGAATCCTTGACTAAAGTCATATCTGTAAAATTTAGTGTGAAATACATTTATTTATCAATGTTAAACCACCTGGACCATCCAGTTCTACTTTAATGTTACTGACATGCCATGTAAAAAGATGTGTAGAAATTGAAGATGAGTAGGCTGCAAAAGGTTGTATGTGGATGGCAGATAGAAATGTCAGCACTTTATATTAAATATTTGCCCTATCTCCCACATAATCTTCTCAAATACAAAACTGTTACATTTTTATAAAGGCAGTAGGAAATTACAGTGTAGTGCTGAGCAGTGAATATTTTGAAGATCTTCTTGGAATACTATCTCAGTTGAGCTACTGGGCCCAATGAGTTCAACTTTTATTGCTGTTGCTATCACTCTCTATTGTTTACTGATCTCTGAGGCCTCCTTGGTGGCAGCTACCACAGCCACAACATAGGTGTTCATGTAGCACAAAAATGAAAGCCTTTTCCAGAACCAGACGATGAAAGAAGTCTGGTTAATATAAATGGAGAAAGTCTGTCCAGTTTGCCAGTAACTGACTGTCTTAAAAATTCTACTGTACACAGCCCCGGTAGCTGAACAGAAATGCCAGTCGCCAATGTCTGTTTAATATTTCCTTGCAGTAACCACACAGACTTTCCCCACTAGGAGCCACAATTGTTATTTCACTACCTTATTTATCAGTTGTTCCCACACCTCTTAAATTCCAAGCGCTCCTGGATGCAGCGATATTTACCTTCTGTTTATATCATTGCTTGCAATTTGTTTGAATTATGATTCCCTCAATATATGGCGCTGCATAATATATCTGTAGCTAGCATGTACCGAGCATGATTTGAAATAAAAAAGGAGTGTTATATGTGGCAGTGTTTATGTAGGTCATACTACAATTTAAATATTGCAATATATGATGATGGATAATATTTTCAGTGCTCACCCAATCCCACATAGGAGCCCTGAACAGTTAGGCAGGTGAATCTCAGAGAAAGGTCCAAACTGATTAATGTTCTCAGCTTTTGCTATGAAACTCTGTGCTCTGGAAACCAATTGAGTCAGATCAACTACGATAAATTGGGAAATAAAAGCAGTTATCATGGCACTTAACAACTGAATTCAATATAGAAGGTTTAATGTGTGATAACTGTGAGCAGTCACCAACAAATGCCCTTAAACCTGTCAAAATGTCTCATGAATAGCCACACATTTTCAAGGTACAAATGCCATATAGTATAGTATATCAGTATAGTAGAAGGTGATTAAATCCGAAAATCAGACAGATAAAGTTAAATAAGAACAAGAGATTAGCTTTAAAAACATTAATATCTAATTGAGATAAAATTATAAAACCTGTCAAGGGCAGTAGGATACTAATTATGAACAGAGAAGATTACAATAGTAAGATAAAGACAATCGATGGACGGCAATGCATATAGTAAATTAAAGTAGAAGATTCTTTCGGAGAATATAAAAAAGATGCTTGATGCATTTCCTTCAAATAATATAAAAAAATAATGTATAATTATCTTAATACAACTAACCCTAACATACTGGTGAAATCCATTGTACCAAAGGTACACAAATATGAAAAATCTCCACGTAGGCCGATAATAGCGGACACCAATTTCTTGACAGCTATCCTCTCCTATTATAAAGACTATCAATTATAGGCTTAGGTTGTAGGGAATCGATCCAATCTCGAAGTTACCACATATTTGCTCATTATGTAGGAAAATATAAAGTGTGAAGGAGGCATGTTTCTGGTAACAGCAGGTGTTGCCTTCCTATACACAATTATAGAACACAAATCTTATATAGAAGCAGTAAGAATTTCTTTAAATTAGGGAGCTTATAGTGAAGATTTAAAGTAATTTATATTCTAAGGTATTCAATTTATATTGGAAATAATATTCCTCTTCAAATATAAAGAAATAATCTACAATAGACAGACACAGCCATGGGCACCTGATTTGCCCCCAGTTATGCCAGCTTGTTCATGAAGTGGTGAGACCTGTCATGGACAGGGAGCAGATCTGGTGTCATGGCATAGGTATAATGATATTCTTTTGGTTTGGATAGTAGGGAGTACTGACAATCTCAATTTTATTTTTCTGTGCAAATCTAAATAATTCTTTTAACATCCGCCTGTCTTTTGGCAATAGTAAATAAATTGTCAACTTTCTATATTTTTCTATATTAAAGATAATAAAATCTTTATTGATCAGGAACAGTTGTGGAACTTGAATGGCAGGAAATCAATTTTTATGTGGGCAGAACTCACACTCTTGTGTGCATGCTGAAATCAGGGTGATATAAGAGCTTGGTTACTGCTTGATTGGCAGCTGTACTACCCAAAGCAGCCAATAAGGACACTACTTGGAAGCTTAAAACTTGTGGATCAGTATTAGTCATTATTGTTAATATGTGTTACAATAGATAATTATATTTTAAATATTATACTATAGTCAGTTTTCTTGACTAATAAATAGTTATTATTGCTTTAAGTATTTGCACCTACATAGGTGTTACTGATGAAAGAGAGTCGAGGATGCAGAATAAGCCTGTGAAATTAATTTGGGTTTAGAGTACAAGAGCACTTTTTTGAATGGGTTTAGAGCCAGTAGGGAAAAGTGTACTGTGTACTGACACAACAGCATTCGTGAGTTTATTTCTCTACGAACCAGTGACATCACTGAGGCACTCAGTTAATGGGTTACATTGTGATTTTAGTATATTCAGGACCCCAGCTAGAGCAAATACCACTTCAGGGTACAAATTCACACCTGTACAGAATAGAGATTTATGCTAACTCCCTGTTTTTTTGTTTTGGAAATGGTTTTGGTTCTAAAACATCTTCATGCATTGGTTTTGTTACTGGTTTTGCCCAAAACTCCTGAAAGGTTTTGGTTTTGGATCCGGATTTAATTAAAAATTTGGAAAAATAGGTAAAATTATGTGATTTTTGAGCTGTTTGTGCTCCTTTTTTTTTACTATTAATAGCATTGAAATTCTTTTCCAGTCATTTCCAGTCTATTTTCTAATAATCTCTTTATTGTCCTCATTTTCACCAATTTTGGCCACAGTTTAATGCGAGCTGGCTGGTTAAAATTAGTGATAGAGTAATGGCAAAAATACAAAGCATTTTAATAATTATTTCTTAACAAACAAATTTAATATTTTTTGGTGGGGTTGTGCTGCTCAGAGTCAAAGCCGTTTATTAAAGATGTCACTGACTGCCCCTGACAAAAGAACTTTGAGTACAAAAGGGAAAAAACTTTAGATTTTAGAATAAAGAAATATATTTGTTTTTTTGGGGGTCCAGCTACACTGTTTCTCATGTTCAAACACATGTTATTTTGCAGGCTTAATAAAGAGGTCACTAAGGCTGCACATCACCAAATTTAAAATTACTTTTACTGGATGTTAGGAACCCCTCCAGCCAGTACAGCAAAACCCGGAGTCTGCTCCGAAAGTCTGGTGTTCACTGTTGCCCCTACTGGTGGGAACAGACTTGGCTGCAGACAAACAGAGGGTCGTGAGATGTGTACCGGCTGGGGAGAACCCAGGAAGGCAGTGTGAAGTCCAGGCAAGGGTCGAGAGCCGGCAGCAGACATCGTATCCAGAGAACAAGCCGAGGTCAGAGGTCACAGGAAATACGGCAGCGTCAGTATCCAGGCAAAAGGTCAAGGGTCACAAGCGATCAATCACAGACAGTATCCAGGCAAGGGTCAGTAACGGTAATCAAACAAGGAATCAGCAACTGAGGCAGAATACAGCAGGGTAGATTGCATGAAGCAGGAACTATAACCGGCAGGACGGACTTGTCCCTGCCGGTTATAGTGAGTAGGGGCCAATAGAAGCTGTCCTGCACAGCGGGAGGCACTTAGCCCAGCTGGGCTGTAACTAAATTAATTGTGCGCATGCGCCCAGCTACCTTAGTGCCGGGACGCAGCGCTATTAACTGAGAGCGTCCCGACCGTTGCCTAAGCAACGGCCGGGACCCAGGGGAAATGACGTCCCGGTCATCATGACAATGGCCGGGACACAGAGCCTGTCACGGCGGTGCCCGGAGCCGTCGGGGCTCATAACACTGGAAAAGAGAAAAGATTTTAAAACAAATAATAATTTTTGCTGGATGCTGCTCCCAGTCAAACCCTGTTTTTTGCCTGCTTGATAAAGATGTCACTAAAACTGACCATCACAAGATTGATTCTTGCACTAGAAAACTTTGGATTTCAAATTAAAAAAATCTAATTGCTCTTTGGTGTGTGCTGCTCAGTCGTACAACAGCAGCACCCAATTTTTCTACACTAATTAGAATTAGAAAAAAATACTAGTTCAGAATGATGTCTATATAATATAGTCCTAATACATATATATATATATATATATATATATATATATATAACCACAACAATTGATATACTCTGGCGCTATCTACCACATCAGTTAGTATTATATATAGAAGTTCACAACACTATATAGTATCAGATATAATAATCGATAGTTCACAATCACTTCACTCATGTGTGAGTGGCAGCCACGTATAAGCCTGTATCCAGATGGTCAATCCAGAAGAAAATAGTCACTAGAACAAAGCACAGGCGGGGCGCCTCATAGTGTAATACCAGGACAACAAGGGACAAAATGTGTATATATATGCGTACCGTCAGGTAGAGATGTATGATCTAGACTCGAGTGGATCCTCTTTGAGAGCTGTAACACTGGATCTCAACTCGGGAACAGTCCAGGAATGTGGAAAAAGGCAAACATAGCATAATATTGTAATGCAAAGGATAATGCACCACGTGAAACACCACAGAATATTCAAAGGGTGTAATGTTCAAAATGCACCAGGGTATATATATAGAAAAACGTAGCCCAGAAAAACACACACCACTTTATGTGTAGGTAATAATTCATATGCGTACCAGAAATATGAGCATAATAGCCAGAAGATGTTTTCTTTATAAGCAGCTGTATCTCGTGCAATGGACACCCAGAAATATGAGCATAATAGCCAGAAGATGTTTTCTTTATAAGCAGCTGTATCTTGTGCAATGGACACCCTTACAGCGGCGGTATTATAAATGGAAGAGGATACAATGTAAAGAGCAATACAAATTTAATAAACAAAGTAACACTGAACTCACATATAGTTCACCAGGTACAGCTGATCAACAGTGAGGCTCGACGCGTTTCGTCTTGATGATCACAAGACTTCCTCAGGAGCACAGAAATGTGTAACACCGGATTAACCGGCTTTTTATCGAGTCCACGCGCCATTTTGGCGCATGCGCACAGTCCGCCACAATGTGCGCAGGCGCGGGGAGCGGGAATTTGAAAAACTTTATTGTAAACAGATTCTATGTGCAATCGCAGCAATATCAATGAGCCAACATGCTAGATGCGATCCGTACACAGCGCCAGAGCATATGAAACATATAACCAAAAAACATTACATCACCATATAGGCGGCACAGAGAGTTAATCCCTCAAGTACCGCTAAACTTACAAATAATACTATATCCCATAGTGAAAAGATATAATTACTATATTATACATTTATATAAACAATAGTGTCATCCTAAAGATGTATAATACAAGGTTAGATGGTAACCATCTCTTATAATCCAAGTATATCAGGGCACCACCAGTGCAGAGCTTGCTCAGGAATGGCAGCAGGCAGGTGTGAGTGCATCTGCACGCACCGTGAAGCAAAGTCTTATGGAGGGTGGCCTGGTGTCAAGAAGGCCAGCAAAGAAGCCACTTCTCTCCAGGGAAAACATCAGAGACAGACTCAAATTCTGCAAAGGGTACAGGGATTGGATTGCTGAGGACTGGGGTAAAGTAATTTTCTCTGATGAATCCCCTTTCAGATTGTTTGGAGCGTCTGGAAAAAAGCTTGTCCGGAGAAGGAAAAGATGAGCGCTACCATCAGTCCTGTGTCATGCCAACAGTAAAGCATCCTGAGACCGTTTAGGTGTGGGGTTGCTTCTCAGCCAAGGGAGTGGGCTCACTCACAATTTTGCCTAAGAAAGCAGCCATGAATAAAGAATGGTACCAAAACATCCTCCAAGAGCAACTTCCCCCAACCATCCAAGAACAGTTTGGTGATGGACAATGCCTTTTCCAGCAATATGGAGCAGCTTGCCATAAGGCAAAAGTGATATCTAAGTGGCTCGAGTATCAAAACATCAAAATTTTGGGTCCATGGCCAGAAAGCTCCCCAGGCATTAATCCCATTGAGAACTTGTGGTCAATCCTCTAAAAGCGGGTGGACACAGAAAAACCCACAAATTCTGACAAGCTCCAAGCACTGATTAGGCAAGAATGGGTGGCCGTCAGTCAGTATGTGGCCCAGCATGTCAGGGCAAATTGCAAAGGTCTTCAAAAAGGGTCAACACTGCAAATTTTAACTCTTTGGGCTAGATTTACTAATGGGCGTGTTTGGCGGCATTTTTGATCCGCCATGCATCGCCGCGTTTTTCCGGCGGTTTTGCATGTCAAACAGCCGGATTTACTAATGGGTGATTTTAAGCTTCAAGGAGAATCCGCCGGCGATGTAACGGCGGGATGTAAGGCTCCAGCGGCTTGGAAAGAAACATGGTGCTTTTCCTTGGTTTTGTGATAAATTCAAAATAATCATACTGCCTGTCAGGCTGCCGGAGCTCCGGCAGCTGTCAAAATAGTAAAGCATAGATAAAAGTAAAAAAAAAAAGCATACGGTCCCCCCTCTATTCAGTCTTAACCCTAGTGCTGCCAGATTACTGCTGCTTCCGGGAAAATCGGGGAAAAATTTTGTGTGGGGCCCCCCTAATTTCATGGAGCCAGCACTAGGCAAACCAGCCGTAGTTGGAGGCACTATAGCAGGGGGACATGCAGCAAGGGTCCCCCTGCTATAATGACTAACCAACCCCAGGCTGTTCAGCGCTGGACTGGATTCCCTAGGGAGTGGGGTCTGCCCAAAAAAATGAGCGGGCTTTCCCATAGGGACACCCAGCCCAGTGCTGATAGCACTAGGGCTCTTCCTACACCCCTGGGTGGTGGGTTTAGGGCAATAACGGCAAAATAAGTGTGAAAAAAACAAATGGACACCATTTTGTTTTGTGGAACTACAAATCCCAGCCAGCCAGGTTGCCATAAATAGGGTGGGCATGCTGCTACTTGTATAACTACAAGCACCAGCATACCCACGAAAGCCAGGGCATGTTGGCACTTGGAGAACCACAAGTGCCAACATGCCCTGACACTCGTGGCAGGCTGGGACCTGTAGTTCCACAAAACAAAATGTTTACAAAATCACAACACCCTCATTTCAACCATTAACATTTATTAAAAATAATAAACCCACATTAAATACAGTAAACACCCTAATTTACACCACATATTTTATTAAAAATAATAAATCCCCGATATACTCACCAATGAAGTTTTCCTCTGTTGTCAGCAGCTTTCAATTCACAAAATGACTGTCACCAAAGTCCAAAATAAATTTGTATCCAAAGTCCATGCTTGACCATGTCCAAATAAAATTGTAATTCTAAAAGTCCTGCTTGTAATGTCTTCTGTTCCTCTGCCCAGGGGGAAACCCATTGTTGCTTGCAGTCTTCTGTTCTTCGGCCAGGGGGGCCCCATATTTGTAATATCCCTGAATCTTCTTGCTTGATTAAAGGAAAATAAAAAAAAACTCCGATATGCAATGAGTTTAAATCATTGCGCTAAGTCTATTTATAGTGTTTGGGGATTTTCTCACGGCTGTGCTAAGCTCATTGCTAGTGTTTGTAGTTATACAAGTAGCAGCATGCCCACACTATTTATGGTAACCTGGCTGGCTGGGACTTGTGGTTCCACAAAACAAAATGGCGTCCATTTGTTTTTTCCACACTTATTTTGCCGTTATTACTCTAAACCCACCACCCAGGGGTGTAGGAAGAGTCCTAGTGCTATCAGCACAGGGCTGGGTGTCTCTGGGGGGGGGGGGGGCACTCATTTTTTTCGGCGGACCCCACTCCCTAGGGAATTCAGCCCAGCACTGAACAGCCTGGGGTTGGTTAGTCATTATGGCAGGGGGACCCCTGCCGCGTGTCCCCCTGCTATAGTGCCTCCAACACCGGCTGGTTTGCCTAGTGCTGGGTCCGTGAAAATAGGGGGGACCCCACGTAAAATTTTTCCCAGATTTTCCGGAAGCAGCAGTAGTCTGGCAGCACTAGGGTTAAGACTGAATAGAGGGGGGACCGCATGCTTTTTTTAAAAAAAACTTTTATCTTTTCTTTACTATTTTGACAGCTCCGACAGCATGCTGTTTGAGCAATCTCGCCGCTCACAACCAGCTCTTTTATTTTGGTCGTTTGAATGGTGCTTTTCTGGCGGTTTGCCAAACCCCTCCATAGTAAATCCGACTGTTTGCATGTTCATCATTGTTAAAATTGGGATGGCGATTTCTCAAGTGGTGGTTTAGAAAAAAGTCATTTCTGGCCTTTTGGACGGTGGTTTTGCCTTTAGTTAATCTGGCGATGGCCAAACCGCCGGCAAACTAGTCGAAAAACGGCGGGTTTATCAAACCGCTCGTTAGTAAATCTAGCCCTTTGACTCTTTGGGCTAGATTTACTAAGCAGCGGGTTTGAAAAAGTGGAGATATTGCCTATAGCAACCAATCAGATTCTAGCTGTCATTTTGTAGAAAGTACTAAATAAAAGAAAGCTAGAATATGATTGGATGCTATAGGCAACATCCCCAATTTTTCAAACCCGCAGCTTAGTAAATCTAGCCCTTTGTATAAACTTAATGCAATTGTCAATAAAAGCCTTTTACACTTATGAAGTGCTTGTAATTTTGCTACAGTATACCATAGCAACATCTGAGAAGAAGGTCTGAAAACACTGAAGCAGCAAACTGTGTGAAAACCAACACTTGTGTCATTCTCAATATATATAATATATATATTAATTTGTATTATAAAAATATATATAGTGACTTCTATGAATATTGCTGATGTTGTATTTTAATTTTAAAACTTCTTTTTTCCAATTTTAGGAAAATCTTTTAATAATTTGACCATCATTAATGCTGCTGTGGCCAATATAATTGTCTCCATACTACTCAGTCATAGATATGAATATGATGATCCGACCATTCTGCGGCTGATGGCTTCAATTAATGAAAATATAAAACTCCTGGCAAGTCCTATGGTTATGGTAAGTTATTCTTTGATTACTGTTTCATTTGTTTTTTGTGCTTGTTACAGGAAAGTAGTAGTAATAAGTAATCTGGGGCATAGCTAGACATTTTTAGAACCCACAGCATATCCCCATTAAAAAAAGTAAGCAGAAATTTTAGAACTAATTCAGCCTAATTCAAATGTTAATATAAGGCAAATAGTAAAGTATTAAATCTTTACCTAATTAAAATCATAGTGCTAATTGGTTCCACTTGCTGGAGTAATTCTGACACTTGCAATCTGGCAGAATTTGCCCACTTTAAATTCAGATACATATTCTTGCTGCAGTTTGATTCTGGTAAGTTAATTGTTTTAACTGGCTATAGATGTAACTATGGAGTGACAATCTTTAATAACCTATTTTTTCCAAGGTAACAAAATTGTGTTTCTATGTTTAAGATTCCATTTTTAGACAGAGGTCCTACTTGAAGTCATTAATCTAGTAAACTGTAGTACTCACCATAATTATTGTAATTAGGCAATGTAATTTGTTGGAAATTAAACCTAGGTGAGTTATCCTTTGTTATTGAAAATAACACAATGATGTAGAAAGTAAGCAGAATGTTGTCCCAGCAATTCTTGGCTTGTTGCTATGAGAAATTGCAAAGAATGCTGTGGGAGGGAAATGTTAGCAGGTGGTATAAATTGGATTATTGGTTAAGGAAATGGAGAAAGATAAAATATATAAAATAAGAACAATAGATATAAAAAGAAAAAGGTTTACTATGAGAACTCACTGGAGACACAAATGTTGTGAACTGCATTTGAATCAATTGCAGCAGTAATAGTCTGTACCATATACCTACCTCAGCATTTTCTAGTGCAAACTGGTGGAATTGGTCCAAAGGCATCTCTCCAGATAAGGTTTATTCACAATTGTTCTCATTTAATATTCTTATTTTGTATTTATAATGTTATTTTTTTTAATTTTATCTATTTTCCTGCCCATTGCATAAATCATTCATATCCATTATCTACTATCTTTTCACTCTAGTCCTGAGAGCAAAAGAACTTTGGGGTTGTATTTTTTTCATGTGTATATCGTAATTTAATTATTACGTTGGCTTATTGCACATAAATGCATTTTCCCATATATGGTATGCCTAGATGGTAGACAAACACTTGCAATGAAAGCAATAATTACAGACTGCACCCGGCAAATTCTTAGAAAGGGATCGATAAAATGATCTTTTTTGTATTTGTGCAAATTGTGTTTGAGGTTAAGCTTCATTTGAAGGGTTTTGCACCAGTTTAATGTTTTGATAGCACTAGATTTTTGCATGAAGAGGGATAGGAAAGGATAAGATTGGTGATAGCTTTTCATCTTCCAAACCACAACTGAATCCCCATCTATAACACTTATGTGATTGTTTAAAATTTTAAACTAGTGCCCTTGGTCTCTAAAACCAGCCAATATTGGAAACATGTGCTATAGTGGGAGCAACTACAGCTGTAGACATGGATGGGTGTGAAGTTAAATTTCTATGTTTAAAACATGCCTATTGCTATACATTTTAGCAACTAACATCCATGTGGGTGCAGTATGTCAATTCATTAGTATCCAGCGATTGGTAGGCCGCTCCTGGGGAATTGCTAACCTGCATAATCGAAATAACTGGCTCCCATATGTGCAATCGCTGCACTATACACCATCCTTACCAATCAATTATCAAGCTCTGAATAGATAAATGTTATTAAGAAATATTACCATATAGTGATACATTTTGTTATATATTTGATTTGCATTTAGTTCATTATTTGCTTACATACAGTAAATGCAGCATTGCATTATATTCTAATGATTAGCAGGGTATGTATCAACATGTTGAATTTATTTCACATTTAAAATGGTATAATGCATGTTATAAATAATAAAATATGTGTTATAAGGAGATATGATTTGCAGTAGCATATAGTGTAGTTGCTGACAGCAGTGGATTCCAAACTTTTTTAGTTCAGTTCAAGGCACCCTTAGGATCTCCAAAAAATTTTCAAGGCACCTCTAAGCCAAAATAATTACCAAGTAGTCCCCCACCTTGCTTACCACTGGCCTTGGCTGAGGCACCCCTGTGAGATCTCCAAGGCACCCCATGGAGCCTAGGTGCACAGTTTGGGAACCACTGGTTTACAGGAATATGATGATGCAAGGTGTAATATATTGCTCTGTGGTGCACAGCTGGCCTAACCGGTACCTATCTGAGGCTCAAAATCGTCACAAGGCAATTATCCAGAATAACAATTTAGGTTATTTAACAAAAAGGTAGTACCAAACCGCAATAATAACATTTAATTATTTAACTGCAAAAAATCACGCTACAGTCTGGCACGGCCAACAAACAAGGCTAAGGGCTAAATTTACTAAGCTGCGGGTTTGAAAAAGTGGGGATGTTGCCTATAGCAACCAATCAGATTCTATCTTTCATTTATTTAGTACCTTCTACAGAATGATAGCTAGAATCTGATTGGTTGCTATAGGCAACATCCCCACTTTTTCAAACCCGCAGCTTAGTAAATCTAGCCCTTAGTATCTGAGCTACTCTCAGGGGATGCTGTCCATAAATGCTTTTCCAGGAATGCTGTCACTCTCTCCGTTGAGGCTACCGTAAGGTAGTAGTCCCAGGACACTATAATTGCGCTTTTGGCAGACACACAGCTGCCCAAGACCTGGGGAGTGATGAGGACAAATGGCAGTACATCAGGGACTGATTGTCCAGTACTGTCAACTGGCAGAGACCTGTAATCTCAATGCCTGCTTAACTTCAGCTATCCCTGGGTAGTGAATTCACCTCTGGTGTTTTGGGAGCTCTCGTTTAAAGGCAAAAATGCCAACCTGTGTAGTTCCAAGACCTGTCCTTTTGTGTGTGTGCGGCAGCACAGTGGCTTAGTGTTTAGCACTTCTGCCTCACAACACTGGGGTCATGAGTTCAATTCCTGACCATGAACTTAATGACTTTAATTGGAGTTTGTATGTTCTCCCCGTGTTTGCGTGGGTTTCCCCGGGTGCACCGGTTTCCTTTCACACTCCAAAGACATACTAGTAGGTTAATTTGCAAGTACCAAATTGACCCATCCTAGTCTCTCTCTCTCTCTCTCTGTTAGGGAATTTAGACTGTAAGCTCCATTGGGGCAGCTACTGATGTGAGTGAGGTTTCTCTACAGCGCTGCGGAATTAGTGGTGCTATATAAATAGTTGATGATGATGTTTACTGTTACAGGTAAATATCCAGTCAAAAGGATAACAGATGATGGATTAGGTATTTTTCGATAGAATCTAAAAGGTTTTTCAGGATAGGTCATAACACAGAGACATTACATTTGATTACCTAATGCAGTCATTTATAATTAAACAAAGACTTGTTTCTCTGTGAACCTTTTCATTACCTTGACACCCACTTCCCATCTACCCTCTTCACCTCCCTCATGCTGTCCCCCTTATCCCCATCCCCTCTCACATCCTCTGGTCATTCTCTTGAGGACTGCTTCCACTTTGACATTCTTCTCAACCTATTCCTTTCCTTCAGTAACTGTCCCTTCTTCAAATATGCTATAATAATCCCAAACTTAAAAAAAAAACCCTGCCTTTTCCCTTTTCATTTTTTTCGACCTCTCCTACATTTAATACCATTAACCACCCCCTGTATTTGAAAACTCTCCAATCTCTCCTCTGATTTTTCTCTTACATCACTTAAACGCTTCATTTTCCTCCAAATCTAACTCCACCCCCCCACCCTCTTACATTACCTGTCGAATTCCTCAAAGAGCCGTTCTTGGCGTCCTGCACTTTTCCCTTTACACCTTTTCTCTCTTCATCTCCATTGGCCTCGAGTACTACCTGTATGCTGATGACACCCAAATCTATCCTCCACTGACCTTTCCCGTTTCCTCCTCTCTCATGTCTCCTGCTGTTTCTTGGCAATCTCATGTTAGATGTCCCAGATCTTTCTGAATCTCATTATTCCTGACTGAAACCATCATCTTCCCCTGCTCCAGGTTCCTTCACTCCCTCTTTTTTTCTGTTAATAACACTATCATCTCCTTTATCCTTCAAGTCTGCTACCTACCGTTCATCTTTGACTCCTTCCTCTCCTTCACTCCTCACATTCAGTTTCTCTCCAAATAATGCCTCTTCCACCTATATTATATCCAAGATTTGGAACTTTCTTACCACGGAAGCTACCAAAACTTTTATTCACTCCCTTGCAATCATCAACATCATCACCATTTATTTATACAGCGCCACTGATTCCGCAGTACTATAAAGAGAACTCACTCACATCAGTCCCTGTCCCATTGGTGCTTACAGTCTAAATTCCCTAACATACACACACACACACGCAGACCAGGGTCAATTTGTTGGCAGCCAATTAACCTACCAGTATGTTTTGGAGTGTGGGAGGAAACCGGAGAGCCCGGAGGAAACCCACGCAAACACGGGGAGAACATACAAACTCCTCACCGATAAGACCATGGTCTGGCATTGAACTCATGACCCCAGTGCTGTAAGGCAGAAGTGTTAACCACTTAGCCACTGTGCTGCCCAATCTCTCACTTTTATTACTGTAGCCTTCTCCTCTCTGGCCTAGCCAACTCCAACCTTTACCTGTCGTCAGTCTATCCTCTATGCCCAGCTATTTCTCTGCTGTTCCTTTCTACCAGCTCATCATCATCATCACCAGTTATTTATATAGCGCCACTAATTCCGCAGAACTGTACAGAGAACTCAGATGCAGCACTAGCTCTGTGTCCTACAGAATTAAATTTAAACTTCTTGTCCTGAATCAATCCTCCCTTTTTACATTGTAAAATAGTGTATTATGGATCTCAGAATTATATATACATATATACAAACATACATATATGTTCTCCGGTTTCAATCATCTGGATGGTAAAGCTGAGTGACAAAAAATGGTCAAGATGTTCAGTGATCCATACACCACTATATTTATGCCTCTACCATCTTGGCAGGGACAAGGTTATCTGCCAATCCGCTTCTAAGACAGGCATACCAAGTACCTGGTAACTTTACATCTGGTTAATAAGCACAACAGTCCCAGGAAAGTAGCAGTGTTCACTGCAACAATCCAATCCCTTTTAGCTAATCCTCCAGGTTAATGTCCATTCACTCACTATATAAAATTAGCCCAAAATATTGTCCCAGGACCTCAAAGTCATTCACTTTTGGTGGCATTATCTAGCGTATTAGCCTTAAATATTATTGTTCAGAGTGAAACCATATCCCCGATGATTACTGACCTTTTGTCTAGCATTAAGCCTCTCAAGTGGGTCTCCCAAAATCACTACTCCCCTTCCATTACCGCTACATGCATCATTTTTTGTTTTAATAGTCCATATTGTTTTAAGCTTAACCCTTCTTTTCCTCATTATAATAATTTCAAAATTCCCTATTTTTCATTTCAACATCAATTATTTATTTTTTTGTGGTATATCACAATGTATATATATGACATGGAAATGATTCAAACATTCAATATAATTGTCAGATTTCCTCATAATTACATTTTTCTTTTGAAGCTGTACAATAGTTTCCCGTCTGTGGTAGACTGGCTGCCAGGTGGTCACAAAAAGATTTTTGAAAACTCTGAGAAGTTTCATAGCTTTATAAGGTCGACATTTACAAAACAGAAGGAAGAACTAGATGTAAATGACCAGAGGAATCTGATTGATGTATTCCTGGCTAAGCAGCAAGAGGTAAAAATTACATCTTATCATTAGTTACCCATAAGAATAAATGTATGTAAAAGCATTAGTGCCTCCATTTTAGTCCCCAAATCTGTTTACACTAAATGTTACCTATATCTTTAAATTTCTTTAGACACTAATTCCAGTTGGGCTTCTGGTATTCTATATGGTTTATGAGTAACCTTAACCCTCGCGTCAGTGACTATGTAATGTTTAATGACTGCTTTTTTTTGTTTGATGACAATTTTTTTACCAGGTACATCCAAAAATGAGTTTCTGTTTCTTATGAGAAACTCTTTAGCCTCATGCTGTTGAGTGGTTGGAAGGTTTTTAGCTACTGTTACTTCTGGAACAGGTGATACACAGAGGTCCTCAGCTGAGTAACCTTAAAAAGGGCGGCACAGCTCTTTCACAATTCTGGAAATAAGTGGAGTGCCCTGGTCGGTGAGGATTTCCTTAGGTATCCTTACTCTGCTAAAGACCTGTACCAGTTCCCTAGCTATAGTCGTATTACATAACGGGATCGCTTCTGGGTATCTGGTAGCGTAATCCAGTATCAATAGAATATACTGATGACCCTGGGCAGACTAAATTAGAGGTACGACCAACTCCATAGCTTTCCTTTTAATTGGAGCCTCAATAATGGGTAACAGAACAAGCAGGCTTTTATAATGCGGCCTTGGAGCATGGTAGAAATATCTCAAAATTCTTTCTGAGGTATTTCTACCCCTGCAGTTATGTGACCATGAGCCAGGTCTAAAACTGTTCTATATGCCTTAGGAACTGTTAGCTGTTCCACAATATTCTCCCCATTTGTGGATATTTTATACAACAAACCTTGACTCATTGCCATGTGATGGTGCGACAACCTACTATCTGGCTCTATTGGGTTTCCATCAACCACATACATTTTCTGCAGCATTTACCACATTGGGATCTTTTAACTGTTCTGAGACAAAAATATATTTTCCAATTCAAGACCAGTCACACTGTCACGGGCACTAGGAGTTTTACCCAGAATTCCCCAGGTGTAGCTACACTTACCAGAAGTGTGGACCTCTGGGTAGTGTGGTGAATTAGTGGAGCCATACAGTAGAATAGAGGAAAGGAATGTCAATAGTATAAATGCTAAGTCTTGGCACCGTGGAACTATGATGGTTCAGCAGTTTAGTAAACAGGATCAAATGAAAAAAGAGTCCAAGTGCCTTAGCACGCAGGTAGCATATAGCAGGCCAGTACTTGATAACTGGATAACGTTAGGCAACAAACAATCAACAATATAGTAGAAAAGTCAGCGACTTGCAGCTACAATACAGAGGCACTTGTAGACTTTAGTCCAGCCAATAGGTACCATACAAAGTAGTAGCTATATCACAAGGAAACATGAATGGTCTACAGCTGGTAAGTTTCACCACGGATATGTAGAGAAGACTTGTCCAGCGCAGGTGTGTAACAGAATAGCGTGAGTGGTCTGCAATTGGCAAGTTGTACCACTGATGTGAAGGGAAGACTTGTCCAGGTGCAGGCATGTAACAGAGCAACGTGAGTGGTCTGCAATAGGCAAGTTGTAACACTGATGTGAAGGGAAGACTTGTCCAGGTGCAGGCGGGTAACGGAGGTAGCAAGAGTAGTCTGCAGTGGGTAAGTTCTACTACCGATGTGGAGAGAAAACTTGTCCAGAAGCAGGCAGGTAACGGAGGTAGCGAGAGTAGTCTGCAGCGGGTAAGTTCTACTATCGATGTGGAGAGGAGACTTGTCCAGAAGCAGGCAGGTAACGGAATTAGCGAGAGTAGTCTGCAGTGGGTAAGTTCTACTACCAATGTGGAGAGGAGACTTGTCCAGAAGCAGGCAGGTAACGGAGGTAGCGAGAGTAGTCTGCAGCGGGTAAGTTCTACTACCGATGTGGAGAGGGGACTTGTCCAGGAGCAAACAGATAACACGAGCAGAAACAGGAAACACCTCTTAGTCAAGATGGCGGACGGCCGCGGCTCAGGAGAGGCGCCGGCAGGAGCAAGAGAGACCCATGTCCCAACCTAGAGGCACTAACAGTCCGGTGAGTGACAGTGACCCTTTTAAAGGTGGGCACCGAACACTTAGAACCAGGTTTGCCCGTATATTTGGAATAAAACTTTTTCAGAAGAGCTGGAGCATTAAGATCATCTGCAAGGATCCAAGAGCGCTCCTCTGGACCAAAACCTTTCCAATGCACTAGGAAGCGAAGGACTCCGCTAGAGATTTTAGCATCAAGTATATGAGTAATCTCAAACTCCTCCTCTTGTTGAGCTTGAACTGGGCGAGATACTGAAGAAGGAACAGAAAATCGGTTGATGATGAGAGGTTTGAGTAATGAAACGTGGAAGGAATTGGAGATAGGTTCTTCAGTAAAGACAGCTTAAAACAAACATGATTTATCACTTGAACGATTTTATAAGGACCAATAAAACGTGGAGCAAACTTCATGGAAGGAACCTTCAGGCGAATATTCTTGGTAGAAAGCCATACACGATCTCCAATTTTAAGTGCTGAAATTGCTCGACTCTTTATCAGCAAAAATTTTATATCTTGAAGATGCCTTTTTTAAAGAGAATTTAACCTGAGCCCAAATGGATTTAAACTTTTGACATAAACCCTCCACAGCAGGAACTTGGGTGGGAGGGAGGGCAGGAAATTCTGGGAGAGACGGATGGTGACCGTATACAACGAAAAATGGTGTTTTAGAAGATGACTCATGATACATATTATTATGGGCGAATTCGGCCCATGGAAGCAAATCTACCCAATTGTTCTGGTTGGCTGAAGAAAGAATTCTTATGAAAGTCTCTAGATCTTGATTGACTCTCTCGGTCTCTCCATTTGATTGAAGATGGTATGACGGTGATAGTGACAGTTGGATACCCAGGGTTTTGCAAAGGGCTCGCCAAAATCTGGAGACAAACTGCACTCCTCTGTCCGAAACGATTTCAGATGGACATCCATGAATTCGAAAAATTTTCTTGATGAAATGATCAGCCAATGTAGCAGAAGAAGGTAATCCTATCAAAGGGACGAAATGAGCCATCTTAGAGAATATATCTACCACTAGCCAAATGGTATTACATTTCTTGCTAAGAGGAAGATCAGTAACAAAATCCATACTTATATGGGTCCATGGTTTAGAAGGAATGGGGAGTGGTTGAAGTAGACCTGCCGGTGTTCTACAGGAAACTTTAAATTGGGAACAAGCATCACAAGCAGCCACAAACTCCTTGACATCTTTCCTAATAGAGGGCCACCAGTAACTTCGAGAGAGAATCTCTAATGTTTTTCATTCACCAGAATTCCCAGCAAAACGAGAGGAATGATACCATGACAAAATCTTTTTGTGAAGAAGTGGTGGAACAAAGGTTTTACCAAACGGTAGGACATTGGTGGAAGAAGCAGCTAAACTGACACATTTAGGATCCAGTATGGGACTATCAAAACATTCTTCAATATCAGAGGAAGAGGCCACCGCCCGAGACAATGCATCCGCTTTTTTATTCTTAGAAGCCGGTTTGAAGGTTATAATTAAGCCAAAGCGAGAGAAAAAAAGTGACCATCTTGCTTGTTGGGGGTTCATACATTGAGCTGACTGTAGATAGAGAAGATTTTTATGGTCAGTAAAAATAGTCACGGGGTGACGAGCACCCCCTAGTAGGTATCTCCACTCCTCCAAAGCCACCTTTATGGCTAATAGCTCCTTATCTCCGATAGTATAATTCTTCTCAGCAGGTAATAAACTTTGTGAGTAGAAAGCACAAGGATGGAATTACCTTTGTTCAGATTTCTGAGATAGAATGGCTCCTAGTCCAACATTAGAGGCATCTACCTCAAGGAAAATAGGAAGGGTAACATCAGGTTGTCGGAGAATAGGAGAAGTTGAAAACGCCTTCTTGAGGAACTGAAATGCTTGAAGAGCCTCAGGAGACCATTGCTTGGTATTAGCACCCTTACGGGTAAGCGCCACAATAGAAGAGACAATGGAGGAGAAACCTTGAATAAAACATTGATAATAGTTAGCAAATCCTAAAAAGCGTTGAATAGCTCTGAGAGTAGTTGGCTGGGGCCAATGTAACACTACATTCACTTTCTCCGGATCCATCTCCAGACCTACTCCAGACACAATATATCCCAGGAAGGGAATCTGAGATAATTCAAAGGAACATTTCTCCAGTTTACAGAATAACGAATTTTCCCGGAGTCTAAAAAGGACCTCTGCCACATGTAATCGATGGGATGAAAGATCTTGAGAAAATATCAATATGTCGTCTAGATAGACAATGACACAAACATACAACAAGTCCCGGAAAATCTCATTAACAAACCCCTGGAAGACAGCTGGGGCGTTACACAACCCAAAGGGCATGACAAGATATTCATAACGTCCATCCCTGGTGTTAAAAGCTGTCTTCCATTCGTCTCGAGCCTTGATCCGAATTAAATTATAAGCACCACGAAGATCCAGTTTAGTGAATATCCGAGCTCCCTTAATGCGATCAAAAAGTTCAGTAATTAACGAAATGGGGTAACGATTTTTGATGGTTATGGCATTAAGACGTCGATAATCTATACACGGTCTCAAAGACCCGTCCTTCTTCTTAACAAAAAGAAACCCGCTCCAGAGGGAGAAATGGACGGTCGAATAAAACCACGATGGAGATTTTCCTTGATATAGTCAGACATCGCCTGGGTCTCTGGTAACGCAAGGGGGTAAACACGACCCCTAGGAGGATTTTTGCCAGGTTGTAAATCTATTGGACAATCCCAAGCCCGATGAGGCGGAAGACGTTCTGACTGGGCTTTATCAAATACATCAGCAAAGTAGTTGTACTGTGGAGGAAGACCAGGTGGACAAGGTGTTATAGATGATTTATTTATTTTCACTGGAACCACTTGAGTCAAACATCTGTGATGATAATCCGAACCCCAGGAAATAACTTGCGGAACATTCCAGTCAATCTGTGGAGAATGGAGTTGAAGCCACGGAAAGTCAAGTACAATAGGACTAGTAGTAACCGGAAGAACTAAAAACAAAATTTGCTCTTGATGTAAAGCCCCGATTTGAAGTTTTACAGGAATGGTACGTTGAGTAATAGTTCCATTGATAATTCGTGAACCATCTACGGCCGTAACAGCAATAGCTGTTTTTAAAGGAGTCACAGGTAAAGACCACTGACACACTAAGGAACTTGAAATAAAACTCCCAGCAGCTCCAGAGTCCAGAAGTGCTTGCGATGTAAAAGACTTAGTAGAAGTGGAAACAGTAACAGCAAACGAGCAAACGATTCCAGGGACCCCAACCTTACCTCTCCAGAACAGGTTAGGGCCTCGCGTTTCCCGACTTTCTAGGACATGAGTTCAGCAAGTGATTAGGATCAGCACAATAAATACAGAGCTTATTCTTCAACCGTCGTTCCCTCTCTTCTGAAGTCAATCTAGAATGTCCTACCTCCATGGGTTCCACTGAAGGTGAGGGATGAAAAAATCGAGAAGGCAGGCGACCCGATACTTTAGGTGAAGACTCATTTTCGGAATTTCTTTCTCGGAATCTCATGTCCACTCTGTTGCACAAAGATATCAACGCATCCAAAGAAGATGGTAACTCTTGGGAAGCCAGCACGTCTTTAATCTTGTCAGCAAGACCTTGCCAGAAGGCAGCTATCAATGCCTCACTATTCCTTTGGAGTTCAGAGGCAAGTGTGTGAAATTGAATTACGTACTGTGCTACTGAACGGGATCCTTGGCGTAATTGAAGAATACTAGAGGCAGCAGAAATAACACGACCAAGTTCATCAAAAATTCTTCGGAAAGTTGAAATGAACATGGCACTATCCTCCAGCAGGGAGTCATTTCTTTCCCACAAAGGAGAGGCCCATGCCAGAGCCTGTCCAGAAAACATAGAGATTAAATAGGCCACTTTAGAGCGATGAGTAGGGAAATTTTGAGGTTGGAGCTCAAAATGAATAGAGCACTGATTGAAAAAGCCCCTACAAGCATTTGGATCTCCATCAAATTTTGAGGGAGTAGGCAGGTGTAGAGTAGAAGCAACAGACACCTGAGATGACACTGGGAGAGAAGAAGTCTCCGGGGGATTATTAGTAGAAGGTTCATTTTGCACAGGATCTCCCCGAGAGACTAGAGACTGCAAACATTGAAATAATTGTTGCTGAATAATTGTTGCTGAATAATTGTTGTTCAACCTGAGTAACCAGGTACTGCAGCATATCCTTAGCTGTTGGTTCCGATCCTGGGTCTGTCATGGCCTGTTCTTACTGTCACGGGCACTAGGAGTTTTACCCAGAATTCATCAGGTGTAGCTACACTTACCAGAAGTGCGGACCTCTGGGTAGTGTGGTGAATCAGTGGAACCATACAGTAGAATAGAGGAAAGGAATGTCAATAGTATAAATGCTGAGTTTTGGCACCGTGGAACTATGATGGTTTAGCAGTTTAGTAAACAGGATCAAATGAGAAAAGAGTCCAAGTGCCTTAGCACGCAGGTAGCATATAGCAGGCCAGTACTTGATAACTGGATAACGTTAGGCAACGACCAATCAACAATATAGTAGAAAAGTCAGCGACTTGCAGCTACAATACAGAGGCACTTGTAGACTTTAGTCCAGCCAATAGGTACCATACAAAGTAGTAGCTATATCACAAGGAAACATGAATGGTCTACAGCTGGTAAGTTTCACCACGGATATGTAGAGAAGATTTGTCCAGCGCAGGTGTGTAACAGAATAGCGTGAGTGGTCTGCAATTGGCAAGTTGTACCACTGATGTGAAGGGAAGACTTGTCCAGGCGCAGGCAGGGAACGGAGTAACGTGAGTGGTCTGCAATAGGCAAGTTGTACCACTGATGTGAAGGGAAGACTTGTCCAGGTGTAGGCGTGGAATGGAGTAACGGGAGTGGTCTGCAATAGGCAAGTTGTACCACTGATGTGTAGGGAAGACTTGTCCAGGTGCAGGCATGGAACGGAGTAACGTAAGTGGTCTGCAATAGGCAAGTTGTACCACTTATGTGAAGGAAAGACTTGTCCAGGTGCAGGCGGGTAACGGAGGTAGCAAGAGTAGTCTGCAGCGGGTAAGTTCTACTAACGATGTGGAGAGAAGACTTGTCCAGAAGCAGGCAGGTAATGGAGGTAGCGAGAGTAGTCTGCAGCGGGTAAGTTCTACTACCGATGTGGAGAGGAGACTTGTCCAGAAGCAGGCAGGTAACGGAATTAGCGAGAGTAGTCTGCAGCGGGTAAGTTCTACTACGGATGTGGAGAGGAGACTTGTCCAAAATCAGGCAGGTAACGGAGGTAGCAAGAGTAGTCTGCAGCGGGTAAGTTCTACTACGGATGTGGAGAGGAGACTTGTCCAGAAGCAGGCAGGTAAAGGAGGTAGCGAGAGTAGTCTGCAGCGGGTAAGTTCTACTACCGATGTGGAGAGGAGACTTGTCCAGGAGCAAATGGATAACACGAGCAGAAACAGGAAACACCTCAGAGTCTCAAGGAATGAGAACCAAGAACAGGCAAAGGTAATAGGGCAACAGGTGCTTTAAGTACTGAGAGGTGATTAATTAACCAATGAGACTAAAGACGAGGTATTAACAGTTCAGGGTTTCTGCACATGCGCAATCTTAGTCAAGATGGCGGCCGGCCGCGGCTCAGGAGAGGCGCCAGCAGGAGCGAGAGAGACCCATGTCCCATCCTAGAGGCACTAACAGTCCGGTGAGTGACACATACAGTCAACTGGTTCAGCAACATTTCCTATTTCAGTAGGATATACATTATCCTGCGCTCCACTGCTGCACTCATCATTTTCTGACCCCCCAACACTCCCACCACCACTGCCTCCGTATAACATTATCAAACGGGTCTGGACTATTTACCTGTGTAACCAGCTGGGTTTCCCACAGCTTCCAGAAGTGGGAAAAATCTCTCCCCAGTATTGCATCAGATCCCAAAAATTGAACTAATCCCACAATGAATACCACAGAACCACACTGTGTTTCTATGTTCACTTCAGCGGTAACATAATACCAATTATACTTTTGTGTACAGATTACCCCAACAGTTTTCCTTGACACAACTCAGCTTTTACAAGTGTGACCATACTACCACAATCTAGTAGAGCTTTTATACGTTTGCATTTTATGGTAATTACAAACATTTGTTTGTCTGGCACAGGCTGTCAGTCTGCAGTGCAGGCCGACTGGGCAAAGAAAGATACTCTGTGCTGTACATAAGCAGTATCACATTGCATCGGTTCAGAGGTCAGTGAACAATTAGCAGCAATATAGCCTAAGCCACCACATGTTTATTCTCTGGATGTTTCAGTTCATTCGACCGCGCAACACCCTTTTCCCCTAGAACAGTGTTTCCAGGGTTCTCGGAAGATCGCCGCAGCAGAACTAGTGGCCGGTGAGGGGTCTATTAGATAAAAAGATTGGAGAACTAACTTACCAAGAATAAATGTGAGTGACTTGGAGGATGCCATAATAACAGAATTTATGTAAAATATTGTACCAAATATGAGGATCATGAGGTAGGAATATCGGGTTGAGTGCACAAGATACATATAAGGACCAATCGCAACATGCCAATGAAATGAGACATAAATTTAGGATATGGTTCATAACTGTCTAAGACTATGAAGCATAACTTGTAGTAATCAACAATGAATGAAGATCGATATTCGTATTTATACCTATTATATCAATGGATAACCATTTATGGACACTAAGTCACGATTGGTCTATATTCATAAACAGGGAGGTATAGTAAGGAGTTTGCCTCATATCGGACTACATTATAATCCCTCGCCTATTTTTGGTCAATATAATTGAACAAAGATAAGTACTATCAGAATACAAATTAGTGAAGTCAAATAATGGTGGACAAAAGAATTATAAAAATCAAATTAGTTACATTATGGTTTAACATTAAATCCCAAGGAAGTGCAAGCATATCATTATTATGTCAAGCAAACTAGTGTACTAAATACAGGTATGATTTATCAAGTCTGGGCAACAGGGCAGGATCGGTGCATAAGTCGAACATCATAAGCACGACAATTGTATCTGCCCAATATCCTAGAATACTATTATGTAAGAAAATGCAAATAGAAAAATGTACACAATTGAGGTTTGAAAAGTAATGGATAAATGAATCAGTTGACATCCACATATACCCTAATGTTTTTGAATTAATTACCTATATGAATATGTAACAACAAACAATCACAGGTATATTTAAACAATGATAAAGAAAAGATTAAGAGTGAGTCACTTAAAGCAATTAATGTAACTACCAACACAGGGGATCATTCCAGGTGATGAACTGAGTGCCTGATTGATTAGCATCCCACACATATATTGCTTATTACTTAAAGACAGACTATCAGTAAGACACCACTGCTCTTGACAAAGTTCTGTGAGTAAACGAAACGCTTTAAGCTTAGGAGATGATTATTTAACAAACTATCTTTGTCATCGTTTCATAATGTCTTTTAGACTTCTATTATTTGCAATTTTAAATGTTTTAAACTTCAGGTTGTCAGACATAGTAACAACGGACTGGATTCGCTACAGCGATACGCAGGCACCATGATACCATATGTGTTTTGTCTCTTTGGGGACTTCATCAGGGCGAATATTGATTGCAATAATAAGCAGTCTATTCTTTTAAATAGATATGTTCATTATCCGTACTAAAATGCATATTGCACATGCACAATCGGCGCAAAATTCTGTGACATCACTTCTTGGGAGTGATGAAAACTTAAATCCCCTGTATACAAGTTATAAGGAACCATGGGGGTATACAAAATCAGTGCTTATTCTCATTCTACCATCCACGGATTTAATCACTCTGGGCCTGATTCATTAAGGAAAGTTAAGTAAAAAATTGAGTAAGTAGTCTCCTGGACAAACCCAGGTTACAATGTAAGGGGTGCAAATTTGTTTTCCATTTTGCACATAAGTTAAATACTGTCTGGTTTTTTTGTTTACCCATTTTCGTCAAAAGAATTTGAGCTAAAGACAGGTTCGTAAATGAAATCTTCCAGTTGGTGCTTCTAACTTGAATATACCCATCAAGTCACTACTGAACTCAGTTATAAATGTGATAAACTATTTTCACTTTCCTTCTCTTTATACACCAGTAAGGAAAGTAAGTGAGAAAGATATATTTGTCTACAATGTGTTTAAATGACGACTTTTAAAAATGTAGATAACTATTGAAATCAACTGTTTAATAAAATTCCTACTGATAACTTTATTGTCACACACTTCTAATATAAAATCAAATATTTTATTTCCCAGTACCAATTTTGCTAGTAAAATTTAAAGTCACCTTGTCCTCAATATATTGCATAGAATTCTCAAAACATTCTTCAAAATTCTTAAATTCATCCCTAGTCCCTGTCCATATAAATACATTTTATATATATATATATATATATATATATATATATATATATATAGTTTTATATAAATATATTTTTAAATAAAATTTGCACTGGTAACTAAAATCTGTTTGGGAGTTACTAAAATACAGTAATAGTAAGGAGTTATTGTAAAGTCTATTGATATTCAAAAGTGTCAACAACTCCTTTTTCGCAAATAGGAATTGTATAAAATATTGTGTCACATAGAAGCAATGAGGCTTCTTTAATAAACGTCTCTTTATTCAATAGTGCCACATCTCCACTTTTATCAGCTCTTTTGATAATCAGATTCTCATTATTTGTATGGTTGTTTAGGTCTTGTTTTCTTTTACTTTATATTCATTACCAGAGAAACAACATGCCCACGCTCGGTATATCCCATAGTGTCTATGGTACCAGCTGCGTGGCAATATAAATGCCCATGTACAAAAGGAAAAAGACAATTGTCAGCACTTATCCTTAACACTGCATCTCTGTGTGTATCTAGCAACATGAAAACATGAGGTATTAGTTCATCTTTTGATCAAAACATTTAAGCCTGCATCCCAGCATCAAGGGTACCTCATTATATTAATTTCCCATGTAAAATAAATCCCTTTTAGCCATGTCCTAAAATATATTAATATGGTTGCACTTTGAATCTAAAGGATATAACTTATACACCAGTTTAAGAACTGATTTGGAGAGTTACTGTTCATCATTTGAATTCCTTTTAGCTGAAAGATTTTTTGAAAGGTCTTTTAAAGGTCAGGCATCTTGCAAATGTATTCAAATCAATAAGAGTTTGAAATGTAGAAGGTTTTTATGTGGGTGCAAATGACACAACCTCCCGTTAATAAAAAGATCTCAGGATTACATAGCAAGACCTAGTGAAGTACATGTTCTCCCTTTGGGAAACTTCTATTTAGTGGCAATACTAGCCCTCCTCCTTAGACGAATGCAATGGTTGTAAAGTGGCAAAATCGATGTTTTGAGTCTAGGGATATTTCTAGTTTCTAGATTTTAAAGGAATCGTAGAACAGCCAGAGGAGTTAGTCTACCTTAATCCTTGTTTGTCTAATATTTCTCTGTTCCTTATAGGCCCATGGTTCCTGATATTGTGTATAGAGGAGATGTAATGCTTTTATTTCCATGTATAATTAAAACTGCACATACATTAAAGGGTAAACCATCAACTACACTAAAAGTAGGGTTCACTGCTTTTTTTCCAGATCTGAGCAAGTACCCCATGATTGCGTAACATATATATATATATATATATATATATATATATAATTTATATAACACTACATACTAGTCGGTTACTGGACCCTAGTCTGTGTGAATTTGAGTGAGTGAGTCCTCTGTACAGCGCTGTGGAATTAGTGATTATATATAAATGGTGGTGATATATATATATATATATATATATATTTATATATATATATATATATATATATATATATATATATATACATATATATATATATAAAATATATGGAACATCTATAAATTAAAATACATTCATTTGCTACACTATAAGGGCACCTTTTAAGGTAGCATTCTTAACTTTTAAGTGGTATTCTGTGTAATGATGTAGTAATGTTCTATTTATATTATGCAGGGGAAACCAGAATCCACTTTGTATTTCCACAATGAGAACCTCACTACACTGGTGGGAAATTTATTTGGTGCAGGAATGGAGACAACTGCTACCACTCTGAGATGGGGCCTCCTGCTAATGATGAAATACCCAGACATCCAAAGTGAGAACACTATATATATTTATATAGGGTATAATACACGCATACTGTGAAATCTACAGATATGACAAGTCACCTAGGAGTTCTATTACTATAAAATAAGTGCAGGGCCACAGGTTGAGTGTGGAATTTTGAGGGTCTCACAGCCTTTTATTTCAAAGTAGGGAATACATTAATTGTTATATATGCATAGTAGGTTCTGGAAAAGGAATATAACATTTCAGTATTTCTATGTTCATTTGTTAGATGAAACTTTGGTATAATTGATGCTTAACTACAAATTTTGCTTTTTTTTTTAATAAAAGAAGCAAAATTGTTTGTGATAGGTTTCATCTGTAACAGATTGTACGGGGAAGGGATTTGTCCAGGACTGGTGCTGGCAGTTTAATGTCAGGCTATGGTACCATTGTTGTTAAAGTAACGGAACAAAGTGTTGAAGCACAATATATGAAAAAGTGTGAGATATATTACATGGAACACTCTGGTATAGATGAGGACTGTTGTTACATGGCCACCATGTTTCTGCAAAGTATTCTACTCCGTCTGAATTAAAATACTGAATTATCCAGTGGAATTCTTTCCTAAAATGTTCTGCATAGAATTCCCCTAGAATTGAAACCCCACTACTGAGCAGAATAAATTGTCACTTTTAGACTATATGATTTCTGAAATTTCAATTTTGAAATCCAGTCCTGAATGGCCATTTCATGGAATGTCAAAGCATCAGTAGAACTGGAAGATTGTGTCTCTCAAACTTTGCGTCTCTGCTAAACGACCAAATGTTTCTGCCGCTAAGTTTGATTTGCATGACATTTTGCTGCAACTTCGCTCATCTCTATTGACTAATGATGTCAGTGATTAACAGAGATAAGGATATATTTCACAATTTATACATATATTCACATGATTCATGTATCATAGTTATCTACTATATAAATGCCTAGTGGCGTGTGTGAAAAAAAAAAAAACCAAGCTGCAGTGCCACCTGCTGGGCAGAGTTATACACTGACCTATATATTTCTTGAAGGAGAAGTGACAGTTGGGAGTGGTTGGTGGTTGCCGGGGGTGACAGTGAGAAGTTTTTAACACCTTAAGTAGCTTGATGAAGGATGTGACAATGAAGATGAAGGATGAGGTGATGGAGAAAAAAGGGCGCTTGCGACGGGAAGTAACGCTCTTCCCCTGAGGAGGCCTGGGCTAGGCCCAAATGCATGACAAGAACCTTTTTAACACCTTAAGTAGCTTGATTTGACTAGAATGCATGAGTATCATGCACGGGTTAACTTGTACTGTATATGTCAGTAAATCATTAATTAACCACATAATGGGACAAACTGATGTCACACAACCATAATTTTACAGAATATTTTTTTTGGGGGAGTACACAATGTTTTGATGGTAAACACTTGAGGGGAAGCTCTGCTGGAATTAATACTATCTTATATGGCAAATATTAGATATTATATCTAGTGTACAGGTGAGGGGACATTAAGGGAATAGTGATCATAAAATGGTAGCTAGAAGTGAACATTTATGGCTGCACAGTTTCAAAAAACAGTTTTCAAGTATTTAAACATAGAGTATTAGGTCTCTATATGATGTAGGAAAATAATTTTAGAATATAAAACTTTTGTGTTTTTTTTCACCTGTATTCACAAAGGAATAAAATATACCAGGATTTGTTATATATTGTAGTTGTATATGGACACCTATAAATGTTACTTTTCTAACTTAGGTATAGTTACCCCTAAACAAGATTAAGACAGGTAAAGCACCTGATAGCACAAACCCATGTGTACCCTAAAAACTAAGTTCAGTAATTGATAGGGGGCCCCACTTGCGACATTGCAGCTTGACTCTGACAGGATCCCTGAGCCCGTAGCCTCACTGGCCGGCAATCGGTCCTGAGTGAAAGAGCCTTGCCCATTCTGATCTCCACGGAGACGGTTACTGCCACCTCCTCCACCCAGGGCCTGTATCCGCAGAGCCCCTGCTCCTTACTCACCAAGCTGTCCCTTCCGCTCCACTGGTTGGGGTCCCAGATGGGGCCTCTTCTTCGCAGTTGGATACAATCTTGGAAGTCTATTGATGAAAAACACCTGTGTCAGTGAGGTAAGCCTTCACACTCCCCCTGGCTGCTGTGTCCCCTATCATGCTCTGGCCTCTTGCCATCTGCCATTCAGAACATCTGGTGGCCCTGCCAGTTTCCTGGTGAAGTGGCACAGCCAGTTGGGACCTGTGTTAACACCCTGGATTAACCCAACATAGCCCTGTCATCTCTCAACCCCTGATTGATTGACACTCTTCATGCCTGCCATTACTAGATTGTCTGCATACCATCTTTCAATGTGAAGATCTGCTGACTTCTAGTAGTTAGTCTATGATTTTACACTCTATGCCTCCTGAGCCTGCATTCACTTATATAGTGTGATTTGACCATGAGTACTGGCTGTGGGACTCTGCTTTCTGTTTCTATTGCTACTCAGTGAGTGACTGCACCTTGATACCCACAAGATTAACAGTGATACTCCTTGTGGGCTTCCCACTAACCACCAAGATTCTGACGCCTCCAAGCTTTGAATGCCCCCTGGGCTTCTATAGAAATAGTTGAGGTAATTAAGGGCCTTCCAAAATACAAGGTCCCTGGCCTGGATTGGTACATCAATGACTTTTATGCTGTCTTCCAGAAAGAACTTCTCCCTATACTGCTCAATTTGAACAATGCGGATACTGACTGTCGTAGGTTTATGGAGGAGGGCAAATTGAGACCATCCCGAAACTCGGGAAAGGATGAAGCAGGCTGCCGTAAATATAGGGTGATAGCCCTTCTCAACACTGACCTAAAAATCTATGCCAAGTTGGTTACCAATGAGTTAGCTCCCTGTTCCCTAATCTTAAAATATATACTGATCAGGTGGGTTTTGTGATGGGGCGTCAGGATTCTGACAATAAGAGGAGGGTCCTTAATGTAGTTGAATATGTCTCAAGGAACCGGGATGAGCTGTTGGTTCTTCCTCTGAATGCAGGGAAAGCATTCGACAGAATCCACCGGGACTTCATGAAACAAGTCCTATTTAAATTTGGCATCCAGGGTAACATCCATAAGGCATAAGGTAATCATGGCTTTCTACAGAAGCCTGCCGATCAAGGTTTTGGCAACGGTTTCCTCTCGGACAAATTTAACATCTCTAAATAAATATATATATATATATATATATATATATATATATATATATTAAAATATATGTATATACAGTATATATGTGAACCCTTAGCAGAACACCTCTGCAGGTCTAAAGTGTGGAGGCTTTCACCTCCTGTGGACCGATCACAGTCTTTTTGTATCTGGCCCGGAGACCTTGTTGGGGCCACTGCACCACATACTGAATAAAAATGATTGGGCATCCTACTATAAACTCAACACCACCAAAACTGAGGTGCACCCATTTAACCTACCATTGAACTCCATAGCCCACTTAAAATCCAAGTTTAGCTATATTTGGAAGGAGAAATCTATTTCAGATCTAGGGATACATATACCATCAAATACATCTGCTGTATTTCAGGTTAATTATTCACCAGTAATCGCCCACCTCATTAAATTATCTATCTCTTGGATGGCTTATGAAGTCTCCTGGCTGGGACGGGTGGGAGCCTTTAAAATGATGTTGCTCCCTAAGCTTATGTGTTTGTTCAGAACAATTTCCCTATATTTTCCCAAAGAGGTTTATGTCTGCACTTCACTCACATATGCTTCGATACATATGGATAGGCAAACCTTCATGGCTGCCTTTCGATCGAATGGCCATTCCTAAAAGGCTGGGGGGTTTGTTCCTCCCGAATCTGATAAGATACCAGTAAGCATGCATCAACTCACAATTCAGAGACTGGGCCCTCCCGGCCCGCTACAAAACCCTTTGTTGACTGGAAGCGAGCCCTCTGTCCCTCTTTCCCTGTTGCAGATTTGATCAGGCTCCCCAAATCACTGAGACCACATTCCCCATCTTCTTTCCTAGATGCCTTCAAGGTCTGGGATAGGACTATTGGGTCCTCCACAGAATTTGTCCTCCCAACCAGAAAACTTTCTTATGCTATCATCTCCGTACTTCTTCCTTATTTTGACATCTCCAGTTGGTCTCGTGGGGGGCTCTCCTATCTCACACACTTGTTAACCCCTGTGGGTCTTCACTCCTTTGCACAGCAGCAGGAGTACAGCATTCCCAGTAAAGATTTTTATAAATACCTTCAGCTGTGCCTCTGAATTGATGACCTTCGTCACCATGCCTGCTCTTTGAACCCACCCATGCCACTTTTACATGCCAAAATGACTGGGGGTAATAATAAAGGGGGTATTACAATCTGTTACCAATATTTGACTTGCCCCTCGGATGTATCTAAGTATGCCTTCCAGTCCAAATGGGAATCAGACCTCAATAATTTTAGTTATGGAATGGAGAAGTTTGATTCCCCCTTTTCTATGGAGGCATCCTCTCCCATTGTTAAACGGATGTCCTGGCATGAGTTTATCACTGATGGCGAAGGTTCTATGTTTTTAAGTTTGCCAGTTGTAGCTGACCCCTCTCTCTCTCTGACCCAGCTGCAGTTCCTCAGCAATCTAACTAACTGCCCCTAACTGGGTCTGCTTCAGGACCTCAATGCTCTCTACTCTAGATAATTATTTATGTTTCTTGGTTTACATTGCATTGTCTGCTCCCCACTATATATCCTCCTCCTCTTCTTGTTCTGTATCCCTCTCCCCTTGCTTTAAAGTCTTTAACAAAAATAATAATGTTAAAAGATAACATTTTCATCTTCACTTGGAAACTGCGAGGTACTTAGATTTCAAGCTGTGCAGTTATTTTAAAGGACCACCTTTATGTTTTAAACTACTTATGTGTACATTGGATTAATTGTGCTCTGTTTGCCTACCTCTTCTAGAGATTTTAATAAATAATCCTTTCTTCAGAAAAAAAAATGTAAAGATTATGATCAATTTCAACTGTGTTATCCCTGATAGTTTCACCTCTGGTTTTTCTATGCCATAGATTGTATGCTCAGGCATACATTCATTTTGCTCTCCTAAAGCTGTAGTATAGCAATGGGCACCATTTGTGTGTTGTAAGATAATACCTATAATGTAATTGATGAGCATGCTGTTACTGCATCTATATTGTATTTTGTTCATGGCTTAAAAGTCTATTATATTTTATTTTCTGCAAAGCATTGGTGAGTTTTGCCAAGTTAATTTTGTATGTATAGAATAGATATTCCTTAAAGGAAAACCTACTGCACTTGTACACATCGAAAACTCTTTTCTTGCTACAACTCTGAGTAATTCATATAGATTTTGACATGAATTATGATTTAAGTACCTCTTTTTTAACAGAAAAAGTGCAAAATGAAATTGAAAGAGTGATTGGATCAGCTTCACCACAACTAGAGCATAGGAAACAAATGCCGTACACTGACGCCGTCATGCATGAAATTCAGCGGTTTGGTGATATCGCACCTGGTAATGTCCCACATGCAACGTCTCAAGATATCACATTCAGAGGTTATTTTATTCCAAAGGTCAGTGTCAAATTTGTCAAAGCATATCATAGGGAGGCAGGTGGGGTCCTAATGGATTTCCATATCAATATTCATAAAGAGGTATTTACTGGAACAAATTTGTTAAAAATGAACCCACACACACTACTGTTAACACAGTAAAAATAAAGTGTTTATGTGACAAAAATGCCTTTACAAAGATAAGGGCCTGATATGAGGCAAGCAGAGCATGTAGAGGGATTGGTAAAATAAAAATTGTTGTTTTATTTTGTTCAATCTTATTCCTTTTAATGAGTGCTGTAAATTGTTCTTTGACAGAAATATAATTGAAAAAAATATATAAAAATAATATTTTTCCTTCGATTTATGTGTAGTATTTATGCAAACAATTTAATAATTATTTTTGTCCTGACCTAAATACTTATTACATTATATTGACCCAACTACTTATAAAATGGGACTGTTCTGTAATTATACTGGATTAGGTGTACCTTGAAAAAATTATGGAGACCCTATGGGTGCCTCGAACTGAGAAAGTTTGGGAACCACGGAGCTAGACATTTGTTAGCCAAATAGCAACATTTTGTGTGGATCCCCATGTACCGCCCAAGGGTGAATAACCACCAATTTATGCATATGGATTTTATAGAGAAGATGGGCCCTGTATCAGCCACACCCACAGTAAGTTCAACTGTCTTTGGCGATGCGATCTCTGTTCCTCCTTTGACGGAGGATCTCTGTGACCTCCTTGGTTCTGCAGGTCGGGGTACCTTATAACAATAGTGGCAATGCTGATAACACTGACAGGTTGAAAAGGACACTTCAAACAGCTCCTATGAAGGAACATACCTGCAGGCTACTACGATGTCAGTTTCAAGTTTCCCACTGTCATTCGGGCTGTTAAGGTGATAATTTAAGGAAGCACTGGCAGTACAATGTTCTAGGCTTTGTAAAGAACACTGTACAGCCGGTGCCTCTTTAAATTAGCAGTGAATGACAGTGGGGAACTTGAAACTGATGTCATTGCACTGCTGGAATGTTCCTTCATCAGAGTTGTTTCAAGTGTCCTTTTCAACCTGTCACTCAGGGGCGGGCTGGCCCGGGGGGCAGGGGCTCAGTCGGACCGCTATTAGGGCCAGGGAGGGGGGGGAGAAGGCCGGCCAGCCGCCCCCCCGGGTGCAATATACTACCTTTTCACCGGCGGCCGCATCTGATGACATGAGATGCGGCCGCATCAGCGCACAGGCGGCCGCATCACATGACAGGCGATGCGGCGGTGTCATCAATGACGCAGCCGCATCCCATTTCATGAGCTGTGGCCGCCAGTGTGCCCCCCGGACTTCCCTCTCCCAGCCCGCGCCTGCTGTCAGTATTATCAGCATGTCCTGGGTTATACCTTCCATGTAATCATGTCCACATCTTCATAGTCGGTAGTGTCAGTATCTTTATACTGAATACCACTGGTTCTGCGAACATGACTCTGTGTCCAGCAATGAGCGTGATACCAAAGAAAAATATGGACACACAGCTACTCAAAATTGACAGATAAATACTACAGAGAACACAGATAAGGGCACAGCAGCGTAAAAGTGAAAGTCTTCTCCAGAACCAGAAGAGTAAGGAGGTTCAGTTAATATAAATGGTGAGGAGCAGTCATGGTTGTCAGCAGATGACTGACTTAAGGATTCTAAATTTACTAATCCATCTTTCATGTTTCCGTCTTCCACTGTCTCCCGTCACTTAACATACTGCACCACTGGAAATGCCAGTCACCAAAGGCTGACCTAATAATTGGCTGATAATACATCTGCCTTGCAGTATCCAAACATACTTAACCCATCATTGCACATCAGCAGCTACAATTATTATACTGCTACCTTATGTATGAATTGTTAACCCTATATCTTAGATTGTGAACTCAAGATCATCTCTACCTTTTGTTTAATGTCATTGTACATAATTTAATTGTATTATGGTACCCACAGTATACAGCATTTTGTAAGATAATAGTAATAGTGATAATAACAATAAAAATAATAGGCCAGACTTTTAAAAGTGTCATTCTAAACACCAAGATATGATTCAGTCTTTAGCACAAAGGTTACAAAATCTTAAAAGGCAATGACTCCAATGTGTTTTATTAATGAAACCATATGATCTTAGTAACGCATATATATGGTTAAATTGGCTACACACCTCGTATTTCAAGCGTCAGGGTGAACAACTGGTACGATATTCTCTGTTTTCAGCTATGTATTTCTGATTCTGTTTTATCCATGTAGTATGTAACTGACTCTTTTTTCCCCAGGGCACTACTGTTATTCCATTGTTGACCTCTGCACTAAAAGATGAAACCTACTTTGAAAAACCAGAAGAGTTCTACCCAGAACATTTTCTCAACTCACAAGGACAGTTCAAGAAAACTGATGCATTCATACCTTTCTCAATGGGTAATTAATTTGGTGCTGTTTCTGCCTTTTACTGATCCCAGCCTAAAAATGACCTTGACATTTGTGTCTCTGACTTTTTATCCTGCTTCATTCTTGTGGTTACTTAGCAAGGGTATGATGTATTCTTGCCAAAAATCACTTCTTACTTGTACATAAGTACTTGGGGCAACTATTTACGTTTTTTGGATATCAGGGGGTAAATGTATCAAGCTGAGAGTTTGAATAGTGGAGATGTTGCCTATAGCAACCAATCAGATTCTAGCTGTCATTTTGTAGAATGTACTAAATACATGATAGCTAGAATCCGATTGGTTTTTCAAAACCGCCGGAAAACTCTCAGCTTGATACATTTACCCCCTGGAGGCCTTAAAATAATTTTAACAATGCTGCAAAATATGTTTTAAACAAACCGTTGCTATTATCAGAACCTTGTTAGATAGCGATCCCCAGACTCTGGTGACCCAGCAGTACTTTATGGTACAGACAGCCATGATGGCAATGAGAATGCTCAATCATACAAGATGTTGCCTTAAAATATCAATTTTGCTCTAGATTCTCAGAATCCGTTAAGGATGCATTTGTAAATGGTCTTAAGACCCTTGACGCCTGTATGAACCTGAAGTCTAAAATTGTCGCATCTGAAAGGGATGCTAAAATCAACCATAAACCACACCTTCTACTCCTTTGCTATTATTTATGTTTGGCTAATCCTCTTCTGCATGCTTGGGGGAACCCATACAAGTAGAATTTTCTAAATTATCACCAGACAAAAAAAATGAATCATAGCCAAAATCTGGATCTCTAATGAGGAGAGAGAAGACACTGTGCCCACACCTGCTAAAAGAAGCCATAACAATTCAGTGCTGAAGTTGGCAATTTCAATAACTCTCTCTCTCATCTAGATTCAAGGGCCACTGGGGAATATATATATTTAAATATATATTTGTGTGTGTTTGTGTGTGCTAGCTAGGAAATCGGGTGTTAAAATCCTTTCCTTACATTCTACTTTTATGATATCAGCACTAATTTGTCAGCCAGTCTTGGAAGAGTAAACAATTTTTTGTTTCCCCTGAAATTTCACTAAAATATGGTTGCTTTTCATGCTGAAATTCTATCTTTTTATTTAATAAATTGTCCAGAATATTCAATGATTTTGGGGATTTCCTTGGTTAAAGTTGGTATAATTGCAAACTAGAAAAAGGCAGATAAAGTCAAGTGTCACTGCTCCTGAGAATTTAACTGTCAGGCTTTTGGAGGTGCTGCTGACTTATTCTTCTGCCAGCTATTGTCACTGACTTGCCTGAGGTGAGTCCAACATTCTACTGATTTCTATCAGGAACCACCACAAGGAGGTGATGGTCTTTTTGGTGAGTCAACCACAGGTCATGACCCCGACATTGCCTCCCTAGTAAGCAGCTAACTATGGAGAGACCAATAGGTATAAAATGAGACAGATATTGTGGGGGTAAAGCCAAAACATCAGGGTCATAAGCAGATATATGCAAAGACAGATGAACCAAGGTCCTTAATAAAGACTCCTCTTCTACTGAGTTTATAATCTAGAGGCAAAAAAAGAAAGAATTCTTCATATGACAGACTATATAAAACATCTTCAAGGTGGGGAAATTAGATTTTTCGTGATTATATTATTTGAGAGTGGGTTTCTCTAAGGACCTTTCCAAGGTCTTAGAATAGGCTGAGGCAGGTAATCTTAAAGCGATTCAAAGATTTTTGAGTTTCTGTAATTACTATCATCAATTTGTTAACATCTTTTTCTCTATTACAGCTAGTTGCTTCCTTACTAGAAAGGAAGCAAATCCTTGAGACCCCCGAAGCAGTTTATACCTTCCAAACAGTAAAATAGGCTTTTAGCTGAGCTTCAGTTTTGAGTCATGCAGATCCTCAATGTCCCTTTATTATAGAGCTGGATGCCACAGAGGTAGGAGTAGGATCAGTCCTCTCACATTGAACCTATGCCTACAATTAAAAATATCTACCAAATTCTTCAGAAAATTCTCTCACACAGAAACACAGAATCCAATTATGACATAGGGAATAAAGAACTGTTAGTCATATAATAGTCATTCAGTAAATGAAGACATTGTAGAAGGGGCACTTTATTAAAGTTCATATGGATCATAAAAAAATAGAATCCATTGATAAAATAAAAACTATATTCCTATCAAACAGATGGGCTCTTATCTTTACTCTTTTACATTTTAATATCACCTATTGACCTGGTACCAAGAATTTAAATCTGATGCCTTGTGTTTTTACAAGAACACTGATTCTTCTGAATCTATTCTGATAATTTCCAGAAAGCAATTAAGCCTAGATCTTCCTGCAAAAGTCTTTGTTAATTGAGTCTCACCCAATCCCCCTCCTATGTGTTACCAATCATGTCAGTCAAGCAGCCATGAGAGTAAGGCGACATTTTATCTTATTTATTCTTATATATCAATCTTGATAATTATCTTTGCCCCCCTCAGCTCAAGTGAAGCCAGAAGAGCCCTGGAACTTTCCAGTGTGAGGCTGGTAGACTCTGAGAAAGAGTGAAACACTGGCATGGGTGTGTTTATTACCAATGATAGGCCTTCTGTAGAGTATATATGTATATAGTTCTAGTGCAGTTATGTTTTGCTCTGGGATACTCTATTGCAGTTCCCTGGTTTAATGACCATGCCTGACTCCTAATTTGTTTGTTATCTACCTGTCATGATCTTGGCTTCAAATTTATTTTAGTACTGCATCTGCCTGAGTATTAAGGAATCTGTGGTTCCTTAAGACTGTTACCTAGTATCCCTTGACAGTAAACAACTCTGACTTGTGCATAAGTCCTTGGTGCAAAAAAAGTACTGGTAAGCACTACTTGCTTTAAACTATAGGTGAAATCACAGTAGTGAAGTCATTGAGGTGTATAGAAAGGGTAGTTGGCATAGATAAGACATTATCATTGCTAAATTAATCCATACTGTGTATCCAGGGATTGTATAAAACCAAGAGATTGTTTGTCTGGTGAGGGAGAAGCTCCGGTTGTAGTGCCCTTAATATCACAGTACGTCACTGATATCCAAGACTGTAGGTTAACACAAGTAATTGTAATAAACGTGAAAAAAATAAACATTTTTGGAGGTGGTAAAGAAAGCAATAACTACACACAACAGAATAATATCTACACACATTTATAATTTCTTACATACATACAGCCTGATTTAGAGCATTGTTTGGATTTGTACAAAGATGCCTCTGCTCACTTGGTTTCTACATTTGTATTTTGAATTTCATCTTAATATTTGTGCAACCTTAAATCTAGCCTGGTGTAAAGATACATCAATCATAATCATAAACTTCAATACTTCGGGTTAATGTAGGTGCAAAATTTGAAACTCCTAACTAGTGTATTTCAAGAACAAAATAAGATGCATTTCAGCAAGGCATGCTCAACTTTCGTCAGCTCACCCTTACTGTACTGTACTTGCACATTAACAACTCAAATCTTCATCTCCAAGTGCAGGACCCGGAAATGCAGATACGTTCAACTCTGAATATAGACGCAAGTTGTGCACAAATGTGGTGCATCAATTTTTCATGACACATCTTTACATTGCACTTATTTACAACTCTAAATTGGTCAAAGTCACTAAAAACATACACACATTTGGTATCCCTATAAACTTTACGTTTCTCTTACTTGCAAACACATGTTCTGGCACGGAACAGTGTAGTCTTCACTATATTGCGGCACTGTAGCTGGTGCAAGTGATACAGCTTAAAAATATGTATTTAAAAGATGTCCTGAACTTCGGCACTCCCTCGGCGCACTCTTCCTCTACATTGCCTGCATTCATCCACCCCTTCCGTTCCCCATTCTGCCCTTAAAATCGTAGCCTGTTGTAAGTGTCATTTGTGTTCGAACATGGATTGCATGTAGTTGTATTTTTTGTGCATAAGTTCCGTTCTGGCGCATGCCATGAGCAATTTTACTGCAAATGGACTTGCGTTCCTTAATGAATCGGGCCCAAAGTGTATTGTTGTGTGTTCTGTGGAATGGAGAACTATTTTTGGAAGGGTAATTTGCTACAAATGGAGAGGAACGGTTCCAGAATGAACTAGTAACATGGACTTTCCTGAACTTCATTTCCCCCTATGGACACTATTTGACATGTTTGTTTAACATGTTTCTAGCTAAACAATGCAGTTAATTGGATTTTAAATTGGTAGACCTGTATATTAATTTGAGTTGAGCGGGCAAGAGTGTGCCCAAAACTGAATTTTTTAACACAATATACCAATGGATTCAATTTAATTATTATGATTGCACCTTATGATAAAAGGTCGTGTTGAATTCAGTTTTTTCAAATTGAGGTATGGGTTTTGTCTTTTTGGCATGCATTGTTTATTAAATATATCATAATATATCAGATTTCCTCTTTCAACAAACTTCTTAACTAATAACTCTGACTGTTGATCAAATGTCACCTGTGAGGTACATTTACAATGTAATCTTACATATTGTGAATAAGGAATATTGGTCCTCCATTTTAGGAAGTGGTATCAGGAGTGTAATATCACTGTTTTGTCATACACCGGTCTAAAATAAGTATTAGTGATAACTTGGAGAATCTTGCGACCTTTTCCGTTGTAAATCCAGAAAATCTATTTTGATTGTATTGATTGCATATGTGAGTTACAAGTTCTAATTGTTCTGCATCAATAAGCATATAAAGTCATCCACCCCAGTCTCCATGCCATTCCCAACATATTGTCTTTATAATGTTAAAAATATCAGATATTGTCAGGGAAAATTCTCTGATTGAACATATATAGCTTTTGCCAACACTCCATAAACAAATCAACAAAAGGCGAAATACGTGCCTATTGCTGTGCCCTTAGTATGCAGAAGAACTTCTGATTAAAAAGGGAAAAAGTATTGTTGTGGATAAGCCCAATAAAATAACAAGTCAACTCTATAGTGATGAGAATATATATTAAAGTTTTCTATGCATGATACCAATAAATAAAATATATATTTCACTTTGCTATCAAAAGTATGCTCCATCGGTCTCGTGAAAAAAAAATTATATGCACAGCTTAAAAATGTAATAAATTGTGTGGTCACCTGAGGTGCCATATTGGCACACATCACTGTTGGTTATACTGAGATGCATGTTAATGTTATTTAAAAGACAAAATAGCATGTATCTGCTATTAATGTTTCTATTTTTGTTTTTCCTAGGTAAAAGGAGTTGTGCTGGGGAAAACATGGCTAAAATGGAGCTATTTCTGTTCTTCACAGCGATGCTGCAGAACTTCACATTCAAGGCTCCTCCTGGAGAGAAACTGGACCTCACCCCTACACTGAGTTCTACTAACGCCCCAAAACCTTATGAAATGTGTGCTATACCTCGTAGCTAGAACATGTTTCCAGAGAAGCTAATTTGAATGATATGCCATAATTGTTAGACTTACAGCATTTAACGGAATAATGACCAGTATCTGATATTCATATTTTAGCTCAATTTTAAGGTTAAGAAATACCGGTAATGTTGCAGCTACTGGTAATGAATTTGTAATCAGTGATTTTGCCTTTGATGTATAAATGTTAATTGTTATGGCCAATAATACTGCTGAGCATTCTACTCTCATTCAGCCATGAGATGCAGGAAGAGTGTTTAGCCATGTATGTTATAAAATAAAAGTTTTCGAAGATCTGGTTTCACGGGATCTAGATGCCCTTAAACTGAAATCTAGGGGTATAACTAGCATAAAAACGGACAATCTCAGGAGTGATGAGAGAAGAGCAATTAAAGAGATACAATCTTGGCAAGATGTGATTATAAAATCGTCCGACAAGAGTGGGAATATAGTCATATGGCCTATTGCTCTATATAAGGAAGAAATATATAGACAATTAGGAGACAATCAATGTTATAGATTGCTCTTCTCTAATCCCCTGAGCGATTACAAAGCAATATATGATCGGATCATCAAAAGAGCTTTTGAAAATTGGGTGATCTTCAAAACAGAATATGACTTTCTCTACCTTGAAAGCCCAAAAATACCAACTATATATCTGTTACCCAAAGTCCATAAAAATGCTAGAAGACCACCCGGAAGACCAATCCTTTCGGGGATAGGAGGCTTGACTGAACAAGCAGGCATATTTGTGGACGTTCACTTACGTGACTATGTAACCGCATTACCCTCCTATGTAAGGGATACTTCAGACATTCTAAAACTTTTGGATGGCCTCTCATTAGAACATAATGTCTGGCTAATAGCGATGGATGTCGAGTCGCTTTATATGAGTATCCAACACGAAGTAGGTATAGAAGCGGTTAAATTATTTTTACAGGCCAGTGATAACCCCACATTTAGCTCCTTCATAATCGAACTTCTAGAATTCATATTAAAGAAAAATATCTTTATTTTCGAGAATAGATTTTATCTACAGATAAGAGGAACGGCAATGGGGGCAGTTTGTGCCCCCACTTTTGCCAACCTCTACCTGGGCAGATGGGTGAGGGAAACTGTTTTCTGTGACGAGTTCAGTAAGTATACCGATAACATCCATATTTGGATGCGGTATATTGACGACATCCTTATAGCGTGGAAAGGCGAACAGACCACTTTTGAAGAGTTTGTTGAAATTCTTAATGACAACCCAAATAACTTACACCTAACTTATGAGATGCATCGAGAAAATGTTAATTTTTTAGATATGACAATTAAGAAGATGCATGATGGTAAGATCATCACTGACTTATTCCGCAAAAAAACCTGCAACTAACAATATACTTCACAGTAACAGCTCCCACTTCCCGCTGGTAATCAACAATATTCCGAAGGGAGAATTCTTGAGACTAAAACGCAATTGCTTCAATAATTCTGATTTCAGGAAGAGATCTGGTGAACTAAGTATAAGACTACAGCAACGTGGCTATAGTAAAAGGCTAATTAAAAAAGACTTTTATCAAGCAAATATGAGAGATAGAAATGAATTAATATACGGCAAAAGTAAGCCCAAAGGTGATGATAAAATCAGGATAGCTGGTGACTTTTGCCGAGAATGGAAGGAGATACAGAGTGTAGTACAACAACACTGGCCTATTCTTTTATCGGATATGGACCTCTCCAAAAGTCTGGGGGTGAGACCGGACTTTAGTTGGTGCAGATCGCCTAACCTGGGAGACAAATTGGTGAAAAGCTATTTTTCAATGAGCAGCTCAACCATATCAGTAAAAGGATCTTATAAATGTGGACATTGCAAGGCGTGTCCACATATGGTAAAAACCACAGATTTCCTTGACATATACAGTCATAGACATCAGATTGACCAATTCATTAATTGTACCACGAAATGTGTGGTATATGCTTTAACATGTCCGTGTGGAATGACCTATGTGGGTATGACCAGTAGAATGCTGAAAACTAGGATACTGGAACACATAGGTACTATTAGAAATGCCAGTATGGATAAAAACAGATTTAAACAGCTTACATCAGTTGCACATCATTTTCTATACAAGCATGGAGGATATCCACATGGAATTAAAGCCTTTGGTATTGAACATGTTAAGATGAACATCAGGGGAGGTAATGTCAATAGACAACTGCTCCAGAGAGAAAGTAAATGGATATTCATGTTGAATTCAATGATATCTTTTGGCTTAAATGAGCATACCAGTTATACTAGCTTCTTATAGATGTTTAAAATTACAACTGTATCAGATACCAAATCAATTAACCAATATAACAAACATGTTATAAAAATTTGTATAGTCTTTAATGTATTGATATTGCAGGGATCTAACTAGCCGGATTAAACAACCGAGAGACATCTTAATGTCAATCCAAGGGATTCACAAATAAATGTTTACATCGAATTGATCAGTATGTCCAATACATTGTGATAAATATGTTATTGGTCTCTAAAAATTAAGCAGATATTACAAATATAGGAAATGAAGAATTTTCTGGAATATACAGATGACTTTTGCTACGACATACGGGGGATATGAGATATATGTGTATATGTTTGCATATACAATACAACATGTAAGTAAATATGTGTGAACATGTATATGCATTTATAACATTGCTTTTATGATATACATAATTCCTTTCATGATTTAAATAATGCTATGGGGTTGTATTGGATAATTATAAGTCCTCGTACATGTTCATTCTACACATGTATAATTTCATACACATACAATTTATTTTTAGTATTTTTTAGGATATTTATCTTACATGCTTTTTCACTTTTTGAATTTCATCTTATTTTGTATTTATCTTTTTTTCACCTGTTTCTCCTCTGATCAATCACCATTCACCACATTAAATACCTATTTTGGATCACGTCTTTTACAGTAATAACCACTGAGACTAGTGATGCTCTTAACACTCTCGCTATATATTTATTTTACCATTATTACACTTCATGATTAATTTATAACCATGATATATTCACAAAGTTATTATATGTTAAACTTACTATGTCACATATATCACAGTTTTTATATTTAGAACATGAAGAATATACTTACCTAACATGTATACCTGCCTTGATAACATATTATACTTACCTACTATACACATATTCACCTTGATAGCATATTATGTTTACATTATAATATCTATTCTAATGAATTTGATTGACAGCTGTATATTTATTAATATAATGCATAAACTTATCTTGATAGTATATTCCTCATGTAATAACTATTTACCTATATGTTTACTTATTTTATCTATATGCTTATTAGGGACTATACACCTAGTAGTCAGATCTATAACAGGGATAATTATAGCATTGATCATGGTAGATGAGATATACACTTATATGATATAATTCACCTAATTTTGTAAACATAAAAACATAATTAAATAAATATATTAATATAGTATCGGGAATTTAATAATTAATGAAAACCAATTTTTCACATAATAAAATATAAAATGTAAACAAACATCACGAATAAAAAAATAAAAAATAAAAAAATAAAAAATAAATTAAAAATTAAACATAAAGAATATATAATATATAATAAAAAATATAAAACATATAAAAAGCAAAAAAATGAAATAAAATAAAAAATAATAAAAAAGATAAAAAACATTAAAAATAAACAAATATTGGAAGAAATCCACAATTTTGTTTCACATGCATATTTATTCACAGAATTAAAATCCTTTTGAACAAAAAAAAATTTTTGCCACAAATCTATACTCTGTACATCTCTCTCAATTGAATCCATCAACAACTGACTATTATAGGTGGATAAGTAGTTAATCTTCATATTAAATTGATTGTTATATATAATAAGATGTACTTGAGCATACTGATTTCTATATTTATATATTTTTATATTTATATCTATATTTGAAACATTTATTATATTAGTACAGTATTACTATATGATATAATTCAATACAGAGACCTATTAATGATTGGTAAAAACGTTACTATAATGGGATCCACACTGATTGGTTGCAAGCGATATAAAACTGACATTCTTTCAGTAGCCCAGTAATTCCCATGATTAAGCTCATTGGCGAAACGTATGTGAGGCCACTAGCAGCGGCGCTTGTCCGCTGAATTCAGTGCACCACAAGCAGATTAGTTTGACTAACAGCGCGATACCATTGATTTAACTAAATCTAGTATTAGTGCGATATCAATCTGACTTATGTAGGCAAATATTAAGGTCAATTCATTAAGGCAAATATCACCCTGGCTGCAGGGGAATCTCCATTTATATCACGCTGCATAGACAGCAGGCTCAGTGAGGAGAATTCCCGTCACAGCATATCATACAACTTGTCAGACTATCAGTGAAATACAGCTCTATATCATACTTGCCAACTCTCCCGGATTGTCCGGGAGACTCCCGCATTTTGCGAGAGTCTCCCGGACGAGTGTGGCAATCTCCCTGATAGGAAGGGGGAAAAATTTAGTTTAAACGCCGGGATTCACCCGGAATCGCGGCGTTTAGCCCCGCCCCCACTGTAAAATGACGCGATTTGCGTCATTCCGTCACGGGGGCGGGGCCAAAATGACGTGATTTTGCAGCCCCGCCCCCTGCACGCCCACGTCCCAGCCGGCATCTCCCGGAAAAAGAAAAAAAAATGTTGGCAAGTATGCTCTATATACAAGCTCTGACTAATTAAATCTTTCTAACAGTACTGACCTGCTATACAAGCAGGTAATTAGATAAGAACCTATATTATAAGATTACCTTGGCTGCGGGGGAATCTCTATGTACTGTAGATAGCAGATATCTTGAGGAGAAACTCAGTTTAAGGGGCACATTTATCAATATTCACATAAAGTGAAAAGTAGTTTTCAATCCTTATCGCAATGATAAGAATTGAACTACTTCTCACATTTATGTACAGCCCTGCACAGAAACAGCAGTTCCGAAAAACTGCTGTTTCAGTGATAAAAAAAATCATACTTACCCCCCTCTTCGGAAGCGCTGTCTTCGGGTCTTCTCTTCACTCTTCAATTGCGCATGTCCAATTCCAAGAACTGGACATGCGCACACAGATCCCCTCTCTGTCTCTGCAACGATAGTTGCAGAGAGAGAGCGCTGAGTGACAGGGAGGGATCATGTGATCCCTCCACACATGCGCTGTCCAGCTCTGCTCTTCGGAGCAGAGCTGACAGCATTAGATTTCTTCAATTAGGGTGATGTACGCCAGCTTCAGCAGGCATACATTAACATGACAAGTTCCCGAAAAAACATTTTTTTCGGGACTTGTTAGATTGCGGCCAGGAGCAGTCACCATTCTGTTGAATGGTGACTGCTCCCAAAAACGAAGAGGAATGCAAAGCAGCAGATATCCATGATATCTGCTGTGATGCCCCCTTAATAAATTTGCGGAGGACACTGTGGGACCTTAATGACCCGTTAAAAGCACTATCGTGCTTTATTAAATATGCCCCTAAGCATACTAGAGATCTGGTCAAATCACGAGAGGAATACAATGTCGCACATAAGCACTGATTCGTCAAATCTTATTAACAGCAGTGATCCGTTGTACAAGCAGGCAGTGAGATAAGAACTTTTATATTCTGCTTATAGGCACAATAATATGCAATTACGATGTCTAAGACACTTCTGCCATCTACAGTCTATGTATATGTAATAGGAATACCAACTACCCCATAAGTATTATATTGATACTTTGCATCCACTAATTTAAGGCATTTATAAAGAATACTCCAAGCTTATGAACACACATTTTTTATAATTACATTTCCTGTTGGGGATTATCTGTTGGTTATCCCTTATTCTTTTAGGCAGCTTTTTACCCACATTTCAGGATATTAATACCTGCAAGTACTATCTGACTGTTGGGTATTTTCACTAGTCTGTTAAGATCTGCATGGTATCATATATGCTAGGTTGACCTCGCTTTCGGGTGTGTTATTTTAAATTCTTCTCTTTATTCATTACTTTATTTTAAATATTCGCCTCTCCGGTTTGGTTGTGTATTCCCATACAATTTTAATGAATACTAATAAACTTTATGTTTTAAATTTCCTTATACCTGGAGTGCTCATTAGGTCATTCTCTCCTTTCTCGCAAGTATATGACTTAGGTACAGGACAGGATTTTCTACTCTTTTCTTCTCCTGTGACAAGACTGCACCTAAGCCAACACCAGAAGCATCAGTTTGAAGGAAAAATAATGGCAAAGTCCGGTAGAACTGGAGAGGAACAAAGAGCTAACCGTAGATCAGACAAGGTGGCTTCTGCAGAGTCAGACCAGGTTAATCTATCTGGACAACTTGTTTTTAACATGTCTGTAAGTGGAGCAGCTCTAGTGGCGAAGTGACTTACAAACATCATGTAGTAACCTATTAAGCCTAGAAAGGTTCTTAACTGAGATTTTTTTTCTGGTCTTGCCCACTTTTTGACTGACTCCACTTTGTCTAGCTGGGGTTTTACACGCCCCCGACCAACAATGTAACCCAAATATTTGGCTTCTCTCATGGCTATGGCACATTTCTCTGTGTTAGCTGTTAGTCCTGCAGACCTTAATGAGGCTAAGACTGCCTCGACTTTGGCTAGATGTGATCACCAGTCTGGGGTATAAATCACTATATCATCCAAATAAGCAGCTGCTTAAGCTGTGTGAGGTCATAACAATTTATTCCTGGCCCTTTGGAAGGTGGCAGGGGCCCCAGATAACCCAAAGTGTAGGACTTTATATTTATATACTTGCCAATAACCTTTTGTTAAATCAAGAGTTGTCAAATATTTACTACCAGCAAGATTTTCTACCAGTTCATCTACACATGGCATTGGATAGGCATCAAACTGGGACACACTGTTTAGGAGCCTAAAGTCATTGCAAAACCTAATTGTCCCATTGGGTTTTGGGACAAGCACAATGGGACTATTCCACTCACTAGTGGACTCTTCAATCACGTCTAACTGGAGCATCTTCTCAATCTCCTTTCTCACGTCCACCCGTCTGGCTTCTGGAATCAGATACGGCTTCTGCTTTACAATGACACCTGGCGGAGTGACAATGTCGTGTTCGATTAAGGTAGTGCACCCAGTAATGGAAGAGAAGACATCCCTGTTCTGGCGAATCATTTCTTCAGTCTGTTGTCTCTGCTTAATGGACAAAGCTGGCTCTATGGGCACTTCAGACTTTTTAATGGCAGTACTCACTACCTGAGGAGAGGTTTCCTCATCATGCCAAGGTTTAAGGAGGTTAACATGATATATTTGTTCCATCCTTCTCCTACCTAACTGGCGGACCCTGTAAATGACAGGACCAACAGCCTCTAGAACTTCATATGGACCCTGCCAATGGGCGAAAAGTTTGCTTTCCTGGTTAGGAACCAGGACTAGGACCTTGTCCCGAGGCTTGAAAGATCGAACAACAGCACTTTTGTCATAACTTTTCTCCTGTTGTTCCTGAGCCTCTTTTACATGTTGCTGCACAATGGGCCCTATCTTTCCTAGCCTCTCATACATTTGGGACACAAATTGTACCAGCTTTGGCTCCCTGGTACCTTGTTGCTCCCACCCTTACTTTAACATATCCAAGATACCCCTGGGCTGTCTCCCAAACAATAACTCAAAGGGACTAAACCCTGTTGAAGCTTGAGGTACCTCATGGATGGCAAACATCAAATAGGGAATAAGAGTGTCCCAATCTTTTTTCTCTTGAGCCACTGCTTTCCTGAGCATGTGTTTTAGTGTGCGGTTAAAGCGTTCCACCAAGCCATCTGTTTGTGGATGGTAGACGGAGGTGTGAAGCGCTGTAAAACCCTAGCAACTGGCACATGTCCTTAATCAGTTTGGACATGAATGGAGTACCCTGGTCTGTGAGAATTTCTTGGGGTATTCCCAGGCATGTAAACATCAATACAAGTTCTCTAGCTATGGTGCTGGACTTTATGTTTCATAGGGGAATTGCTTCTGGATACCTGGTTGCATAGTCAAGCACCACTAGTATATATTGGTGCCCACGTGCAGATTTTTCCAGGGGCCCCACAAGGTCCATCGCTATCCGTTCAGAGGGAACTTGTACTATTGGTATTGGAATGAGAGGTGCTCTGTAAATGGGTTTGGGACAGGTTCTCTGACAAATGGGACAAGACCGGCAATACTTTTTCACTGCCATGTGTACACCGGGCCAGTAAAACCTAAGCAGAACTCGTTCCCATGTATTATCCTTCCCTAGGTGTCCCCCACAGACATGAGTATGTGCTGCTTTTAACACTAGGGGTACGTGGACCTGAGGAACCATTAATTGTTCTACTTTTTCACCCTGTAGAATAGCAACTCTATACAGAAAATTATTTTTGACAATAAAATATGGTATACCTTCTGCAGACTGGGCGGCTTTCGCTACCCCATTTACCTCAGTCACACATTTAAAGGCATGTTCTAAAATGGCATCATTAAGTAGGTCCTGAGCAAAGTCCTGCAGAGGAAACAAAATTGGTATTGCGGACCAGTCCGTATTGTCACGGCTCAGAAAAATTTGTGGATCCCCTGCCTCTATTTTAGATGGTATCAGGAGAGGATGGTGGAGATAGAGCACGATGGTATGCAGAGTGATGGTAATCACAGGTTAAAGTTCTTAACTGGTAAGCATCACAGATAACAATAACACAGGAGATGATGGTAGTGTTGCAACGCAGTATATTAGTAGATGGTACAACAGAAATTAAAATATAAATATATATACATCTCAGCAGAGCTGAGCACACGGCAGGTCATCAGATTACAGGAATAATCACAGATGTTACTTCATAGTTGGTAACGGTTGGCAACAGCATGAAATAAGCAATATAACAGTTCAACACAGAAATGATAAGTAGAACACTTGGATCCAATAGGAAACACACAGCAGATGAACGTGAATCACTGATACAGCTAAAGTCCAATTAGAATAGTATGTAGACCTTGGCTGATCCGGAATGATAATATGATTCAACTAGCAAGTGGTTACGGGTATCAAAATAGTTCTTATCTGGCGGAACAGTAAACGTTATACGACATCCAAAGACTTGGGTGTAGATAGAGACATGAAATCATCATCATCATCATCAACATTTATTTATATAGCGCCAGCAAATTCCGTAGCGCTTTACAATTGGGAACAAACATTGATAAGACAATACTGGGTAATACATACAGACAGAGAGGTAAGAGAACCCTGCTCGAAAGCTTACAATCTATGGGACAATGGGAGTTAGAAACACAAGGGCATGTGCTACATCATATTGCACAATGGACCATCTAGACTGCAAAGGTAAAAGTATTGAGTGGGCTGTGTGTGGCAATGTTGGTCAGAGGGTTGTTGTCTTGCGTTAGCTGTGTAGAGGGTGGTAATAGGGAAATCTAGAGAAATTAAGATGATGGTTGAGGAATATCATAACCTTAGAGCAAAGGGAGTGTAACCGCACTAGGTCTGTAACCAAATATCCCGTAATAGCTGTTATAATAAATATAATCAGTGTGTCAGCAAAACTAGCTGGGTGGTGCACCCTATAACCGCAATAAAGTAGTTGCACAGAAAGAGGAGATAGGACAGAGGTTATGTACCGGGGCACTCAAGGATAGTTGGTTAGAATAAATCTAAATAAAATATAAATTTTTATTAGTATACATTAAAACAAACTCATCCTAGCAAGGTAAAGCTACGCGAAATATTAAAAAAAAGAACAAAGACAGTGATTTAAAAGTTGCAAATCAACTGCAACAATCGCTCTGTGATCAATATTAAGAACTGATAGATCATATAATAGAAAATATATGAATCAGTGGGCAAATATTTGGGCAGAACTGGTAATGATAGTAGTGACTAAAATGTCCCCTATAAGTTATAATATAATCAATATCATAAACAGGAAAATCTCCTTTATTAAACCTGTAGGAACATAATGCACTTGTTCAAGTATAGTAAGATGGAAATCTCATATGTTGAAATAATAATATATGTGAGATTAATAGGTGAGTGCTGCAGTAAATCACAGACTCATTGGCTAAATAACAGAATGGTAACACTGTAAACCAAAGTACTATACTCTGCCTCTAAAGATAGACCCTATTAACAGTGTGATAATATGGTCTTAACTGTTAACAGACTGAGTCTGATAGAGCAGGGGAATCACCCATGAACACTGTGATTAGTGAAACAGATACTAGAAGTCTATCAGATTGCTAATATATCTTGTAAGCCCTCTGATCCTAAATAAGTAGAAGCGCTAATCGCTAATATATCTCAGGAACCCCACACATGATTAGTCTCAATTGTATTGTGATAAGTCTGTGAGGATCAAATAATAAAGAGCGCTATCTACATAATAATATCACACAGAGCGAACGCCAAATAGAGGTCAACTTATATTGACCTCTATTTAGATGGTTTCTAAGGTTGTGTTGCATCCATCTATAATCCTTTGGGCAAAGATAGCGCTCTCTGACTGAAATTTACAAATGGTCAGTAATTATTCTAATATTGTTCAATAGCGCTGCTATATTCTCTGTGGGCTAGCAGCTTTGTTCTGCTATTACGCAGCGCTTTGTGATTTATTTACAGCAAGCTGTTAACACTTGCATATATATGCTGTATTCAGAGCGTCTGATCATATCTAGGTGTGGCAGGGTATTTGTTCTCTGGCCAGTTAATAATCAAATTAACTTTGGGATTTAAATCATTAACATTCTATATATAAATGCTATGTTTGAAAGCGTCTGGTCCACATATCTGATACTAATTTGATTAAACCCAGGTCTAATATTTTTATTCATGATCTGATTACAATAATCTGATCTGTTATGGGATATTTAAGACTCTCCAGTTAAACTATTAGATGGAGATCCACGGGTGAAATTGAATCTGGTAACAATATTTAATCCTATTAAACTATCTTTGACCAAAGGATTATAGATGGATGCAACACAACCTTAGAAACCATCTAAATAGAGGTCAAAAGAAGTTATTTAGGGAACAGATAGGCAACTTTCTGTGAACAACCTGTTTTATCCATTATTGCCTTGTTTTGCCTTTTTTTCCCTCGTAGATTAACGCGGGTCATCCCATATAATGACTAGGGATAATGTATTTTGGACCAGATAAATAAACACACATACCCTTGCCACTTCTCTGGCTCCACTGTCTGTGGTAATATTTTATACACTTTTGTACACTTTATTCACATTTATTTTTCTCTTTTATTTCACTTTTTATTATGAGGATATCATCAATCTCAATAGAGATATGTTTTTAAGAAGTAACAATTAAAAAAGGCATTTACCCGAAAAAATAAATAAAAATATTGGATCATCTGATATGTTCTATTACACAAGCATTAATACAGGCATCTGCCTGAAATACCAGATTTATGCTATATTATTCAGCTTGGATTAGGAATTCTCTAGTAATCCATTTCTTTCCTTTTTTCTTTTTGTCTTTGCTTATGTCAACAATGGAAAGAGCACCCCCTCATTATGATTTTGATATTTAGATGAGGTATATCCTTACTCTATGCGGACTACTCCCCCTTTCTCTTCAAAAAGGAATGTACAACAGATGACTGAAGATATCAGGAATCCAGCAAACTGCTGCGGATACCAGAAATAAACTGGAACAGATGGATTTGCCTGGAACACACTGGAAAAGATGGAATGACCAGGACTACATTGGAACAGAGGATATACTAGGAGCACACTAGAACAAAGAATATACCAGAAACACATTAGAATGTGGAATTTACCAAGAACACACCGGAACAGAGGATATATCTATGACACAAGTCAAGAGTCAGTTTATAGTACAAGAGGCTTCATAAATTGGCACCATCTTGCAGTCACGGGCACCTTAAATAGTGTGGAGGCAAATAAGGGCAGGGAGGCAGGATCTAATAGAAGAACAGGGACGATTTCATAAAGAACGGGTATGCCTACTTCTGAGCATGCCCAAAGAACTAAGATGGTGGCCACCATCCATCAGAACCATCAGCAGCTCCAGAGAAGATAGAAGCCCAAGTTGCTGCCAGAAGCAACAATGGGAGCATGTCAGACCCCGGTAAGTGCACCAGAGGGTCTGTTGTGTGACACATCCCATTTATCCCTAGAACTTCAAAATGGTTACCACATTCATCACTACAAATTCTATAATGATCAACATTTCATTCATTCTAACACCTTCTACATAATCATCCTCATGAATCCCTACAAGTGTCTGCAGTCACAGATGATGCACATTCATTTAAATGTTTTTTTTTAAGATATTCAGCGCTAAATTATAGTCAAAGATCAAGAAAACATAAAGAACTCAGACTACAGTGTTGGAAAAAGTGTTGATCTATTTCATTGATGGTAATTATGAGACAAATGTGCATGTTACAATAAATACTGCACAATATTTGGTGTGCTTTGTTATATGGATTCATATGTAGCTGTGTATATTGTATCTCGAGATATCATTGCCTCCTCCCTTGCTCACATTTAAGACTTCTGCTGTGCTTCCCCCATTCTTTGGAACTCCCTACCCTGACTCACTTGACTCTCCCCCAACCTTCAGTCCTTCAAACGCTCACTCAAAACTGAAATGTCATGAAACAGCGCTGAGTGATATTTCGGAAATGTCTCTGTCAATATCAAACAGCATGGATAGATGAAAAAATAACAATTTATTTAACTTGTGCATACAAATAAATAGAATAATACATAAAATCAAACATGAGCAGCTGATCACATTAAAAAATGTAACAAATGATATCAATGTTCCAAAGTGGTCTGTTAGGGAGTATAAATATGGTTAATGACCACTAAGTCACTCCTCAAGTGCCTCTAAGCAGTAAATGACTCCTGTGCTCACCGAGCTGATAATAAAATGGAACATAAACTTAGGGAAGTCTGTAAAGCAGGTGTGGCTGCTAGATCAAAAGTACTCGTAGTACTATGTCCGTGGAACCTCTGAATGCGCCATGGATTCTGACCAATCAGACAAGTCGTAAATGGTCTTCCAAAGTAAGTATCTACGAGCTAAAATAATAATGAAATTCGTCCAGTATGGATACACCGGAAAATGGAGACAATCGAGTCTCTAATCATTCACTGTTAGATCTCCAAATGACAAAAATAGTTCAATCTCTCAATGTGGGAAGATAATAAAACTTCATCCGGTATAGCCAGCAAGTATTACAAATACCGTTACAAGATGAATCCATTGAGATCGATCCTAATCAGTCAGTCCGGCAAAGAGTTGACCACCGGATACTCTGGACTCAAATCTCCCAATAGCTCCCGATAACGGGCCACTTCTTGAATGTAATGAATATCCCAAAACCGGATAGTAAGATAATGATCGTAGCTATCAGCACACCACTTGATCTCCACTTTGAAAATAGATCAGTTCAACTGGTCACGTGACCTGACGCATTTCATCACCAATTGGTGATTTCATCAGAGGTACTAAGTGGTTCTCCACCGAGTTGTTCTTAAATACCATCTCATTAATTATTTAATCAACTGGTTATCAGAAGTGCAGATGTAGACACTGCAGATCCAATATCAGTAGCACATTCTGGCTGCAAAATTAAATGAATTTATAATCCTATGTTGAAGGCAGCACTTACATTCATATCTATATCAAATTCACTTTAATCAATAAAATATAGACCCGATTTCAATAAAACTTCAGAAGTCAAGGTTCTGTTTCTATATATAAAAAATTATTATACAAACTTGTAAATACAAATAAAAATGACCAAAATTACCCTTGATCTGTATATTAACAATTTAACCACTAAACACATAAACATATAAATGCACATGTATAATTAATATTTTATAAAAACATGTATATACACATATACATACACACATGCAACTGCACATATATACATATACATACACATGTTAACACATCAATATCCATGCATATATAATAAACCCTTATATACAAACTTCTGATTCAGAAAGAGACTACATAGGAGACACAAATAAAGTGTATATCACATTTATCCATATTCATATTTTTTACAAGTATATAGAAAACCTATTTCTCTCACACTGACACTGGGAAATAAGTATTCTATAAAACATATCCTGCTCAAAAAGCGGGATATTAAAACCCTAGCAAATGCCTAGGCTATCCCTTATGGGTAAAGATGTATCCTTCTACATATGTTGGGAGTACCCCTTAGGAATAATTTGTGGAACCTAAAACAAACATGACCACAAATAGATATTATGACAGAACATCATTCAATTCTAGAACTTCATTCAATCCCACAGGACTTAAGGCATTCAGCTGATGTATCCAAAAATCCTCTTGTGTGCATAGCCGTTTATACCGGTCACCCCCTCTTGCGGTTTGTGTTATATGTTCAATTCCACAAACCGTAAGACCATCATCCTTGCCGTTATGTACAAGATCAAAATGGCGTGAGGCGCTGTGATTATGTTTACGATTCAGAATGTTTCTCCAATGTTCCATGAATCTCACTTTAAGGGCTCTAGTGGTTTTGCCCACATAGATTAGATCACAACCGCATTTAAGAATATGTATGACAAAACATGTGGTACAGTTTATCAAACCTCTAACCTTATATCTTTTGTCCCCACAACTGAATTCTGTCAGTTTGTTACTCATAAATAAACACGTAGTACATTTCTTCAACCCCCATTTGTAGCAAGCCTCTAAACGTGTTGGAATCCAGTTGGAAATACTTGTCGATTGTACTATCTTTTTAGTTGTACCCTTGATGAAACTCGGTGCAAGGATATTTTTCAAATTGATATTTCTTTTAAAAATCACTATAGGGTTGCTTGGTAATAATCTCCTAAGTGTACTATCTTGTTGCAGAATACCATAATTTTTCTTGATAATTCTTTTGATTGCTCCCGATTGGTTGTTATATTTCGAAATAAAAGCAACAAAAGATGATGAATCCTCTTGTTTAATCCCACAACTAGCTTGTTGATTACGGCCCATGAGGAGTGTCTCCCTATCCAACCCTCTAACTTCATCCAACGCCCTATCTAGTAGGTATTTGGGATATCCCTTCCTCATAAAATCTTTCAACATGTCTCCCTCTTGTAAATCAAACTTAGTCAGGGAGGAACAACTCCTTTTAAGGCGCATGAGTTGTCCTTTAGGAATATTTTGTTTCCACTTCTTGTAGTGCGAGCTTTTAAAATGCAAATAGCTGGCTACGTCTACTTTTTTCTTAAATGTGGAAGTCTCTATTATACCACCTATGGCTGTCAATTGTAGATCTAAAAAATCCATGGTAGTTGGATGGTATCTGCTCACAAACTTAAGGTTATAATTATTTGTGTTTAAAGTCGACACGAAGGACAATGCCCGCGCCTCTTCTCCCCTCCAAACAATTAACAGGTCATCGATATATCGGCCGTAGAGGACTAGGTCTGCACCAAACTCACCTCCCCACACATGGGCGTCCTCAAAGGCGCCCATGTATAGGTTGGCATAGCTCGGTGCGAACCTGGTCCCCACGGCCGTACCCATACCTTCAGTCCTTCAAACGCTCACTCAAAACTCACCATTTCAAGCTTGACTATCCTATCACCTCCTGACCATCTTATCCATCATCTCCTCTTTCTTGCCTGTCATCCCCATTTTCTCCCAGATTTTCCCGACTGTCTCTCATCACCCCTTATTCTAGAATGTAAGCTCTCATGGGCAGGGTTTTCTCTACCTATTGTCCCATATCTGTCTACAGTTGGTTCCCTCACACATCCTGTCATGTATTTTGCTGCACTCTGTTTGAGTCCCTATAGCATTACGCACACTCATCTGTGCAACTTATGTGTATTACCTCATCTATTTGTTATTTGCTTCTGTAACTGTCACTGAGAAATCTGTGGCACCTTATCAATAAATAAACAATAATCATAAAAATTAGGTTTTAGGACGCAATAAACCAATGTGCATCTTTAGATCACATCACACTCAGGAATCCTTTGAAATTAAACATTTCATGACTTGTGAATCAACAAATGTCCTATATTTACTAGAATGTTCTTACAACATACAATACATCAACAGAACAACATGGATAACTGAACACTTGAGAAACATCCAAAGAGTTTATCCTTTTGCACAAAACCCACAATAATGATAAATTTGGAGAGGTGGAGACTTTGTCAGAAGACTCAATAGAAAGGAAGCATCCTGTATTTTTAAGTTAGAAGATGTTATAGGAAGGGGTGTCCCCGATTATCTTAACCTCAGTAAGAGATGGAGCTGCTGAAATCAACAACCACTCACGTTGGCTTCCAAGCCACACACGTAGGGTTTACCCTCACCTACAAGGCGATCTCCAATTCCACTGCATCACAATTTGGCCCTAGTCAAAGTTGCTCAGATCCTTCTGCTTGCCCATTTTTCTTGCTTCCAACAGATCAGCTTCAAGAATTGACTGTTCACATGTTGCCTACTCAATCCCACTCCTTGACAGGCGCAAGAGGTGATGAGATAATCAATGTTATTCACTTCGCTTGTTGGTGGTTTTTAATGTTGTGGCTGATTGGTGTAAACAGATGCTATTATGAAAACATAGAGACATGACATAAAAAAGGCATTTGAACCGTGGATTTATATTTTTCATCTTTTAATTGACCTGAACGACAGTCACACTGGTGATTGTTAAAGTGTTTTTGTGGCTGTAGCTATATAGAAAACTGCTGGTGCTTGAAATGAATGTTCTTACTGCTTAAACATCACCGCTTAACAGAGCCTGACTTATAAAATGAGCGATTTGACCTTCTTAGACCATTCGGGAAACATATTCTCCATGTTACCTTTGATTTACATTGTATTCCTCTATGCAACATTTTCAACCAGTATTTTTTTGTTAAAATGCTGTTCAGAGTTTTCTGAGCAACTTCAGATCCAAAATGTATTAGTGTGACAGTCTGACAGATAAAAGCATTCAATTATATTGAATAGTATTTGGTTAGTAAATTATTGTGTTTAATACACAGAGAGAATCTTGCCAGTTTGACACAGCTCTTCGTAACTGTTAAATAAAGAAAATACCATAATGTCCATGTCTTACATGACAGATTGAAAGAATAAAAAGTTTCCAAAAACAGATGTGAGCAGAAAAAAAAATCACAATGTTTTAATTTATTATTATTTTTTAGGTAATACAATAAAATGCAAAAAAATAACACATGCACATAAAAGTAACCAAACAAGAGCTTACAATGGTCACCTATAAATGTCATCTACCTCGCTCCATTCAATGAAAACTGTCTTATCAGCAAGTCTGTTGTACATTTATTTATCAAGCTTTGCACACTCCGTCATATCAGAACTGTTCAGATTCCACAAAGAAGTAGCACAAGGGGATCCTCAATCTTAGGTTCTTTTGCCCCCTCACAAGTAACCTCCTTACCATTGTATTTTATAACATACATGGCTAAACACTCTTCCTGCATCTCAAGGCTGAAGGAGAGTAGAATGCTCTGCAATATTATTGGCCATAACAATTAACATTTTTAAATCAAAGCAAAAGCACTAATTCTAAACTCATTACGAGTTGTTGCAACATTACATTAGAAGTATTTTTTATTTTTATATTATTGAGGCTCTGAACTACTGAGTATATATATATATATATTTGTTAATTTCTTTGCAACAAATGGTTTGTGGTATATAAATTAGCATTTGATACCTGTGCACTGCTGCTATAGGGTTAATTTAATAACATGTGTTAAGTATTTTTAATTAAGCTGAACCACATATAAGATCGTTAAGATCTATGCACACTAGATCTCTGATGAAGTTGCCTGGAGGCGATGAAACGCGTCAGTTTGGACTATATACCACTATTTGATATTCATGCCATCTTCTATCCAACACCTATTGCTGGTTCACATACATTTTTACTATTTTTTGGCACACTGAAATAATTTGTGGACAGCCGCTATATTTCAGTTTCTATGTGCCACAAATATTGTCATACTGCATCGCGCACATAGTGTGCTAGGAACATTTCATCCTGCTGTGTGCACATGGCTAATACTCTCTAAGAACCAAGTTTGCTGCAACCTGTTTCCGGGGACCACCATTCTGCTACACCTTGGATTTGAGCGCTGTAGTTTTCCCGTGGAGGTACCTTTCTAAAAACTTTGATGCTTTTCCAGTTACCTGGTAAGGAATTGTTACCGTTTTACAACACACAGATGGGCGTTCTCCTTTGTCTTCTCATGTCATCTCCCATGGTTCATCTGAGGTTGCTTCATCATTATTTGTGATATGTCAGAACATTATATTGCACATGAGGTTTCTGACCACCCACATCATATATATATATATATATATATATATATATATATATATATATATATATATATATTTATTTATTTTCAGCAACTCTTTTCATAATTTTTTCCAGCTGTTGGATATTTATTGCCCAATACTAGCTTTTTATGTAGGTGCACCTACTATACCATATATTGTGGTATATCTGTTATAGTGGTTTTTTACACTGTTTTAGCACAATTGTGTTTGTGCATGTGATTATTGTGATGATTGCATTTATTAAAATTATATATTCTTTTTAACTCTTTGCAGTGCACTAGTATATTTGAGTGAGTGGAGTGACCATTGCTATTTGGTTCAGAAGTATTTTTTAACCTTAAAATTGAACTAAAATATGAATATCAGATAATGTTTTTTTGTTTTTGTTTCCTTAAATGCTTTAAGTCTACCAATTATGGCATATCATTCAAATCAGATAATCTGACACGTTCTAGCTGCGAGGTATAGCACAGGTTTCATAAGGTCCTGGTGCGTTAGTAGCACTCACTTCAGGAGTGAGGTCCAGTTTTTCTCCAGGAGGAGCCTTGAATGTGAAGTTCTGCAGCAGTGTTGTGAAGAACAGAAATAGCTCCATTGTAGCCAGGTTTTCCCCAGCACAGCTTCTTTTACCTAGGACAAGCAAAAATAAGAAACATTAGTAGCAGATACATGTTACTATTTTCTTTTTAAAGACAACATGCATCACAGTTTAACAGTTTATTTTTATTATATTAATTCATTTCAAGTCTTACAAACAAAACCAAATCCATTTTTTCTAGAGGATTTTACCTTTTAAAGAGAAAGTAGCACAAAAAATGTTTAATTGGTTATGGAAAGTTAAACATGGTTGGAAAATGCAACATTCCATTCTATTGATAATTAATTACAATAATTACATACATATAATAAAACACATAAAAAAAACTATTTCCAATGCATGACTGTAACATTGTTGTGTGCCAATTTTGCACCTCAGGTGACCACACAATTTTTAACATTTTTAAATTGTGTATACATTGTTTCACTCAAGACCGATGGAGCCTACTTTGATACCAAAAGAAAATGTATATTTCATTCATGGGCATTATGCATAAAAAAACTTTAACATATATTAATTACAATAGAGTTGACTCCATTTTTATTGGGCTTATCTGCAACAACACATTCCCTTTTCATTCTGGAAATTTTTTTTGCATACTAAGGGCACAGCAATGGGCACTTAATTTGCCTTTTGTTATTTGTTTATGGTATTTTGGGAACAGATATTTATGTTCAACCAAAGAATTTAACTTGACAATATCCGCTATTTTTAAACTTTATATAGACAATATTTTAACTGTTTCAAATGGTGTGGACACTGGGTTGGATGAGATTATAGGCTTATTGAATCAGAACAATTGGAACTTGCAATTTAAATATGCAATCAATAAAATCAAGATAGATTTTCGGGATCTACAATGAAAAAGGTTGCAAGACTGCCCAAGTTATCACTAATACCCGTTTTACACCTGTGGATGCCAAAACAGTGATGCTACACTCCAGACGCCACTTCCCAAAGTGGAAGACCAATATTCCTTATTCACATTTTATACAATTACATTGTAATTGTATCTTACAGATGACATTTCAACAACAATCAGAGGTATTTGTTTGTTGTAAGAGGATATATGATAGATTTGATAAACAATGCACACCAAAAGTTCAGAATGAAAGACAAGAACCAATGCCTCTATTTGAATAAACATCATCATCATCATTTATTTATATAGCGCCACTAATTCTGCAGCGCTGTACAGAGAACTCATTCACATCAGTCCCTGCCCCATTGGAGCTTACAGTCTAAATTCCCTAACACACACACACAGACAGACAGACAGAGAGGGAGACAGACAGAAAGAGAGGGAAACAGAGAGGTAGAGACTAGGGTCAATTTTGATAGCAGCCAGATAACCTACCAGTATGTTTTTGGAGTGTGGGAGGAAACCGGAGCACCTGGAGGAAACCCACGCAAACACGGGGAGAACATACAAACTCCTCACAGATAAGGCCATGGTCAGGAATTGAACTCATGACCCCAGGCCTGCGAGGCAGAAGTGCTAACCACTACGCCACCGTGCTGCCCACAAACATAATTCAACACAACCTTTAATCATAAGGTATATTAATAATAAGTAAATTGAATCCATTGGTATATTGTACTAAAATATTCAGTGTTGAGCCCACACTTAACCGCTCAACTCAAATTAGTATACAGGTCTACCAATTAAAAATCCACTTAAGTTCATAGTTTAGCCAGATGTTCTCTATTTAGATAAAACATCTTCTCTCACATAGAGGTTCCTAACCCTGTTCACACTGGAAGTATGTAAGCTCATGGACAAAGATTCTAAAACATTTTCTACTATACCAGTTAAATCATATAAGATTATAAGGAACATATATAAAACACTACCAAACTGATCATATTAAAACTGCACCTGGATGACAGAAGCATGTTAATGACAATTGTCAAGTAGTATCCATAGGGGGAAATGAAGGTCAGGAATGTCCATGATAAGAGTTAATTCTGGAATGTTCCTCTCTATTTGTAGTAAATTACCCTGCAAAAAATAGTTATCCTGTCAAGAGGACTGTCAATCAAAGGGTTAACTCGTCACACCGCCAGACTATTACACAAATGTAAATGCAAGTACACACTAGGCTTGTTAGTCAAATGTATTAACAAATCACACACCGGCATTCAAAGGGTTAACTTGGTCGAGCTATATACTTCTTAACAGGCTAATGGATTCGTTAGAGTATCAAGGACGCTACTTATTAATTTTATAGATTTAATATACAAAGGTACAGGGCATTCAGATATAAAATATATAATAAGCAATTAATAAACAATTGACATAACATACACAAGCAAAGCAGTTTAAAATTAAAGGAGTTACATTCAGAGTATAATTTACAGGAGTTGTATAAACTGCGGCATGGAAAATTGGCTGGGAAGATGGATAGCTTATCAATGTGGATTGATTTTCCCAAAAGACTGACAATTTCCCCCTTCCCAACACAGTTTTTTAAGCAACATGAAATAGGATGGTCTTCACAGGGGCAGTGTTAATTCTAATAGGGGGGCAGGGATTTCCCCAGGGTGTCACTATAGTTTGCTCACAATATTCCCAAGGTTTTAACCTTTGGTTAATTCTTCACAGATATATCCCAGAGACATAACTCCCCCTAAACCAGTCATAATCTCCTGCACATTTAAATACCAAAGATGATGGCATAATGATATATGTGACATACCTTTTCCAAAGATATGTGATTATAGCTGTTCCCGGATACTACTAGTACCTGTCATTCACAACTCTGGTATGATATCTGCTCCTCAGTATGAAGTAGCACCCAGATTTCCCAAAATATGAACTATAAAGACATTTTCCTTTGAAGCTCATATTTCTTTATACCTGTATAGGCCTTCAAATGCTGCCTTAGGCTGCAAGGATGTCCAGCTGTGACCGGCCCCACAAAGTCTATTCAGTTGTCCAAAAACTAACTTGTGTCAGGATATAGCTCACAGCAGGGGCCCTTTTAAGCTGCTGCAGGTGACACTGTTATCTTCTAACACTGGGATGTGCAGAGCCACCAAATACAGGCACAACAGACTTTCTCACTTCACAGTTTATACTTTAGTAGCTCAACTTATCATTGGATTCATTTGATATGCCATATTAACACTGCAGTTATGATTTAGGCCTTATTCCCCACAATTATGTCATGGGTTAACCCTTATTAATAACTGTAAGTTCTTTCTGTTCACAACAAGGACACACAACAATACACCCTGGGCCTGATTCATTAAGGAACAAAAGTCCTTTGTATGCTTTTCCTCTACAGCAGACCCTTATATTTAAAGAGTGTTGTGCTTACTGGTATACAGTTGCCCCCAGGACTTATGTACAAGTAAGAAGTGTTTATTTGCAAGAAATGCATTATTCCCTACCTAAATAACCACAGGAATAAAAGAGGATCAGAGATCAGAGACACAAATGACAATGTCATATTTAGGCCGGGTTCAGTAACAGGCAGAAACGGCACTAAATCAGTATCATAGAGAACTGTACAATTCTAAATCCAAAGTCAAGATAGACAGATAATCAGGAGTCAGGCAGGGTCAAACACTAGAAAACCAAAAACAACAAAGTAACCAAGACTTAAACTGCATGGGTTCTAGACTCATATAGGTGCACAACACCTATAATTACTTATGAGCACAACAGCATTGGTGCCTGTTAGAGGGTACGTTCATACCCTGTATTTAAATTAATGGGAAATATGAAGTTTGTTCTATTGACTGACAGGTACTGTCCATCTCAGACTGCATTTTTCACACAGGACTTTACTAAATAGGAATGTAGGTATTCACCTACACATGCAGTAGGTGGACATATAAGGTAATTTCCACATAAACAAATGGACTGCTCATCCACTAATAAATATTGACATTATTCTAATATATTATATTACACTAAAATAAACATCCAAAAGCAACTAAAAAAAATCCTTATGTATTGAAAAAAGATACACAGAAATTTCAGATTTAATTATTTTTAATCATTGTGGTTTTTTTGTATCAAGTCCCCAGCATCAGACTAATTACCAGTAAGACTGATTGCCATTCTTGAACCTAAGACTGCTGAAAGCCAACAAGGATGTAGATCCTAGGTTTAATATTTGTAAGTGTGTGTGGAAGGTTCCTCTCTATAAATCCTTTGACTCAAATTTATTTTTGTCAAACTTTATTACTGATCAAGGACCAGTCAAATAACATTTGTAGGTAACTTGGTCTCCTGCACAACATTGCAATTCTCATTAAAGAAATCTGCTCAGAGTTAGTATTACCCATTGAGAAAGGTATGAATGCATCATTTTTCTTGAAATGTCCTTGTGAGTTGAGGAAATGTTCTGGGTAGAACTCTTCTGGTTTTTCAAAGTAGGCGTCATCTTTCAGTGCAGAGGTCAACAATGGCAAAACAGGAGTCCCCTGAGGGATAAAGAGACAATTACAAACAACATGAATAAAACAGAATCAGAAATACATAGTTGAAAACAGAGAATATCGTACCAGTTGTTCACCCTGAAGTTTGAAAGACGAGGTCTGTAATCAATTTGGCCATATATATGCATTACTAAATTGGACAGATCACGTTTTCATTAATAAAACACAATAGAGTCATTGCCTTATAAATTTTATAAAATAAGTGATAGAAGCCGAACCTTATTTTGTTGTTTAGAATTACACTTTTAAAAGCCTGGCCTATTATTATTATTTACTTACAAAGTGCTGACATATTATGCAGTGCTGTATATTGTGAGTATTATAATACAATTCATTTATGTACAATGGCATTAAACAGAAGGTAAAGATGATCCCGAGTTCATAATCTAAGATGTCGGGTTAACAATTGATACATAAGGTAGCAGTATAATAATTGTAGCTGCTGATGTGCAATGATTGGTAAAGTGTGTAAGTCTACTGCAAGGCAGATGTATTATCAGTCAATTATTAAGTCAGTTATTAGCGACTGGCATTTCTGCAAGGATACCAGTGGTGCAGTATGGTAAGTGACGGGAGACAGTGGAAGACAGAAACATGAAAGATGGATTAGTCATTGCAGAAACCTTAAAGCAGTCAGCTGCTGGCAACCATGACTGCTCCTCACCATTTATATTAACTAAACCTCCTTACTCTTCTAGTTCTGGAGAAGGCTTTCGCTTTTGTGCTTCTGTGCCATTATCAGTGTTCTCTGTAGTGATTGTCAATTTTGAGTAGCTGTGTGCCAATATTTCTCTTTGTTATGTTTGCAGAACTTGTGGCAGCTGCTGATGCCACCAAGAAGGCCACAGAGATCCTCTCTCAAAAGAGGAACAGAGATTGCTTTGGCAGTGACCAATGAATTCTCTGTGGCTGATACTAGGCCCATCTTCTCTATAAAAGCCATATGCATAAATCATTGTTTTTCACCCATGGGCGGTACTTGGGGACTCATATAAAACTTTGCTATTTGGCTATCAAATGTCTACTTACACTTTTTTCCTGCAGGACACCTTTTGTTTATTTATTCTCCTTACATCTGTGGTGAGAAACAGCACAAATAACAGTACAGAGAACAGCAACAAGCAGTTACTCACATGTTCCTGGTTAGAGTTTTTAGCTTACCTCCAGAACAGTGGTGAGGTAAACTGGTACTGAATACACACGAATGCCCAGCCTGTCCCAGATACAATGGATTCATTTGATATACCATATTAACAATGCAGCTGGCTGTGACTGGCGTCACCTTAGTTAATTAACAATGAATACACCTTTTCTGCCACCCCGAAGGATTTATTATGGTGTCCTTATGTTCACCAATACCACTTATTAAAGTTTCACACTTAAATCACATACACATGTAGTATGAGCCTCCCTGGGCTTAGTAAGTTCACAAAGAATCAAGCAGAAATACACTAGATTAAATATGTTTAATCTGAAATTTATTTCCAAGGCTTATTTACAAAAAGGTAATAAACAGACATGCAATAGGATGCAAAAAAAAATTAAATAGGAAATAAAATCAGAGTACTTCTTACGAGGTAGTCCTGCTATGTGTGAGGGAACACAATAGAAAAAAGGACGAGACATTTCAGTCTTGATAGACCCCTCATGAAATGCACAATTTGATGTCTACGGCAGAAGATTTTAAACCCTTCTTACAGGCTCTTCACCCCCACCTTAGGAATTTACACTTTCAATTAAGCCAGATTGATTCCCAAAATGACAGAGCTTTCTGAAGTAAATTATATATCACTAAGATATATGTTTGGGCACCTCAGAGAATCTCTCACCTCTGCTCTGCTTGACTGGTAAGGTTTACAACTTTGGGGCTTCAAACTCCCCCGAGATCCTTATCTATCTGGCTAGTTTCAAAAGATATACTACATTTGTTACTACTGTGTTGATGTCTTCAAGCATCACACAAGAAAGGCAGACAGGAATCAGTGACATCTACTGCTGCATCACTGTGGAAGTGAGGTTGAGAAATGGTGCTATCCATAGCCTACCAGTCTCTAGAGAGAGTTAAGGGAGTCAGTTGCATGTTGCTACTCTCTGTGCATAAAGAGAGGGGAGGAGAATCTTCTACCAATCTCTCTACGATCTGTGTTCTCCTCATATCAGGCAGTTATCTTTGTTCACATAAACACTTTGGGCCTGAGACATTAAGGAGAGCAAAGCATATAAAAGGAGTAACTTTGCAATTGGGCAAAACCATGTTGTATTGGAGGGGTAGGTAAAGTTAAAATGTGGGGACAGATTTATATTTGGGATAGGGCATGTCCTAGATTAACTTTAAATTTCAGTGTAAAAGTAATGTTACCAAGTATTTGTGTGGTACATGGAAAAACATCCAGTATTTAACTTATGTGCAAAATAATAAACTAATTTGCACCCCTTGCATTGTAACATGGTTTGTCCCAGAGAACATTTACTCCTTTTTTTTGGCTTACTTTCCTTAATGACTCAGGCCCTTTATTTTTACATTATTAACACTAGTGTGTGTTTATTTCTAACAGAGTTGCTCCAGTAAACAACTATTTATGAATATTGATGTGGAAATACATTAGGAAGCCATCTGTGTCACTATGATATGCTCTGAAAAATTTGACACTCACCTTTGGAATAAAATAACCCCTGAATGTGACATCCTGAGAAGTTGCATGCGGGAGGTTACCCGGAACAATATCACCAAACCGCTGAATTTCGTGAATGACGGCGTCAGTGTACGGCATTTCTTTCCTGTGCTCTATTTGTGGTGTAGCTGATCCAATCACTCTTTCAATTTCATTTTGCACTTTTTCTGTCAGAAAAGAGGTTCTAAAATTATAATTCATATCACATATCTATATAAACTGCTCAGAGTTGTAGCAATAATCCAGTTACAGATAAGTACAAGTGCAGTAGGTTTTCCTTAAAGGAATATCTATTCTACACATACAAAATTAACTTAAAACTCACCAATGCTTTGCATAAAATAACATATAATAGGCTCATAACACACACACAGAATTTAATATAGATGCAAGTTATGTCTTCATATAACAGTAACAGCATGTACATAAAATACATTATAGGCATTACCTTACAAGACACTAATAGTGCCCATTACAATTCTGTAACTTTAGTTGAGCAAAAGTAATGTATACCTGAGTGATCATTGCCAAAAGTCTACAACATGAGCATACTAGCAAAGTGGGCTATATTGCTAAATAAGGCTGTGAACACACTACAGGTTATTCACCCCATTATCGGCCAACCACACAATAAATGACCGATATTGCATTAGTGTGTATACGCCAACAATAAATGATTATCGCTCCAAAGCACATTGTAACCTTATATTTACATTTATAAATCGGACTTAAAATCTTGTAAACGATGGAACAATGTCGTTCCAATTCTGCAGTGTGTATGCCCTCCCGACCAGCAGCGTAGGCAGATCTCCATAGAGTTTACAGAGTCACAGTCTTTTCAGCCGATGGTTATGACAGATGAAGGGCACAAATCTGAAAGTAAATCTTGTAAAATGTGTATAGTGTGTACACATAAACCGACATGCTTATTTGGAGTTTCAGTCGTCGGTAAAATCGCTAACGATATTACATCGGAAGAATTTTTCTGTGGTGTGTACCTAGCCAAACAGAGTTTTTGGCAATAGACAGTAATCATCTTTTACAGATGACCATGCCTTTTATTATATGAATATGATGCAAATTTATCACAAACAGCTTTTGTTTCCTTTATTTAATAAAAAAAGGAAAATATGTAGTTAAACAATAATTATACCAAAATATAATCTAACAAATGAACATGAAAATACTGAAATGTTTTATTCCGTTGCCAGAAACTACTACACATGTATAAGAATTAATGCATTCCTTACTTTGAAATATAAGACTATCAGACGCTTAGAATTCCATGCTCAACCTACAGCCTTATACTTTTATATGGTCATAGAACTCACAGACGACTTGTCATATCCTTATATTTCACAGTAGGGGGTGCATTATCCTATATATATATATATATATATAAATATACAGAGTTCTCACTTTGGATGTCTGGGTATTTCATCATTAGCAGGAGGCCCCATCTCAGAGTGGTAGTGGTTGTCTCCATTCCTGCAACAAATAGATTTATCACCAGTACAGTGAGGTTCTCATTGTGGTAATACAAACTGGATTCTGGTTTCCCCTGCACAATATAAATAGAACATTATTATACAAACTATTTCTTAAACGCTAAGAATTTTACCTTAAAAGGTGCCCTTATAGTGTAGCAAATAAGTGCACATTTTAAATGAAAAGATTTTCCAAATATATATAAATGGCAGTATATTGAATATAAATCAAATGATTGCTTATCGGTTAATAACTGAATCAGCAGGGTTTCCAGATAGATCACTTAATCATGAGGTACTTGGTCGGAACTGAAAAAAAGAGCAGAGAACCCCACTTTATATTTAAAGGGTTCATCCTTTAAATATACTTAAAATAACACATACAAGAAAATAAAAGTATTGACAGCTTATCTGTTGCACTATATATAAAGTACAGGGTCTTCAACCCATTCCAGGAGGTAAATGTATCAAGCTGAGAGTTTTACGGCGGGTTTGAAAAACCAATCAGATTCTAGCTATCATTTATTTAGTACATTCTACAAAATGATAGCCAGATTTCGATTGGTTGCTATAGGCAACATCTCCACTTTTCCAACCTGTCAGAAACTTGCAGCTTGATACATTTGCCCCCAGAAGTGAACTTCTACAGTTTCAGTCAATGTAACAGAGTATGCAGAAGACAAATCCCTCAGGGGAATTCCAAAAGGCCTCCTATGTGTATTTCATCTGTTTGGGGATTTCATCAGGAGAAAATATTGCTTATAATAATCATCTTTTTCTTCCTTCAAATAGATACACTCACAATCCATGCTAAAATGCGAATTGCACATATGAAAGTGGCACAGAATGCGCTCCTTGCATGAAATCTGCCATCTTGATGATGTCACTTCCCGGGAAGTGATTAAAATTTAGTTCTCTATACAAACTATAAGGAACCATGGGGCATTAAATAACAGATAAATATTAGACAAGCAAGAACTAACTAAGACTAACTCTTCTGCCTGTTTTACAATTCCATTACAAACTTGAAACTCAAAAAATCTCTGTCTCCATCTAAAAACACTTAAATAGATTTGCCCCTTTACAATCATTTCATTCTACTAAAGGAGTAGGGTTAGTATTCCCAATAAACAGAAGTTTCCCAAAGGGAGGAGATGTACTTCATTAGGTCTTGAGAAATAAGGATCTTTCACCATATGCCATGTAACCCTGAGATCACTTTATTAAGGGGAAGGTGTGACATTTGCACTTAACAAAAAACCTAATACATTTCAATCTTTTACTGATTTGAATACATTTGCAAGATGCCTGACCTTTAAAAGACACCTTGCAAATAAAATATATTCCTATTATAAAGAGTTCTATTGATACACAGTCCCTCTCTAAATCAGATATTAAATTAGTGTATAAGTTCTATCCTTTAGAGTCAAGGGGCTAGATTTACTAAGCTGCGGGTTTGAAAAAGTGGGGATGTTGCCTATAGCAACCAATCAGATTCTAGCTGTCATTTTGTAGAAGGTACTAAATAAAAGAAAGCCATTCTCCAAAAGTCTTCGCCTCACTTTGTGTGCAGATGCACTCATACCTTCCTGCTGCCATTCCTGAGCAAGCTCTGAACTTTTGGTGCCCTGATCCTGCAGCTTGACCATCTTTAGGAGACAGTCCTGGCACTTGCTAGACAGTCTTGTACGCCCTGAAGCCTTCTTCACAACTATTGTACCTCTCTCCTTGAAGTTCTTGATGATCCGATAAATGGTTGATTTAGGTACAATCTTACTAGCAGCAATATATTTGCCTGTGAAGCCCTTTTTGTGCAAAGCATTGATGACTGCATGTGTTTCCTTGCAGGTAACCATAGTTACCAGAGGAATAACATTGATTTCAAGCAACACCCTCCTTTTAAAGCTTCCCATTTGTTATTCTACCTCAATCAGCATGACAGAGTGATCTCCAGCCTTGTCCTCCTCAACACTGTCACATGTGTTAACAAGAAAATCACTGACCTGATGTCATCTGGACCTTTTGTGGCAGGGCCAAAATGCAGTGGAAATTATGTTTTTAGGATAAAGTTCATTGTCATGGCAAAGAGGGACTTAAATTAATTGCAATTCATCTGATCACTCTTCATGACATTCTGGAGTATAAGCAAATTGCCATAATAAAAGGCAGCAGACTTTGTGACAAAATAATATTGGTGTCATTCTCAAAACTTTTATGCATATTATAATATATTGTATATTATTTAGTATAAGGGCACAGTCGTGCCCTTATATTGAGGTTGAATCTAATAAACAGCATTCCGCCATAATAATTTTGTGATTCGGGGGACATGGTGTTTGAAGGGCTACATTTTATTAAGTTTTATCGCTTTTAAGCTGAAATTTGGCAAGAGAATGGAGATGGCGCATGCCAAGTTTCAGAAAAAAAGAATAAAAAGTGTCAAATTAGGGATAATCTAAAGATAAAAATCTTGCCATTTAGTTCCACTTCCTGTTTTGCAAAAGTCACTGTTTTTCTGGGTTTTTTGGGAGGGCGTAACTCAATGTACAGGAGGTTTTAATACTAGGGATTTTTGTTAGAAAGCTATTAGGGCTAAGGAGTGCTTTTGAGAAACTAAGTTTTTTACAATTTGGTAAAATATGTCCCATTTTAAACATAGGGGATTCCCCACAATTTCATAATGTTGCGCATGTCAGATAGAGGTGTGTGCTGGGTTTACTCAGAATGGCTTCACTTACTAGTACTAATATGGCTGACCTCCCTCGCTAAGAAATTTCCTTCTATCAGCAGGAGAAATTAGCCATTTTTGCTGGCTACAGGGAGGATCATTATAAAGTTGAATGGTCTGTGCAATGCCAAAGGAGGCTGTAACAGAGCCCATTTAAGCCTCCCGCTCCTCAGTGATGTCAGTTAATTTATTCACTGCACAGAGCTGGGGGCTGGAGATTTAAAAGTGCTCTGATGTTCCTGCACTGATCTCCTACAGGCTGCTAAGGGAGATGTGTGATTAATACACTGTTATTCAAACTAAACCAAATTAATATGCCACTTTAATTTCAAGCATTTTAGAGCACCCAATACCCCTGTATAGATGTCTTGTACGAACAACAGAGCACGAACCACACTTTACGCCACTATTGTAGTTCTGAGTTGTTGCTCTCAGGCTAGGGGTTGTACCTGTGTTCTGTGCCCAAATCCAAGGAGGTATGCAGTGAATGAGAGCAAGTACCATGGCACAGCAATCCTTACAACAACGCATATCTCCCTCCTGTCTGCACTGGAAGCTGTATTTGGGGAGCACACGTTATTTGCACTCACAGCTGGAAAACATGAGCTGCTTGGTGTACCGTATTTCCCCATGTATAAGACGTACCTTTTTCCCCAAAATTTTGGGTCTAATAACTGGGTGCGTCTTATACAGGGGTAGTAGCACTTACAGATGATTCCTCTGTCCGGTAAGGTCTTCTCTCTGTCTGATCCTGATGCTGGTAACCTGATTAAGGTCCTCTCTGCGATGTCCAGGTGTCCTTTCAGGACCTTGACAAGGTCCTGAAAGGCATTCTCTCAGGACCTTGAGGTCCTGAAAGGATTGTCAAGTTCCTGAAAGGCATTCTTTCAGGACCTTGAGGTCCTGAAAGGATTGTCAAGGTCCTGAAAGGACATCCGGACATTGTAGAGAGGACTTTAATCGGGTTTCCAGCATCAGGATCAGACAGAGAGAAGACAGAAGACTTTACCAGACAGAGGAATCATCTGACAGGGTAAGTCAGAATTGACTATAGCGTTGTCTCTCCTCTGTATAAGCTGCACAAATACTCTGTGAAAAAATTGAGGATAATGTTTATCCTCAATTTTTTCACATGATTTATATAGGTGCGTCTTATACAGTGGAGCGTCATATACATGGGGAAATATGGTATGTCATTTTGGGGCTCGCCAGCCTGTCACACAGTCTCCATCCTCTTACTACACTGTCACACACTACACTGTAAGTCTTTCAAAGCATCACCTTATCTCGAGCCCCACAGGGCAGTGTCTCTGCACGCTGAGTATAAGAAATTCATTGGTGAAAAATTAAACAACCTATACAATTATAATGATAATATGAATGGACAATGAATGCCTAAATAACCTGTAGATGTCTGAATTAGCCCTAATCAATGTGTACCAGATAGCTGCAATTGTTAACAATAGCATGTATACACAGACTCTTTCAAGTTAATAAATCAAACAGCCGGCTTTATGCTAACACTAGGTTACCTAGCTGTTAGTAATGCATGTATTCTATTACAGACCTATTTAATTAACATATGAAATAGCCAGATAAATACTAGCATGAGATCAGATAGCTGTTAGATAGCTACAATTCCAGACACAATTTATTTTCATAGAAAACTTGAAACTATAGAACAAAATAGTCGGCTATATAAGTTGCCATGAGAGCAGATAGATGTTAGACAGCTGTAATTGAGATGTTTTCACACATATGAGTATATTCTAACACAAGTGTACTGTCTATACATTAATGAATGAAGTACACGGCTATTCACATATCTGCATATAGCTGGAGCTATATATGCATATATAGCATGGAGCTGCTGATTCGCAAATCTGTGAATTAGCAGCTCCACCATTTTGTGAGCGACGGCAATCTCACTCCATGATAGTGCTGAATCTGCAGCAACCACAGGATATGATGGCATACCATGTCTGTATTGCGCAAGGAACACGTCCATTAAGGTTACTGCCTTAATTGTCATAATTTCATTGCTTTTTGGAGTTTGAATACATGGGGTAAATGTATCATACCCCGGTTTTTGCAACTCGCGGGAGATCGGCGTCTTCGCAGCTTGAATTTAAAGCGGCGCTGCCTTGTAAAGGGAAACTGGGCTAGTGCAATATAATATTTTCACATTAGAAGGGTGTGACAATAAAGTCATCACTAGGAATTTTAATGAACAGTTGCTTTCAATAGTTATCTACATTTTAAGTGTAGCCATTTAAACAAATGGTATAAAAAAATATACCTTTCTCACAATGTTGATGAATAAAAAATAATTATAATAATAATGTGTAACCAACAACAAAGTGTATATACCTAAAGATTTAAAACTATAGGGTATCTGGATAATAGCTTTGATAAGGCCATTAAACAGATTAATATAATGACAGAGATTCCTCACTGGTGTATAAACAGAATTAAAATGAAAAAATAATGTATCCCATTTATAACCGAGTTCAACAGTAATGAGAGGAGTATTCACAAGTCAGCAAACAACAACTGGAAGATTTAATTTATGAACCCGGTTTTAGCTGAAGTTCAGAGCATGAACAATGTGCATCAATAAATATCTAAATGTAAAATCTAAATGTTTTGTCCTCTGTTAATGTTTCAATATTTTAATAGTCCAAAATGTAGTTATGGATTTTTCATCCAATGCCTTTAATTTTAATCAGTCTTTAGAACTATATAGCAACTGCAGTCTGACCATTTATAAATCACTCGCATGTGGTCACATTGTTTTATGTTCCCATATATAATATGGATTTGAATACACATCAGTTATATTGTTAAGTTGCTTATACATGGTTAGAGAGACAGTTTCTTAGTAGCTTCTCATCTCAAAGAGGTAATTGTATCCTTCCAATAAGCAACAGTATCCTTACAAGTTCACTGTTGATTTACATTATATATCTTAAACCAACCTTGTTTTCAGTGTATTGTATTCCTGGGTTGCTCAGTATAATTGTAGCTCAACTGGCTATCAGATTATCTAAATAATTCTACGCTCTATGAATATATTCCTATATATTATCTCAATGCTTGTTCAATATTAAATTGGCTCTTAGTAATACTGTTATTTTCAATTAACAATTAATGTTTTTTTTCCAGAAGACATAAACTTATGTTTATTATATTCCGAGATTGATTAAATCCATGCTTGGTAGAAGGAGACTAAGAACTGATTTTGATTGCCCCAACATTTCATATAGCTTCTATACAGGGGATTTGAGTTTTCATCACTCCCAGGAACTGATGTTCAAAATGTATTTTATTGTGAGTAATGAACATATTTATTTAAAATAATAGAGGACTTATAAATGTAAGCAACATTTTCTCCTAATGAACTACCCAAACAGAGGAAACACTTATGGTAACTTTGGTACTGACTGAGGAATTTGCTTTCTGTATACTATGTTATATTAGCTGAAACTGTAGGATTCCACTACTGGAAGGGATTGAAGACTTTGGACTTTATATATGGTGCAACAGATAAGCTGATAATACTTTTATTTTGATGTATTTGCAATGTTAATTATACATTAAAGGGTGACTTATTCACTACACTGTAAATGGGTTAATTGCTATGTTTTTCTGTTGCTACAATTTCTGTTCATCTAACTAATGATTAAGTGAGCTACCTGGGAACCTTGCTGATTCAGAGAATAGCCAGATAATCAATCATTTGATAAGTCATCCTCACTCGCTAGCCCGCATTTCTTCTCTTCCTTTACTTTGGTACTTCTGATGAAGTCCGTACTCTTCTATCCTCCTCATCGCCCTCTAGCTATCCACTTAACCCCATCCCCTCTCACCTCCACTGCTTCCTCACTCTTGAGACAGAAAACAGTCCCTTGACCCTTCCTCTCTTTCTGTAACTACCGCCCTCCTTCTTTTTGACTCCAAACTTCTCGTATGAGTTGTCTACAACTGTCCAACCTTCTCATCTCACTCCCACCTTGACCCACTTCAATCTGGATCTCACTTCTTTCTCTCCAACAAAACTACCCTCAATAAGGTAACTAGCGACCTTCTGTTTGCTAAATCTCCCTTCTTATCCTTCTCGATCTCTCTAATCTATAGGCCCTTAGGATACTATTTGGTAATGCTGTGTTATGATATATAAGCCTATAAGTTTCAATATAATACAATATGACTATATGTATGATTGTTATGTTTTAGAGATTGTTATGAATTTGTTAACCTGTATATATAAAATTTATTATATGTTTCCATTAATGGAGAAGATTATTTTGTTAATTATTACTATTTCTATTGCTATAGACCGCATATCTTTCAATGTTATGGATATAGTTGGGAACTTGGTTGATTTGACAAAATGTTTTAAATTTTGGGTGAGTTATCTAATAATATGTTTATTAATTTCCATCCATGAAATAAGGGAAACAGTTAATTAAAGAACCGCTGTTTGATTAGCTAGAATAGAGAATGTGAATTTTGGTGTGTACAACTCTGAGCAGCGTTGTCCCATTTTCAAGAGTGGGTACGATGGATACATACCATCTGTTTGTTTAATGTGGTCGCTATAGTAACATGTTGGTTGAACTTTATTCATATAACGAACAAGACTGACATAAACAATTAGTCTTTCCTCATCAACCACTCCTTTTCAGTCTCTACGACTGACTCCACCAACCCCCTTCCTTTTCCTGAAGGAGTTCCCCAAGGATCTGTTCTTGGCCCCCTGCTGTTCCCACTATTCATCCCCTTTCTCCTTCACAATTACCATACTTAAAACTACATATCTTAATTTTTCCTTCTTGTGAAGAGTTTTCAGCATAAATAAATGGACACCATGGACCCTGAAATTTCAAGAGCAAAGAGAGTTCAACAATCTCTGCTGACCACACACTGTGTATTGATGCATAAACAAGCAGAGGCAACAGTGAAGGATGAGGTGTAATGGAAATTGGGTGACCCACTAGAGAGGCTTAATGCTAAACACCAGCAAGTATCCATTGCGGACAGAATTTCTACTACATTCTAAAATGTTTCATCAGCCCCCGTTATAAATAGATTGCAGCTAATTTATTCAGGGGTTGAAAGACTCACGTGTACTAATGAAATAAAGTTTGCATGGGCTCGAAGGGCAAAACTAATCATCCTTTTTTACAGGTGTAATATGTGTTGGGGCATTGCTGGCATGTATGGGGTCACTTCTGGATTAATTTGTAGTGAATGTAAAACATGTGAAAACCTCAAACCATTTAAATTTAGAAGGAGATGAATACAAATGAAGAAAAGCATTGTAAGGTTCTTTTTAAGTGTTAAACACACTGTACTATCATCAATTTAAGAAACTAATACAAACAAAAATTTGAGGCATGTAAATGTTGTTTCAATCCCTACCAGTCAGTAGAATCCTTAGATTAAACAGACAGCTATATCAGATGTTTATATCCCATAGCCATTCCCCATAATTACCTTTTACATAACAATGAGCACTTACTTCACTTTTCCCAAATACAGGGCCTCTAGCATTCATGTGCCAGAGAGACAGGATGGTTGAGCATTTAGCTACATGACTACATGTAATCTCAAAAGCATTTGTAAACAGAGTGTCTGAGGTTACACCTTTATATACAGTATGTGCCTGACATGTGTGCTGTACTACAGTTCATCATCATTTATTTATATAGCGCCACTAATTCTGCAGCGCTGTACAGAGAACTCATTCACATCAGTCCCTGCCCCATTGGAGCTTACAGTCTAAATTCCCTAATATAGACACTCACTCACATACAGACAGACAGAGAGGGAGAGACTAGGGTCAATTTTGATAGTAGCCAATTAACCTACCAGTATGTTTTTGGAGTGTGGGAGGAAACCGGAGCACCCGGAGGAATCCCACACAAACACAGGGAGAACATACAAACTCCACACAGATAAGGCCATGGTTGGGAATCGAACTCATGACCCCAGTGCTGTGAGGCAGAAGTGCTAACCACTAGGCCACTGTGCTCTTCCAACAGTTACAGTTTTGTGAACTGGACAATATTGAAACACCAAAGAGCATAGCATTACTACTTTAGGAATACATCTTCTATAGGTAACATTTTGTAAACACACATTTGGGGACTGAAATGGAGGCACTAATGCTTTTACATACATTTATTCTTATGGGTATTTAATGCTAAATGATAATATGTAATTTATACCTCTTGCTGCTTAGCCAGGAATGCATCAATCAGATTTCTCTGGTCATTTACATCCAGTTCTTTCTTCTGTTTTGTAAATGTCGCTCTTATAAAGCTTTGAAACTTCTTAATGTTTGCAAAAAATTTCCTGTGATCACCTGGCAGCCAGTCCATTACAGATGGGAAACTATCGTACAGCTTAAAAAGAAAAATGTCATTTTAAACAAAATTATATTGAAGGTTTAAATCATTTTCATGTCATATAAAGTCTAACAATGTGATATACGTTAAAAAAAAAAAGAATTTAATGAAAAATAGAGAATTTTGCCATTATTCTTGTGATGAAACTAGGAATTCATTTTAAATCTGCATTGCTGTATCTTATTTTCTCAGATTAATATGGATTATAAAAACATTAAAATATATCGGGTATGGCCCTGGTGCCACCAACAGTACCTTTATTCCTAAAACTGTATGTTCTAACAGGCAAGAGTGGTAATCAAAATGATTATTAACATTCAATGTATATCATCATCATCACCATTTATTTATATAGCTCCACTAATTCCGCAGCGCTGTACAGAGAACTCATTCACATCAGTCCCTGTCCCATTGGGGCTTACAGTCTAAATTCCCTAACACACACACACACACACATACACACACACACGCACACAGACTAGGGTCAATTTGTTAGCAGCCAATTAACCTACCAGTATGTTTTTGGAGTGTGGGAGGAAACCGGAGCACCCGGAGGAAACCCACGCAAACACGGGGAGAACATACAAACTCCTCACAGAAAAGGTCATGTAATGTATCATCATGTAACATATGTCATATCATAAATTAAATCAAAACAGACATTGTACCATGATCCTGGTATCTTAAAGATTCAGCTAGTAGGTGGTTTTGATAAACAGTCTTCAGTCCAGTATTAAATATTCATCAGTGATAATAAACGCTAAATAGTATTTTTTTGCATATATTAATCCTAAAAAATCCTTTGGAGATGTGGACATTTTTCTCTCATGTTGAAAGGTGGTAATGTTTTATATTCCCACAGTTAAAGACATTGTTGAAAACTTTTAGTGTAAGTACATATAATTCCGGATAAGATTTGTCCTAGAAAGTCGCGTGCAATTGTCTTTTCCATAATTAGGGTAGACGCCATCTGGTAGATAAAACAAAAACCTTCTGCAGATGCTGTTAGAGGTTAATTCCCCCCATGGCTGCCAAGAGGAATTCAGGGCCCCGGTACAACAAATTCATGGGGCCCCCCCATAGTTGAGTATGGTAAAAAAAATGTGCCGCCCTACGGCGACGCAAAAATTTTCGGGGTTGCGATCATGCATTTCGGGGCGTGGAAAATGCGCCTTTGGGTCGTGGCTAACACATCAAAATTACTACGCTCTCAATTCGCCCGAGCGTCACATATGTCCAAGCACTGCTGACTTTCAGGACATCTAGCACCAAAGTGTAGTATAGAAAAAATGCAGTGTGTACACAAAGAGTTCAGTCTTGGCCTCCACCTTACATTGGTCCCTACTAGAATTAAGGGTGTGCATCGGCCACTTTTGGTGTTTTGGGTTTTGGGTTCTGATTAGCTTGAGGTTTTGGGTTCTGATTTGTTTTGCCAAAACACCCCACGAAAGGTTTTGGTTCTGATTTTGGGTTTCGGGTTCTGATTTTTTTTTTAAAAAAGCATAAAAAGTGCTAAAATCCATATTTTGTTTTTTTTCTCACTCCTACACTATTATTAACCTCAATAACATTCATTTCCACTAATTTCCAGTCTATTCTGAACCCCTGACACCACACAATATTGTTTTTAGTCCAAAAGGTTGCACCGAGGTAGCTGGATGTCTAAGCTAAGCGACACAAGTGGGCGGCACAAACACGTGGCCCATCGTAGGTGGCTGTGTAGGCTTGAATGGCCTTTTGCTGCTCCTCCATCCTCTGCAGCATATAGAGGGTGGAGTTCAAGCGCGTCACTACCTCTTGTTTTAGTTGATGGCAGGGCAGGTTCATGCTTTTTTGATGTAGCAGGAACAGTGAACGTAGTTTAATATCTGATACTAATATTTCTGCACTGCAGGAACAGTGAACGTACTTTAATATCTGATACTAATATTTCTGCACTGCAGGAACAGTGAACGTAGTTTAATATCTGATACTAATATTTCTGCACTGCAGGAACAGTGAACGTAGTTTAATATCTGATACTAATATTTCAGGACTGCCTATTGAAGTGGAATCTCGACGGGATTTGGTACCGGGGACACAATACCTCCATCATCCGTCTAAATTCCACTGTACAGATGGCGGACACCGGATGCACGTCTAACACCAACATAGCTGTTACGGCCGCAGTTATCCGATTTGCCATAGGATGACTATATAGGAGTGGCACTGCAGTGGCAGACAGGATGGCAGTTTGAAAAACTAGGCCCCAAAGAGCACATAATGCCAAAAAAAGAGTTGCGAGATGGAATTGTCCTTGGGCCCTCCCACCCACCCTGATGTTGTTGAAATAGGACATGCACACTTTAACAAACCAATCATTTCAGTGAAAGGGCCTACCAAACTGTGGCTGAAATGATTGATTTGTTTGGGCCCCCACACCAAAAAAGCTATTCATCTCTCCCGGTACAAACTAAACTGGCTCTACTGAGGCAAGATGTCGTCCTCATCCTCATCCTCTGATTCCTGGCCCCCTTCAGTGTGTACTTCCTCATCCTCACACATTATCAATTCGTCCCCGCTGGACTCCACAACCACAGGTCCCTCTGTAGTCTCTGGAGGCCAGTGCTGTTCTTTATTGAGGAATTGATAATTCATTTTTATGAACATCATTTTTTCAACGTTTTGCGGAAGCAACCTCCTTCGCCGCTCACTGACCAGGTTCCCCGCTGCACTAAAAACTCTTTCCAAGTACACACTGGAGGGGGGACAACTCAGGTAAAATAGAGCCAGTTTGTACAGGGGCTTCCAAACTGCCTTTTTTTCCTGCCAGTAAAAATAAGGACTGTCTGACATGTCTACTTGGATGGTGTCAGCAAAGTAATCCACCACCATTTTTTCAATTGTGACAGCATCCAATGCAGCGAGAGTAGACATGTCTGCAATGGTTGGCAGGTCCTTCAGTCCGGACCAGATGTTCTCAGCATCCCCGCCAGTGGGTCTTTTAGGAAAACTGAGCTTTTTCCTCGCAGCCACAGGTGTTGAAGAAAATGAAGGAGGAGCTGTTGGCATGTCAACGTCCTCTTCAGAGGACAATCTCCTGACCAGCAGGTCTTTGCACCGCTGTAGACTTGTGTCCACTGGAAACAGAGACACAACATACGCTTTAAACCGAGGATCCAGCACGGTGGCCAGAATGTATTCCTCTGACTTTAAAAGAGTGACCACCCTCGGATCCTGGCAAAGCGTATGAAGGGCTTCATCCACAAGAGCTACATGCTTTGTTGAATCGCAATGCTTTACCAGCTCCTCCCTCACTTTCTCCAGCTGCTTCTGCAACAGCCTGATCAGGGGAATCACCTGACTCAAGCTGGCAGTGTCGGAACTGACTTCTCGTGTGTCAAGTTCAAACGGCTGGAGAACCTTGCACAACACGGAAATCAGTCTCCAATACGCTTGACTAAGGCGCATCCCCACTCCTTTTCCTATGTCGTAGGTGGCTGTGTAGGCTTGAATGGCCTTTTGCTGCTCCTCCATCCTCTGCAGCATATAGAGGGTGGAGTTCCAGCGCGTCACAACCTCTTGTTTGAGGTGATGGCAGGGCAGGTTTAGCCCTTTTTGATGTTGCTCGAGTCTGCGGTAGGCACTGGCAGAATGCGGAAAGTGTCCAGCAATTTTGCGGGCCACTGCAAGCATCTACTGCACACCCCTGTCACTCTTCAGGTAATGCTGCACCACCAAATTAACGGTGTGGGCAAAACATGGGACGTGCTGGAAATTGCCCATATGTAATGCCCGCACAATGTTACTGGCGTTGTCTGACACCACAAATCCCCAGGAGAGTCTAAGTGGGGTAAGCCACTGCGAGATTATTTCCCTCAGTTTCTCTAAGAGGTTGTCAGCATTGTGCCTCTTAATAAAACCTGTGATACACAATGTTGCCTGCCTTGGAACGAGCAGCCATTGTGGAGACGCTGCTACTGATGCTGCTGCTGTTGCTGCGGAAGGCGATGCATCTACCCAGTGTGCTGTCACAGTCATATAGTCCTTCGTTTGCCCTGAACCACTTGTCCACATGTCCGTGGTTAAGTGGATAGTGGGTACAACCGCATTTTTCAGAGCACTGAGGACACTTGTTCGTACTTCTCTGTACATCCCGGGTATCGCCTGCCTAGTGAAGTGCAATCTAGACGGGATTTGGTACCGGGGACACAATACCTCCATCAACTGTCTAAATCCCACTTCACTGATGGCGGACACCGGACGCACGTCTTACACCAACATAGCTGTTACAGCCGCAGTTATCCGCTTTGCAATAGGGTGACTACTGTCGTACTTTGTGCTCATGACAAACGACTGTTGGACGGTCAACTGTTTGGTGAAAGACGTAGCGTTCTTATGACTTCCCCTCTGGGAAGATGACCGACTACCAGCAGCAACAGCAGCAGCAGCAGTAGTAGGCATACCGCTTCAGGATTCCTCGGATGAATCCCGGATTGAAGAGGACTCAGTCATGCTGGTGACATGGCCTGCAGGACTATATCTGATGGAGATCGTGGAGGAAGTTGACGAGGAGGGTGTTGGTGGTGTGTATCCAACAGGACCAAGGGATTTAGGTGTCCCTGGACTGCTGACGGTCCTAGCCACAGGTCCTGAACTAAACACTGAATTATGAAGGTTCTTCAGGTGACGTATAAGGGAGGATGTCCCTAAGTGGCCAAGATCCTTACCCCTGCTTATTTGAGATTTACATAAGCTGCATATGGCCATACATTTGTTGTCCGGATTGGGATAAAAATAACTCCAGACCGAAGATGTGCATTTTTTGGTCTTCTGACCAGGCATGACGATGGGCTTTTTCATCCCATGGACAACAACTGTTTTCCCCCCTGGTGCCTCATTTAAGAAAACCACATCAGCATCCTCCTCGTCAAGTTCCTCCTCAGCGCCAGCTACATCAATATCCTCCTCCTGGTGTACAACATTGACACCTTCATTATCCAAATATGTAACTGCACTGTGGGTGATCCTTACAGCATATGCAGAGGGCGTGCTGCTAATGGTGGAAGGAGCCACCTCTTCCCGTACAGTGATGGGAAGGTCAGGCTTCGCAACCACCAACACCCTTGGTCTCGCCTTGGGGATTTGTGATGCCATCTCTTTAGAAGGCAGAGTTGTTTGCTGTGTTGTTGATGACAGCTTAACTCTTTTAAATTTTTTAGAGGGGGGGGAGAAGGAGGGCTTAGATCATTGGGTGAAGCTGAACCACTAGTCATGAACACGGGCCAGGGCCTAAGCCGTTCCTTGCCACTCCGTGTCGTAAATGGCATATTGGCAAGTTTACGTTTCTCCTCAGATGATTTTAATTTAATTTTTTTGCTAATTTTAGTGAACTTTGGCTTTTTGGATTTTACATCTCCTCTACTAGGAGATTGGGCATCGGCCTTGGCAGACGACGTTGATGGCATTTCATCGTCTATGTCATGACTAGTGGCAGCAGTTTCAGCATTAGGAGGAAGTGGGTCTTGATCTTTCCCTACTTTATCCTCCAAATTTTTGTACTGGCCAAAGCACCACTGGACTCAGCAGGACAGAGCACAGGAAAGAAGCACCACTGGACTCAGCAGGACAGAGCACAGGACAAAAGCAGCACTGGACTCAGCAGGACAGAGCACAGGACAAAAGAATAAAGCACCACTGGACTGATCAGCACTACCCTACAACCTCCCTCTTCCCTGATCACAGCCCAAATGAAGATGGCGACCGCAAGTGGCAAATTTATGACATCTGAGTCTCGCGAGATCCGACGCGAGACTTGGATGTCATAGCCTCGCTTCGGATTTTTTTTCCCGGGCGGAAGTACCCGAACAGTGCTCGGATCCCATCGAATCCGCACTGTTCGGGTGGGCTCGGATTAGCGGAATCCGAGCCCGCTCATCCTTAACTAGAATCAGAACATTTCACATACTGTCCTGCTCTCTCCTACCTGTTCTTCTCACTTTCACCACCTGTTGTTGCATGTATCTTTAGTTGCGGCTTGCCTGGATCCCTGAATGCTGGGGGCCCTATTTGAAAAAAAATAGCTACATTTAGATAATTCCAAACAACCCTGGCGTTAAATCAATACCATCCACGATTAATAATTAGGCCTTCCTCCAGCTCCAATATTACAATAATGTGCCCCTTCATCATCGCCATGCCTTATGATTACACTGTGCCCTCCATGCTGCTTTTGCGCCCTTCATCTGGCTCCCCTTCATCACAATATACTATGCTGCTCCCCCCCTTTTTCAATCCCACTGTGCCATGCCTCCCCCCTTATTAACCCCAGTGTGCCATGCTGCCCACCATTTTTTAACCCCACTGTGCCATGCTGACCCCTGTTTTTTAACCCCACTGTGCCATGCTGCCCCGTTTTTTAACCCCTCTGTGCCCCTCTCATTTTTTAACCCCTCTGTCATGCTGCCCCCCCACGTTTTTAACCCCTCTGTCATGCTGCCTCCCTGTTTTTTAACCCCTCTGTACCCCCCATTTTTTATCCCCCCTGTCATGCTGCCCCCCCGTTTTTAACCCCTCTGTGCCCCCCCTCATTTTTTAACCCCTTTGTCATGCTGCCCCCCCCCCCCCGTTTTTTAACCCCTCTGTGCCCACCCTCATTTTTTAACCCCTCCGTCATGCTGCCCCCCCCCTTTTTTAACTCCTCTGTGCCCCCCCTCATTTTTTAACCCCTCTGTCATGCTGCCCCCCCCCCATTTTTTAATCCCTCTGTGCCCCCCTTGTGTTCCTTACTTCACTTACCTTTTCTCCTTTCTTGGTCTTCTCTGCTGCTCTGTGCTCCATTCCTCCAGATTGACTGAATGCTGGGGGTGACATGATGACATCACACCCGGCATTCAGACAGTCTGAACGGAGCACAGAGCAGCAGAGAGGAGGGATGCCGGCTCCGCGATCAGGTGAGTATGTTTTTTTTATTTTTAAACTAGCCTGCTCCCCCCACCAACGACCGAGCCCCCACCCCCCCGCAAAAAAAAAAAGAAAGGAAAAAAAAAACGTTTTGAAAATCAAATAAATAATAATAAAAAAAAACAGCAGCCCTTTGACATGCCCAGGCCGGGTAATTAGTACCCCCCCCTCTCAGCGGCCCTGATTCTCCCCAGGTGCTGGTCGGCTTCTGAGTGCTGCTGAATGCGGCTATAGTAATTCTCTTTTCGCTCTACACTTCCTCCCTTGGTGCTCTCATCTCCTCCTTTGGTCTTCATTATCACCTTTATGCTGACGACATTCAACTCTATATCTCCTCTCCTGATCTTTCCTCCACCCTCCTCGCTCGGGTATCCGACTGCCTCTCAGCCATCTCCTCCTGGATGTCCGAGCGCTTTCTCAAAATCAATATCTCTAAAACTGAACTCATTGTCTTTCCTCCGCCCAGACTCCCATCCCACCATGACCTCTCTATTGTCGTCAATAAAACCGCCATCTCCTCTGTCACCCAACTTCGCTGCCTGGGTGTCACCCTCGACTCCTCTCTCTCTTTTGCCCCCCACATTCATTCCCTTGCCCAAGCCTGTCGCTTCCAACTACGCAACATTGCCCGCATCTGTCCTTTTCTCTCTCAGGATGCCACCAAAACTATCATCCACGCACTCATCATCTCCCGCCTTGATTATTGTAACCTCCTCCTCACTGGCCTCCCCCACTCCGTCTCTCCCCCCTCCGCTCTATACTCAATGCGACCGCAAGACTCATCTTCCTCTCACCACGTTCCTCCTCTGCCTCCCCTCTCTGCCTTGCCTTACACTGGCTCCCCTTCCCCTACAGAATCCTTTTCAAACTTCTCACCACCACTTCAAGGCTCTCTCCAACTCTACTGCCCCTTATATCTCTAACCTCCTCTCCATTCACACTCCTGCCCGCTCCCTGCGCTCGGCCAATGACCGCCGCCTCTCCTTCACTCTTATCACCTCTTCCCACTCCAGAATCCAAGACTTTTCCCATGCAGCCCCCCTTCTCTGGAATGACCTCCCTCGTTCCATCCGTCTCTCTCCTACTCTGTGCTCCTTGAAACGTGCACTCAAAACTCACCTCTTCCTCAAAGCCTACCAACCATCTACTTAACCCCCATCTCCTCCCTTTAGCTCGTCCTCCTTTCTCTCCTCTTGCCTCAACTGGCTCCTCTTGTGCCTGGTCTGTGTACCCTCCCTCACGATGTAAGCTCGTATGAGCAGGGCCCCCTCCCCTCCTTTCTCCATACCTGTTCTTCCGCTCCGTCTTTACTGCATATGACTGGCCGGAATTTCTGAAGTATTGGTACTTTTTGTTCATTGTTCTGTATGGTTTCACCCTGTATAGTCTACTGTTAGTACTGTGTACGGCACTGCGGATACCTTGTGACTTCTAACAAATAAAGGATAATAATAATAATAAGAATTCTCCAATGTTCAACCCTTGCAGGACATTAGGTTGTTCATATAGTTATTTAACAATGTAAAGTATAGAAACCAACGTGTTTCACCTGCGGAGTTCTTCAGGGATGTGGGATGTAATGCGTTTAGTGCAGATTCGACCCCTGTTATATAACCCCATTGCATGCATATTCATTTGTTGAAGGGATGGAGTGGTCTTTATTAAAATCATGTGACATGAAGCCTGTGTTCTATTAAGGTAATTGAGAGATGTTTTGATAATATTTGTGTGCAATAGGTTTAAGTCTCTCCCATGGTTATAGATAATTAATCTGCATATTAGACTGCATTCCTTCTTAGGTTTCACAGGCACACTTATCACTGCATGCGATGGTACAGGGCATTACTACAAATTTAATTAAAGTCCTTTGCGCGCTTACTGAAGTCCTTCGTATTTATCTCATTTTACCAGCCTTTCCTAAATAATGTAGGCGTATCAAATAACATTTATTTTTAATCCCAACATTCTGTAAGTTATTTTTTATTGGGTACAATTTCATGTTCATGTACATTTGGATTTGTATATGGATACTAACGATGTAATATTAAGTCAGCATATGTTTGTGTCTGACTGTTAAGTATCATAAGACTGAGATAATGTTATTTTGTTTGTTCAAATCTTTTTAATCCATTCATTTATAAGTGATAGCTAAGTGTGAATTGGTTCTTTGCAGTATGAGTATTCATCTTGGCTTCAATATAGCATTTTTATGTGTCATGGGTGGATTTCTTCAGAGCTCATTCTTGATTTCATAGGTTCATTCTTTCAGGTGTTTAAAAAGCTTCCTAGATTGAAGTCTAGCTTTAACCCCATGGGTGCTATTGTAGATAGATCATATATCCACTTGACTTCCTCTCTGAAGATTCTGGTTAAAACGTTTCCCCCTTTCCAGGGCTTGTTGATCTAACTAGTTTTTTATGAATCTGAGGCTTGAGGAACCTGCATTGTGCCTATGGGCATAGTGATTAGATACGATATCTGTTTCAGCTTATTTGCATATGTATCTTCAGTGTTCGCCTATTTTTACTTATAGATGTCTTATAGCGCAGTCAATATACTGTGGGCTGCATGGGCATTCTAGGAGGTAAATAACACTGGTAGTATCACAGGTATATTTTTTCTTTTATCGAAAACTCTTTAACATTAGACTTTGATTTTATTTTAGTTATAGGATTAGTGCTGGTGATGTTGATAATTTAAATTTTACAGGCTTGACATCTATTACTGCAAAAAAAAGCTGGATTTAACAAAGTTCCTTTAGTGGTGATTTCGGTTCCTGGGATAGCACTCTTCACTAGGTCGTTTTTTAGGTTGTGGAACTTCCTGGACACTGTTGCAGGTTTTTATTTCATCACTCCTCTGAGTTTTTCATCTTTGAGAAAGATGGTCTAGTGATTTTGTATGATTTTCCTTCAATTCCCTGCCTCATCGCTATATTGGGTTATGAACCTTGTCTGGTCTACACTTCCGCTGTTTGTTTCCTTTTTATTGGTGCTTAAGAGTTTTTCACTTTCTTGCTGCCTAATTTCTTCAAATTGTCAATTCACTGTTCCTAGGTTATATTTTCTTTTACATAATTTAGCCCGCATATCTCTGTTTGTTAATGTAGTCAGAGCTCTTCTAACAGTTTGTTCTCATCCTTCAGAATTGTCCGCTGGAAATGTTGCGGAGCCAGTGGTTATGGTGATTGCTAGCGGAGAGGCTATGGCCGTTGCAGTCTACTTTTTTCTAAAAGGTTTTAGTTTCCATTTGGCTGTTTTCCACAAAAATTACTAGGTCTAAGAACTTTACTTTCTTTTTGCTTGTGTTTGTGTGTAACTTTTGAAGGCTTCTAGTTCATTTAGGTTGTCTGTTCAAATACATATAACATCTATATATTTTCCATTCAGATATATATTGTAGAAAGGGCTTATTCTGCCAGATTGTTGTGTTCTCCCATTGGGCTTCAAACAATTTGGCGTAACTCAACGCAAACTGTGTCCCTATTGCTGTTCCGCGTACCTGTTTGTAGTAACCCCCCTCAAACTAAAAATAGTTATTTTCAAAGTTGAATAAAATTGCTTCTACAATGAACTCTAATTGTTTGCTACCTAAAGTTGATTCTCTTGTAACATTTTTTACACACATTTGCACCCTTTTTTGTGGTCTATCACAGTGTATAAGGATGTGACATTGTAAGTCATAAGGATATTACTTTTTTGCCAATCTATGTCTTTTAGCATGCTAAGAACTTGGGTTGTGTCTTTGAGGTAACTTTTTTTGCTTTCCTATGAGTGGTTGTAGAAATGTGTCTATGTTTTCAGATTGGTTTGATGTAATTGAGACTATTTATCAATTCATATTATTTTTTATCTAGAAATCCTATTTCAAGGTTGTTGTCTAGAGTGGTTCTTAATTTCCTTGTGTATCTTTCAATGGGGTCTGTTTTTAGGACCTTGCATATTTTGTGGTCACTCAGGAGCCTAAAGGCTTCTTTCAGGTAAGTTGATTTGTCCATGAGTTCATGAGTACAATTCCCCCTCCTTTGTCTGCTGGTTTAATGACTAGTTCAAAGTTTTCTCTCAACTGTCATAATCCTTGTTCTGTTTTATGGAGATTGAGTTTGTTTTTGTCACAATCCGAGTCTGGCTACACTCCAGCTTCTTTCCTGTGGATGCTGCTTTGCCTTCTGCAGATCCTGTCTACAAGGGGTTAACTCCTCATTGTTGATTTTGGATCCTAATCACCTGTGGCTGGCCTTTAAGAGACTGCCTTCTTCTGGAATATGAGACCGTTAATCAGTTGCTATTGCTGCTGCTGGTCTCGTTTGAAACCCTGCAATTTACTCCTGACCTGCCTTCTGGTATTGACCCCTGCTTGTGCCTCCGGTTTGGAACTCTTCTTGTGACCCAGACCCAGGCTTCATTCATACTTTGCTCCTGCTTTCTCAATGGTATTGTTGTGGATCTCCTGGCAACTGATCTTGGCTTATCTGACCCTACTTTTGCTAATTATCCAGTGTCTCCTGCCTCCTGGCCAACCTGGTAAATCAGTAACTTTGTGTCTGCAATTCACATTCAATACCTGCAATCCAGTGTTTAATTTACTAAACCAGAGTCTCCACTTTCTCAGCTTTAACTGGCAATCTAGACATCCAGTATCTGCAGTCTGCAATATAGTTTGGAAAACCAGGGTCTCCAGCTTCCCAGCCTAATCTGACAAACCAAAAACTTCAGTTAACCTGTTGTGACAGTACTCTCCCTGGTGTGCAATTATATACTCCGTGGTCATACTAGAAATCCTCACAATTTATTTTGTGTGTGTTTAGTTTTGCTAGGTCATTCTTTACTATTCTTTGAAATTTTTCAATGAATGGTTCTTTTAGGTGTCATGGGTAGAAGTAGGATTTTGTTCTCAATGAAGTGTGAGTACGCTGATTTTTTGTTCAGAATTGTATTTTCCTTTTTGCTTTGATTTTGGAGAAAGTGCTTTTTAAGTGCCAGTTTCCAAACAAATTTATGTAAATCTATGTATTTCTCAAATTAATTTAGACATTTGTTAGGGTCAAATTTTAGTCCCTTAATCAGTACTTTTATATGAATCGTATAAGTTTGTTTTGAGTATTTTTCCTTTCCCTCCTCTCTTTCCTCTTCTTCTCCTAATCACATTTTTATTTTTTGGCTTGTGGGAGTTGCTGGCGTATCCATAGGAGGAGGGTGTATTTGTCTGGTCAGTTCTAAAAAAAATAGAAATAAAAGATCCATACATTTTTGTGAATCTTCATTAGTTTTCTCTTTCTCCAAGACTGTATTGGGTTCAGTCTTTGAAATTCTCCTTATTAGCTGAGATTTCTCTTTTTTTGTTAAATCAACTAATTCTTTTCTACCTTTATCAAAGCCTGTGTAGGCTAATTCTTTATATGTTTTACTAGTCAAGAACAGGCTCTCTGGGTCAAAGCTCTGGCCGGCGTACACCAGCAGGAAGTCCGACCAGGACCCTAACCCCCCCCTAAAAGCTGGCCAGGATCCAACTGGACTGGCTTGCGTTGTTTTCATCCCAATCAGTGCAGGGGTGTCTAAATGCATAAGCGGACAGACAAGACCGTAACCTCCCTAAAACAGAGTAAAAGAGAGCCCCAAAGTTCCTTTACTCTCACGACTAGAGTGAAAACATAGAAGGTGGTAGAAATGAATAATTAATGCAATGGATGAGAAGATAGATTAAAAAAAAAAAAAAAAAGCAACAACAACAAACATATCAAATATAAAAGAATAGTAAGCAAAAGAAAAAAACTATTTGGTTGCCTTTGAACCTATAGGTTATTAAAGAAAGTCAGTACTTAGCTAAATCTATATCCAGCTAAAACAATGAACTTACCAGACTCAAACTGCAGCAAGAATGGTGTCTCTGAATTTAAAGTAGGCAATTTCTGGCCATATTGCAAATTTCAAAATGACTCCAGCAAGTTGAAGTACCGTATTTTTCGCTCCATAAGACGCACCTGACTATAAGACGCACCTAGTTTTTAGAGGAGGAAAACATACACTGGCCCCTTCACTCACACAAAATACACTGGCCCCTTCACTCACACAAAATACACTGGCCCCTTCACTCACACAAAATACACTGGCCCCCACTCTCACTCACCAACACACACACACACTATAGCATAACATTTTTGCTGTTTTTGATTGTTTTTCTCACTATCAGGAATTATCTTTGTCAAAACAGAACTTTTCTAAGAATCATTAAGACCTACTCTGATTGAGAGACATCTTTGTATGGACACATATAAATGTTCCTAAATTGGCCATAACATTTAAAAATAATTGTAAAGCACATTAAAAATCAATTTGATGTATAATTAAATTACTGTGATCATCTATGCATCAACTAGTCTCTTTAGCTTTTAGCTAAGGAGGAGAAGGAAGGCTGCTATTGATCACTCCAGTACTACTGCTCTATCATCAATACTAAATGTCTCATCTTAGGCTCTGCTTGGCTGCTGTTTATTTCAACTGGCAGACAGCACTGTGTATAGTCTAATCATTTAAAAGCATTGCCTACTGAGTCTTTCAGTCTCCACCCAACTCTCACGCTTGAAGCATGCTCCAGACAGGGGTGAGAATGAAGTTGTGTAGCCTCCAAGCCAGAAAGTCAGAAACAAGAAAACTTACTGCAGGTCCCGGCCAGGCTGCAGATCCTCCTGATCGTCCGTCCCCCTGCCTATCTGTGAGGACCTAGCTATCACATGGGACGTGCACCTGCCATGTGGTGCACGTCCCATGTGATAGCTAGGTCCTCACAGATAGGCAGGGGGACGGACGATCAGGAGGATCTGCAGCCTGGCCGGGACCTGCAGTAAGTTTTCTTGTTTCTGACTTTCTGGCTTGTAGTATTCGCTCCATAAGACACACACACTTTTCCCCCCACTTTTTTAGGGGGAAAAAGTGCGTCTTATAGAGCGAAAAATACGGTAATTATCATTAACATTTTAGTAAGGTAAATATTGAATACTTTACTATTTGCCTAATATTAACATTTAAAATAGAACTAATTCAGACTAAAATTTCTCCTTGCGTCATTTTAAAATGGGATATACTGCGGGGGGGTTTCACTATGAGGAGTTAAAGCAACAAGTGGTGAATATGGAGCAGAGCAAAAAACTGTCTAAGAACTGCAGAAATGTTAAATCCTGGCAGATGCAGAACTCTATCTAAACATTTGGGTAGGGGCACTGTGATACCGATATATCCTCCTAGGCCCCACTCTGCTCTGAGAAAAGTAAGGAGGGGGGCTTATCCTGAGCATACACATCCACACTGAGAAAAAAGCTTTTCAGAGCAGATCGGTAGCCTTAAAGGGTGATATGGGTGACCCGGGAGCAATAGCAGCAGCACCCCATGCACCCATGATTGTTCCACCACTGAATCCTGGTCTGATTATTGTTAATTAATATCAGTTTATGAAAATGACTTTAGCTTTTGTCTACTTGCTATATATTTTTTTATTGTATATACAGTGTGTAACATTTTTTTAATATCTTTGCAATACATTATATATATTTTTTTATTATCCATAAATAGTTTTCTCATAGTACTTTATTCATTTTTTTTTTATAGTCATCAATAAATATGATTTTTTTTTAAGGCCTCATAAAGTCTTGTTGTAACTCACATAGATATTTCAGCTGCTTAAAAATGGTTAATTATTTTGATGAATGTTCTCAGGAATCAGGGGGGTTTGTTATGCCCATAAAGAAATGCTAGGAGATAAAATGCTGTCTGTAAGACTCATTTAAGTGAATTTATTTTTACTTTTGACATGGAAATCACAGAATCTGAAAATGTGTGTGAATATTTATTGATGGGAGATTCTGTTGAGAAAATATTGAGTGATTTGCAGACACAATGGGAGGAGTCTAACGAGAGTACTCTGATATATGAGAGGAACAGTGTTGCTTCAAAATGGCTGAATGTCTGGAACCTTTTACTCTGGAATATGGTCATTAAAGAAATTGAATGTAGACTCCTTTCCCCTCTAAATATAAAATGTAATCTAAATAGCACTACTAGAGGATGAAGTCATGCAAAATGTCAGACCATATCAGATGATTCTTTAATATGTCTATATTTAACTGAGCATAACTGGATGCAAAGATGGAATCTGGCCACAGATTGTTCAATAAAAGGTTTAATAAAATGTAATTGAACAAAATTCTGTGTTGATGTTAAATGGTCCTGAAAGATAGGCAGTTTTGTGAATTCCAATACTTCATCTCTTTAGTTAAATAATGAAATCATATGAGTTATTAAAGATATCCTTTGTACATCACCATTTGGAATCTCATCCCGCAATTATGGTAAGGTGAGGATTGGCTGATTATAGAATTACTTTAATGATCAGTCTTTGAATATATGGACTATTTGTTACTACCATAGATGCAGGTGGTGCATTTGAGGGGCAGGTAGGTGCTTCCTTGTCAAAGCCCCAGGTATATCTGAGTTTTTCAGCATGTGGGCCCTTACAAAATTTTGCTGTGGGGCCCACAAATGTCTAGCTAGGTTCCAAAATATTTGTCACAGGAAAGAAGACGTAAGTAAAAAAGAAAAAGTACAAAAAAACCTTTGAAACAATAATAGGGGAATCGAAAAAAATCAAAGGACACAGCGCTCACTAGATCAATATAATTCAGCACCTCATATAAAATAGTAACACTAAAAGATAGTAGGAGGGTGCAAATAAATGAATATATATATATATATATATATATATATATATATATATATTATTTAGATATGCATACAATATGTAATAATGTTGAAAAGTAAGAACAATAAGGACACTGACACAATGATATAATTAAGCACAATGATTATAGCTCTTTCAGTGAATAGATATTAGTTGGTATCGCTGAGAACAGGTGGCCACAAAATGATGAAGAATGCCCTCCTACTATCTCCTAATAGGGGAATAACTTACCCTGACCATAGGTCTTCCCAAAAATCGTATATTTTCATTAATTAAGCTCATCAGCTGCAGAATGGTTGGATCCTCATATTCGAATCTGTGACTCAGTAGTATGGACACAATTATATTGGCTACAGCAGCATTAATGATGTATAAATTATTAAACGGTTTTCCTAAAAATGGAAAATAAAATTTAAAAATTAAATTACAATGTCAGCAATAAATATATGTGTGTGTGAGAAAACGTTTGGAGACAGCAAATCAGTTGACTTTTAGGAATTGGAATAAACTTGTCATTTAAAAATGTAATTTTTTTGAACAAACTTGTTTAAAAGACATTTTAAATATTACGTTTTCTAAAAGACTCAAACACATTGAATAAATGTACATTTTAATATCTTTAACACTTCTATCAAATGTGTTTTTGTTTACACCATTAATAAAAGATTAATGAATCAATATGCAGAAAATCCAACTATATTCGCAATAACACAAATAGTCCCATGAATAGAACAGTGGGCTTTCCAGTCATATTTATGTATAACCCATCACTGTATCATTATCCAGTCTTCAAGATTCATTTTTGCATTGCTATTCTGCCAAATGGCTTTCACATTTCTCATTTGTGGGCAGCACAGTGGCCTAGTGGTTAGCACTTCTGCCTCACAGCACTGGGGTCATGAGTTCGATTCCCGACCATGGCCTTATCTGTGTCGAGTTTGTATGTTCTCCCCGTGTTTGCGTGGGTTTCTTCCGGGTGCTCCGGTTTCCTCCCACACTCCAAAAACATACTGCTAGGTTAATTGGCTGCTATCAAAAATTTACCCTAGTCTCTGTCTGTCTGTCTCCCTGTCTGTCTATCTCCCTCTTTGTCTGTCTGTGTCTGTGTGAGTGTGTGTCTATATTAGGGAATTTAGACTGTAAGCTCCAATGGGGCAGGGACTGATGTGAATGGGTTCTCTGTACAGCGCTGCGGAATTAGTGGCGCTATATAAATAAATGATGATGATGATGATTTCTCAGAATAAATAGTCTATCAGTAGAACTGGGATGCCAAAGATGTTAATGTATTCTGCATTGTTTGGGATGTAATACAAGGGAGAAGTCTGGGGAGGACAAAAATGAAAATGGAACTCCGCACTGATCACTGAGGGGCTCATGTACAGTTGGATGTATTTGTGCCCTGATTGTACACTGGAAAACACACACGTATAAAAAAATAAAACACATTTATGTGCATATGTTCAGTCGGACACATGTCAAGAAGTGTCCAGCTCTACATCACTAGCATTAACCAGTTGTACACCAGGAGTAACAAGTGTGTATACTTACGCCCCATGATAGAATAGAAATATGGCTTTACAGTATAAGTAATGATAGTGAAAGTCACATTATCCAGTTTGTACACAATACTGTAATAAAGTGTCATATATACAAAAGAGAATAGTTTCTGGACAGTTAGTAATAAATGCAAAAGTTGCATTTTCCATATAAAAATGTAATCCAATACAAATACAAATAAAAGTTAAATTCAATTAAATACAAACCTATCTTGCTTTCCCCTATAGTACTGTTATGGGAATCTTCTTTCTTGCAGTGGTCCAAATGGAAGTATTAATTAAGTAATGCAAATAAATGGCCGCGACTAATGACCTAAATACCAACAGCGGACAGGTCAATATGCAAATCATCTAATCAGAAGTGGCTAGCTAGTGGTGTGGATCATCCTCATTATTAGCACGTATTTATAGCATCCATCAGGCACTCACAAAACAGATACAGCTCCTCAGAGGCGCACATGCGACCCCATGCAGATCATCGTCAATCTCAATTATCTGTATATGCCCTTACTGTACTCAGCCTGCATTTACACACCTATCTAGTCACAAGGAGGTGACAGTGTCTGATGTGCTCATGCTTTTTTTGTGGGCATGCGCAGTACAAATTTGCATATTTTATGCTAAACAAGCCAATCTGATTTTAAAACTTGCAAGTGCAAGGACCCCTTTCCACTTTCTAATACACAGAGCAAAGCTATGTAAAGAGATGAAGTTATCCTGGTGGAACCCTGACGAGGAAATATGTGACAAGCACCCGCATTACATTACACAGGTCTGCAACCAAAAAGCTGTTTTCATAATTTTATCTGATTCTTATGTTTTTTGGTGCGCTGAATTCGAAAAATGACCACCGTTTTTTCCTGGGATGTCAGGTTTTTTCACAATCGAAATGTGCCTTGGTCAAACAGGTAGCTGGAAATCGCTAAATTGACTCTTCCAAAAGAAGCTTAAAGGCAGTTTTACTTCACAATGGTGGCCATTATGCGTCCATTCCTGTTGCTCATTCGGCGTACTTGAAGGAGACTTATGAGAACTTGGAGTTGGTACTCAAGAAAGTGGGTTATCAAAACCAAAACTGGTTTGTATGCGGGGATTTAAAAGTATTGTGTATGCTGCTGGGACAACAGGCTGGGTACATCAAATACCCTTGTTTTCTATGTTTATGGAACAGTAGAGACCGACAAAATCACTGGAAGCCAAAAAATTGGCCACCAAGAAGTCTAGTTGTTGGTGAAAAGAATGTTCTCAGAGATACATTGGTACCCCCCTGAGAAGGTTTTATTACCACCACTCCATATGAAATTAGGATTAATGAAGCAATTTGTTAAGGCACTTCCGAAAGATAGCGAATGCTTCAAGTACTTGGGATTCAAGTTCCCAGGTTTAACGAAGGCAAAACTGAAAGAGGGGGTTCTTGTTGGCCCGGATATTAGAAAACTCATATGCGACAAAGACTTCATCAGTTTAATTACTCCAACTCAAAAAGAAGCGTGGGTTGCCTTTACTGTGGTCATAAAAAACTTTTTGGGAAACCAAAAGGACCCAAATTACAAGGTAATGGTGGGAGAAATGTTGAAAGCATTCCACAAGCTTGGTTGCTCCATGAGCTTAAAAGTCCATTTTCTCAACTCACACCCTGACTATTTTCCTGAAAATTTGGGAGCAGTGAGTGAAGAGCAGGGAGAATGTTTCCATAAAGATATAAAAGAAATGGAAAGAAGGTATCAAGGGAAATGGATTGTTACGATGATGGCTGACTACTGCTGGATGTTGTACAGGGATCTTCCAGAAGCCACCTACAAAAGGAAAAGCTAAAAAAGAATTTTAGAGTTTAAAAAAAGACGATTTTACAAGCAATCTACTTGAGTGTGGTGTTAATTTTGTCGTCACCTGTGCAAATGAGTTAATATTTTTCATGTAAATAAAATATTTGAGATTTTTTTAAACGATGACCACCCGTTTGTTCGAAAAGCTGATGCCCCAGGACAAAACGGCTGTCATTTTTGGATTCAGCGCACCAAAAAACGTAAGAATCAGTCAATTAAACCAAAACAGCTGTCCAAAAATATTTTTTTGCAGACCTGTGTTATTATTGATATTATCTTTAATTTATAAGGCGCCACAAAGGCTTTGCAGCACCATACATGACCTATACAGAAAACAGTGACAGATGGCACAACATGATACATAAAGCATAAAAAACAAAAATATATAAAAATACACACACACACACACACACACACACACACGTAACTCAAATCAAATTATTTCTGGGACAATGAGTGAGAGTGATGGTAGAAATCAGCAAGAAGTAGGCCAAAGCTTAAGAAAACAGGGCTAGGGAAGCAGGTCAAGAGGTACAGAGGGTGATGGAATAGTAGAAGGAGCACCCAAGGAAAGAGGTCCCTGCTCCTGAGAGCTTACATCCTAAAGGAAAGGGGGAGACACAAATAGGGCAGTACTAACTGTGGTAGAGAGCCAGGACAAGGGAGTTAGGAGGAGGACTAATAGACTTGAATAAAGAAATGAGTCTTAAGGGCAGGCTTGAAGCCTTTGAAAGTAGATGCTTACCTGACGGAACGTGGAAGATCGTTCCACAGCTGGGGAGCAGCCCAGGAAAAGTCCTGGAGACGGGAGTGGGAAGAGGTAATCAGTGAAGTAGTGAGGCGGCGGTCATAGGCAAAGCAGACGGGGCATCTAGGAGTGTAGGTAGATATGAGATTGGAGATGTAGGGAGGGGAGGATTAAATAAGAGCTTTAAAGGTGAGGGTGAGGAGTTTAAATTTAAATCTGTGAGCCATGAGGAGCCAATGTAGTGACTGTTGGAGGGAGACAGCAGATATAGAGCAGCGGGAGAGAAAAATGAGACGGGCAGCAGCATTGAGGAAAGACTTAAGAGGTTCAAGGTGAGAATAAGGTAGGCCAGAGAAGGAGGTTACAGTAGTCACAGCAAGAGATTACAAGTGAGTGAACAAGGGTTTTCGTGGCTTCCGTGGAGATAAAGGGGCGTACCTTGGATTTATTCCGAAGGTGAAAGTAGCAGGATTTTGAGAGGGACAGAATGTGAGGTTTGAAGGAGAGGGAGGAATCAAGAATGACCCCAAAGCATTGGACTTGAGGGACAGAAATGAGGGCTCTGAATATGCTTTAATTACAGAGCAACCCATTCGCTGATTGCCTTAATGATGTGTCTGGATCCTATAGAAATAAAAATTAGCATTTTTGTTATTTTTGTTCCTCTCACAAATGGCTGCTGTGTAAGGAGACTGCACCCTACTGGCACCAAACTCATGGCAAAAAGTTCTCCCATAAGCTATACCCAAATGAACTCCACCAGACTTATTCTGCAGCCTTGACTCTCTTTGACCAGTAACTAATATGTGGGTACATATTGCATACAAGTTAACCCGTGCATGATACTCATGCATTCTAGTCAAATCAAGCTACTTAAGGTGTTAAAAAGGTTCTTGTCATGCATTTGGGCCATAGCCCAGGCCTCCTCAGGGGAAGAGCGTTACTTCCCGACGTAAGCACGTAAGCGCCCTTTTTTAACGTGGTTTTGTCCACATGTCACCACCTCATCATTCTTCTCCATCACCTTATCCTTCATTTTCATCGCCACATCTATCCAGATGTCTATCCAGACACAGGGATCTCTCTCAGCGGTCCTGAGTATCACACTCCTCTGACTCTGTCACCCCTGGCAAACACCAACCACTCCCCACTGTCACCCCCGGCAACCACCAACCACTCCCAACTGTCACTTCTCCTTCAAGAAATATATATATATTTTTTTTAAATCTTTATAAACACTTTTAACAATTAACAAATTAAATTAACAAATTAAAAACATCTTAGTATACCAAATTTCAGCCCTTTCTGAATTTTTTTTCCCACACACACTAAGAATTTAGTAGGTCAGTGTATAACTCCGCCCAGCAGGTGGTGCTGCAGCTTGGTTTTATTTTTTCCACACACACACACAAACACACACACACACACACACACAGACTAACACGCGCCACTAAGCATTTATATTATAGATTGTAAGCACTACTAATTATGTCAAATAAATAACATAATATACAATATATGCAGCAAACTTCAGTGCACCATAATATTATAAATAATGTGTCAATTTCAAAATCAATGTTCATTCCCTTACGGGCTAGGGTTTTAAATTCAAAAATCCATCTCACTTCCTACCTATTAATTTTTTTTATTGAAATCACCACTCCTCCAATCTTTCTTGACCGGAGTTAAAGCCATAAACTTAAGGCCCTTGGGTTCACTCCCATGCTGTTGCAAAAAATGCTGGGATACACTATGTAGAGTGTTCCTTTTTTTAATATTTCTCATGTGCTCACTAAGTACTTTTAGCTTTCTAATAGTGCGTCCCACGTATTGTATGTGACATGGGCACTCTATGAGATTCACAACATTTTAACTATTGCAAGTGATACGCTCACTTAACTGAAATTTGTCTAGTGTTTGGTTCAACTGAAATGAACAGACCGGTTGATTTGAAGGGTAACCAAAGGTCTTACAAGTAATACATGTTCCGCAGTGTGACGCGATGGGTCTGACAGCCATCATTTTCCCCATCTGTCATTTTAAACACTTAGAATGAAAGTTGCTTGTGCTTAGGTGAACATTGGGTTGCATTAATTTATTAACCTCATTTGTTACATAATCTAAGTGTGTATAAAAACCTATGAGATGGACTTAAGTTGACCATATTATTCTTAAATAAAGCCAGGTGGGTTACATGTATTCATCTGAACATTATATCGGATTACAACATGGTGGATGTACTGTTTCCTGACTAAGGCATCACCCCCCTCTTACAGACAGGAAGCTGAGATTAGCTGGAGCCCCTCTGACATCACAAATGACTGGAAGGGGTTAAAACAGGGAGGCTCTCTTACTTAACCAGGAATAAGTCAATCAGCAACTGGTTGGAGCAGCTATTGTTTCCCCTGGATCTGTTTCAGACTCCTAGTCTCCAAAACAGCAGGAGGGAAAGCCATGAGGGAAGGACAGCTCTCCACTCCCATCTCCACCCCCCTAATACCTGCCAGCCAATCCCAGTATCTGTGACCTGTGGATAACCCTGCAGGGAGGGATTCCACACATGGGAAATGTTGTCCCTTTAAGAAGGCCTGCAGGAGAGATTTCTGTGGGTGGGATTTTTGCTTCTAGAAGCTACTGGCATTGGAGTTTTGACTGCTGCCCGTGTGCTGAGGAGGAATTTACCTGGAAGTATTGTGGCTATTGGATTACAAGCTTTTCCTGGACTTGCAGACTTGTCTGCTCTGCCTGGCTTATTCTATTAATCACGGACATCATCCTTCCCCTATAACTTGGACTGGTAAAGAAAACCTATTTTCGTTATAAACAATTTGGGGTTATTGAACACTGGGGTGTTACTGGGTGATGGTTGAAGTTTGGTGAGCACTGGGTGTTGTTTGAATTATGGTTTGATATATATAAGCTATTGTTTGCAGTTAGCTGTAATAAAGATACCGTTGTATCCACACCTTTTCTTTGCCTGTGTGATCCTGAACCCCTTGATACCAGGACTTTCTTCTGGGTTCCTACCCAAACATCCTGGTATCATCACACGCAGTAATAAACCCTCCCTTTCGAAGGAATCTCCGATAGCCATGTGCTAGGGGCTTGTTTGAGTGGTATATAGCTTCTTGTTAATTTGGTACCTTATGATAAACCAGTTTAGATTTGGGGGGTAAAAAAACTGTGTAATGCGTCATCCTTCAAAAGTACATGCCAACGCAGATTTAAAGAAAATTTCCTTAATAGAGAGGCTGATTGTGAATAATCTGTTATAAATAAGAAGGTTCCTGATCCCACTTAATATCCTGCTTAATATTCTGTCCAGATTTATATTGGAGTGAATCCATCAGATCTACATTCTTCATTGTTTCAAAGGCTTTATCTACCAAAATGGGGTCATATTGTTTCTCCAGGAGTTTCTCTTTTAGCTCTTCCCCCTGTATGACATATACGCTCAAATCAGTGCAATTTCTACAGATCCTACGAAAATGACCTTGTGGAATATATATGGATTTTAATTATGATATTAGATTTAACATTTTAGGTGAATGTATGTATTAGTGTTCGAGATTACGCCGGCTGCAACCTAATATGTGCGCAGTTAACTTCCTTTATGTGGGGCGTGATTGAGGGGGGGGTGGGGTAAGTGCAGAGTCAGCTCAACCGCTTTATGGTCAGACCAGGACACAGGGAAGACCCGGACATCTTACAGCCTCTGGGTTGTCAAGTGGTCAACAAAAAAAATAATCTATTCTTGAGTATAGGTCATGTGGGGCAGAACAATGAGTGTAGGCTCTGGAAGAGGGATATAACACTTGCAAGGTGTCAAATTTAAGGACTTTATTTGGGATTTCAATCTATTTGATGATTTGGTAAGTCCCACAGAAATATGCGTTTGGCTGTATCTATCTAATGTTGGATCCAGGATAGTATTGAAGTCCTCTCCTGTAATGGTCATATCTCCTGCATGTAAAGAAAGTTGCTGAAAGAAGTCTGCATCGGAGGCTCCCTGTCACATGTTTTATGGCATTTATTGAAGCTAAGGTTATTGACTGCGAGTCAATAGTCAGTGGGACTCTACTGTGTATCAGTATTTCTGTACCTCTGCGTTTTGGGTTTGCCAAAAAGTAATACGCATGTGGATATGATTTAGAGGCCAATGTGGGATGTGGATCTTTAATGTGTGTTTCTTGTAAGAAGATCAGATCTGGGTTTTTGCATTTAAAGTATTGAAGAGCCATTGTGCGTTTGTTTGGCCAGTTGAGACAGCTGACATTAAGAGATTATTTTTAGATTCATGGTGGATAAGAGTGTGTGGGGGATTCTGCTTTATCAGTGAGGTTGGAGACTTGATTCGAAGATAGTAGCAGGTTGTGGGAAGGGGAAGACACATAAGGAAGAAGGGGAGGGAAAAGTAGAGCGGTCCTGATCTCAGTGTGAGTGTCAGGACCTAGAAAAAAAAGAGATGTGGCGAGTTGTGTGACACCATCTCTTTGGTAGAGGAGGTAGGGGCATTGTGAGAGAAACATGGAAAATTGCTGACAATATCTGTACGTGGTACACGTTCTGAACACATGGGTGTGGGTGAGAGAAGCGTGGATGCGAGGAAATAACCCAAATATATAACAAGTCAAAGTGATATAAATAAACACAATATAAACAATAAGTAAATTGAAACCAAAACAATTCAAAATGTATAAACACTTAGGGCTAGATTTACTAAGCTGCGGGTTTGAAAAGTGGAGATGTTGCCTATAGCAACCAATCAGATTCTAGCTGTCATTTTGTAGAAGGTACTAAATAAATGAAAGCTAGAATTTGATTGGTTGCTATAGGCAACATCCCCACTTTTTCAAACCCGCAGCTTAGTAAATCTAGCCCTTAGAGTTTGAACTAGAACTGTGCACTGATCTGAATGGACTCCGAATAAGCCGAAGAAAAAGCAAACAAAAGAGACCCCAGATCCATTTTAAGCTACTCTGATTAATGATAGGCTTATGCCCTATTGGGTGGAAATGGAGAAAACAATAAACAAACCCCTGCAAATTCTAAGAAATTGGCGAGTGCTTATTAACTAGCTTATTAACTAGCCTGTGTGAGACATTAAACAAGATGCATACCAACAGTGAGAGACAGCTAATGCAACATGGTTACTCAAACCTCATAGGGAAGCCAGATAGAGAGAGGAGTCTGGAGTAAAGTTATATATATATGGATCATGCTTGTTGCTAGGCTGGCATCGGGGCCGGGATTTTCTGGTTAGATGAAGAAGCTGAGGTCGAAGCTTCAGAATCCTGAATAAGGTGGAAACGTTTGAGCAAGTCAAGGCCTTGACCCGGTGTTTTTACTGAATGGTTCCGTCCATCTTTGGAGACTATGAATTGGAATGGGAAGCCCCACTTGTACTTGATCGAATGGTTGAGCAGAACTTTTGTTATATTGAGGAGATCTCTATCAAAATCTATAAAGGTCTGTTGCGTAGAACTATAGAAGGCTTCCCAATCTATGTAGAAAAATATACGTCACTTTCTTTCAAAACAGAAAAAGCAGATGGTATCTCCCGCAACCACTAAGTTTAGATTCAAGGTGACATTATTTTATGACTTACAGTTGCGGGTCGACAGTTGAAGGCCGCAGGCGTTGGCTGGTCTAGACAGGTGGTCCATATGCTCCGTCGGTATTGGTGGCTTTTATTGGGGGAGCACTGCAGATATCCTCATCCAGGTACTGGACCGCTTGGCAAGACTTTGGTGGAGCTAGGGACATAAAGGGACGGACTTTTGTGGGATGGAACAGTTGAGGCCTGCGTCTCCTTCGTCCCTCTTGATCTGGGGCTCCCCGATCACCATAATGGGCAATCTGCAGAATTGACAATGCAGGAATTCCGTTACTCTGGGGAAGCAATTTCACCTCCTCTCAATATCTCTCCGTGAGGCTTCAAAGCTTAGAGTATAAAACTTAGTATTGCAAATCAGCCACTAGAATGCAGTAGAGCCATGATGAGAGCTGCTGTATCACAGTATGGCAATAGAAACAGTGTCACAAGCAGATGCAAACTCACAGATAGAGCGCACAGACTTGTAACCAATGAAGTCAATGGAAGTGCGGCAACTCGCCCAGCTCTCGGGGGAATCTTTAAACTTGTTACTTCTTCCAGCAAGCCTTGTGAGATGGTCAGGTTGACAGGCTCTTAATCGCTTGCTGCTGCCAACAGACACTGGGCAATGAGGATGGGTGGGGATCCTAGCGCATTAGTAGCACTTGTGGGGACCACTGGGAAGTTGACTAGCTGGGTGGAGCCGGAAGTGTGGTCTCATTTCTTTCATGTGCTTCCATTGATGAACTATTGTGAGAAAATTTTTCACCATCCATTGCATCCCAAGAACTATCATCTATGCACTAACCGATTATTCAAATATGTATTATATTAATTATTGCATGTTATAAATCCAACCATTTCTGAAATTGAGCGCTGTAAATTTTTCGTATTATATTGGAAGAAGTTGTGGATGCAACTGCCACCAAGGAGGCCTCAGTGATCACCAAATGATGAATGACAGTTATTAATATCAGATTTGTAAGGCTCCACAGCGCCGTACAGTAGGGATAACAGTACAAACAAGGTAGACAAAATAAATGCAGACATGAAAACAAAGGGCATGAAGAGCCCTGCTCATTAGAGAGCTTACATTCTAAATGGAAGAGGGTACAGCTGAAACAAGTGGAGCAAGTGTGGCTAAGAGTGGAGATTGGGATAGTTGCAAGGGTAAATTAGTGTGAATAGTGTTAGAGGATAAGGTCACCTCTAAAAAAAAGAGATGGGTTTTCAAAGAGCATGTAAAGATTTAAAGCCTGTGGGAAAGTCTGATTGAGCATGGTAGGGAATTCCATAAGTGGGGAGCAGCACGGGAGAATATTGTAGAAGGGACTCAGTTGAACTCATTGGGACCAGCAACTCAACTGAGATAGTATTCCAGTGGATCTTCAAATTCACTGCTCAGTACTACACTGTAATTCACAAAAATGTAACAGTTTTGTATTTGTGAGAAGATTATGTTGGAAAAAGGGCAAAGATTTAATCAGTCACTTCTAACTGCCATCCACAAACAACCATAATCAACCGACCCATCTTCATTTCCAACACATCTCTCATTTGTTACGAACCGCGGCTCCCCGACGGGCCACCACGGCTCGCTTCCGGTCTTCTCAGACGCCCCGGTCGTCTCCATGACGACCGGGGTGTCACTTCCGCCTCTGACGTCCCGGTTGCCTAGGCAACAACCGGGACGCTGTAATCCAGAGGCCGCAGCGCCCGACCAGCGGGCTGACACCCGGGCACAGATCAGCAAGGAAAGGTAGGGTTGTTATATATATCTATAGACTCTTGTGGGAGTCCTTATATATTTACTGTATTGGTACTGGCTTGTTTTTTGTCAGCATTGTGTCAGTGCAGAGTCATGCAGTGGGAGGGGTTTCTGTTATCATGATTCCTATTGGCCCTTCTTGCTATTTAAGGCAGTGAGGACTGAGCCTCATTGCCAGTTATAGCTTCCTGTTTAGCTAGGCTCCTGTTCCTGTTTCCCTGCTCCTGTGCTTTATTCTATTATTGGATTTCCCGTGTATGACCCCTGGCTTGTTTTTGGACTTTGTTATATTGCCTGTGACCCCTGACTTCGGCTCGTTTTCTGATATCCCTGCCGCTGCCGGCCTTGACCTTTTGCCTGGATCTCACATCGCTGTGTTCTACTACGCTGCCCCAGGGTTCTCCCCAGTCAGTGCACACTACACGACCCTCCGTTCGTCTGCAGCCAAGTCTGTCCCCACCACTAGGGGCTCCAGCGAACACCAGACATCGGAGCAGATTCCGGGTTCTGTCGTGCTGACTGAAGGAGTTCCTAACATCGTTACATGACATGCTAGTAATATTAACATACAATTAGATGGTGCAAGAAGGTTAACATTATTATATATATATATATATATATATATATATATATATATATATATATGTATTAAACACTGAATTTTACATATAGGATTTTAGATATTTAGCATTTAATAGAAAAATGTGTCAAGGATTCAAAAAGGGATTAAACTTTCCCAAATATGGAATTGCATATGAAATGGAGGCACAAAGGAAATTCAGTCAAGGAATATTTGGTGAAGGTTTGTCAATAGCAGTGAATTAAGCAGCTAATCTATAGCAGAATGAAGTCTGGTGTATTTATCTTAACACATGAATAATTACAAATTATGATAAGTAATCCAAATTCACTCTGTATTGTATTAACAGAGCAGCCATTGTTGCATCATTTCACATTGCTCATCACAATTATGTTGAATTGAGGGTATCACACCATTCCAGTGATGAACAATGGTTTTTACTTATAGATCGTTGAAATTCAAGATACATGAGCCATACAAAGTGCAATAAACATTACTCCAACTGTAATTTACCAGCATAATGTACAATTACAGCAAATAAATAAAAAAAAAAAGATTATAGCAAACAGATTAACACAGATAGATGAGCAATAGTGTATGTATGTAATAACACTAACAAAAGTATACTAATGTATAATCTGTTATTGTAGAAATTCCAAAGTAACCACTCACCTCCATATGATTTAAATGTCTGTGTTAAACATTCAGCCTCCTCAATAATCTTGTTTTCTATAGTTTTCTTCCCCATCCCAAAATCTCGTAATGTTGAAAGAGTAAATCGTCTCATCACTTTCCAGTTCTCACCATTAGACATGATAAGACCTAAACAGAGTGAATACATGTCACGGGGCTGTGCTGATTTAAAGTACACATAATGGGCCTGATTCATTAAGGAAAGCAAAAAAAAAAAAAAAAAGTGTACCTTTTTTATCTTGGCAAAACCATGTTGCATTTGAGGGGGAACTAAATTTAAAATGTGGGGACAGATTTATAGTTGGGATAGGGCATGTCCTAGATCAACCTTAAATTTCAGTGTACAAATAAGCTAACAAATATTTGTGTGGTACATAAAAAAACAGCCAGTATTTAACTTATGTGCAAAATAATAAAACTAATATGCACCCCTTGCATTGTAAGATGGTTTTGTCCAGGAGAAAGCAAACTAATTTTTTTGCCGTACTTTCCTTAATGAATCAGGCCCAACATCTGCAAAAACAAAAATAATACATTTTTGGCGAGAGGTGAGCTTAACCAAGAATGAAATTTGCCTCAAACACCTGTATACAGCATGATGTCAGCTCTCCATAAGTCAGTCACCCACTCCCAACTTAAATCTTCTGTTCATGTACCTGATCACTTTACATGTACAGAGTTGAATATTTTTGTAAATAAATATTTTGCATAATTTATAGCCTGAGTACAGATGGGATGCCGGCTGTTAATTAATGCAGCTGTGTGGTGTGTTTGGTGCAGGACTGAGAACACTTAAACCATATTTACTGGTAAAATGTGCAAAATTTTGCCTCATAACACAGAATGAGACACATATTTTGCAGAACAATGAATATTTTGCTCATCACTAATCAAAGGTCTGTTTCAAAACTGAACAAAATACAATACATTGAGTATCTATACTTACTATTTATGTCACCCATGCACTCTTTCACTCCACTGTAGCATGTTTTCATGTTAGCAAGGAGGTGCTTCTCTAAGACAAGCAGAGAGGAACTGACTGCTGGGTAGTCTTGCTTTGCAGAAATGCACTGAGTTCAGGGCCGGATTAAGGGAATGGCCCCCGCCCCCGACCGATCAATACTGCTGCTGAGCAGTTTCAAGGGCCCCCTGGATGCCAGAGGCCCCTGGGCTATAGCCCATTTAGCCCTAGGGTTAATCCAGCCCTGACTGAGTTGATTGGTTGAGTCAGTGATGTCCCAAAAGTTCAAAATCATTGAAGTTTGTTTCATTGTTAAAGTGTAATTTTTAGTAAATCGATAAGATAAGATTGTATCTTTAATCGTTTTTTCATTATATTTAGCTATGACACTATATTTGCCCTTAATAAATAGGATAAGAAACAAGAGTCCTATATGGAATAAATGATCTTTCTTTCAGACAGTCTGTGTAAAGTAAAAGAGTGGGCATTCTAATTGAACATTTTATCCCTTGTACGTATGTTCGGGACCATCCTAGAGAACCGGGCATGATGCAGAATAGCACCAGATGTTTTCTACCCAGTTGTACGAGATGGTTTTCCCTAAACCACATACTCTTTGGGTAACCCACATATGAGACTTAAGGGTTTTCAAAGTAGCACACGTTGCCAGTGGCTTGGGCTTTCACCCTCCAAACTGCTGGATATTATTAATTCATTTCCCCACTATGTTTTAATTGACTTTAAGCTGTAGAACAGTTGAACAACTTTTCCTATGATAGACTTGCTGCCAGGATGTGACAGGCAATAGTGTATAAATAGCTGCACATTTTGCATATATCACAAACCACCACCAGATATATTTTAACTCTTACAATCTTTAAAACATACTTAAACTATAAAACAAATATATAAATATAGTAAAGAGACTAAAAAACAGTTACCATAGCCCTTTTGGAATTTGTGAAACACTGGAGTCTGTGGTCTGTCAGTAAATTCCTCAGCGTGGTTGACCAGAGCATCTTTAATAGTATCATAACCACACAGGACCACCGTCTTTGTCATGCCTAACTGGACACTGAATACTGTGCCATACTTCTTAGACATCTGTAAATAAACAATAGGAGAAATAATTTGCAATATAGTCAAAAATAAATAATGTTGAGACAGTAAATTAATCATTTTCTATAGTAGGAACCAGTGGTCGAAGTGAAAATTTTGAAGTGTATGAAAGATGTAATGCGAATGGAATTTAAGTTTTACAATCAAGGCAGTAGAAGTGGCAGTATGGCATACCACCATATACACCACCATTTTGACCACTGTATCACCAGGAACTGCAGTATATATTTCAAATAAAAAGAAAATTTCAATGTAATCTGCAAAAAAATAAATGAAATAATTGATATTGCTATAGTAAATGGAGAATCTTAAAACCTGGACCTGTACAGGGAAATTAGATTGGATGCTCTAAAATTGGTGTAAATTCTGCTAACAAAAAAACAAAAAAACACATGCAAAAAAAAGAATTAAAAAAAAGGGAGCATATCCACCCATGAGCTGAGCCATATACATCTCAAGATGCGTCCAGATTCATATCTGTAGCATATCAGTCTGGTTTGTGCCCAGTTTGGGCAATGTTGCTGGTTGTCATCATCATATTTGTACCTGCCTTATCAGGAGCAAAAGATGCCTCCTAAGAGATGTATATGCATTCTGTGCTGGTCTACACGAGCCACGTTTACGAGACCACCCTTACTTTACTCAGCTTCTGGCAGACAGCTCCATTTCTCTCCTCTGGCACTCAAGTCATACGGAGATACAAGTGCCAAATACGTGCATGTCTGCAGTGGTGTATATGTATATGTTCTCTCTGCAGCCATGCACATTGCAAATTTGTGCAATTTATGCTACACAAACTGGCAAAGGTTCATCTCAGCATCAGGCCCTGGATGTTGAGGTATGTTTTCTTGACAGTTAAGGATGACGAGTATAACATTGCCATATGAAAAACAAACAAACATACTGATTGTGGCAAGAAGAGATTGCAATAATGCAGCAAACAAACTCAGGATATTTTTATTTTACCTATAGTAATAAAAGGAACAGAGCTAAGTGTAAATTACAATTCTGCATTTGCACCCTCCTGCACAACTACTGTAGTTCAATTTAGTAAATTTGGCCAAATTTCTTCCCATTTCTCCTACTATACATAATTTGGGGAAATAAATGTACTTTGTCGAAGTAATAATTAACAAAAACCCTATATTCTTTGGACTCGGAAAGTGCTATCTAACCTAATGTATATTTATGTGAAATTTATTGTGATAATAATTGTGGCAATATTGTTTGTGTATTCTTGCTTAAAGTATGGTTTGTGTTGTATACAAATATTTGCGAAAGCCAAACCAATCTGAGGACATCAGTGCTGACAGAAATATATACTCCCATTCAATTAATTATAGTCACATGAAAAAGTACCTTTTTATGTGTATATAAAAGGGTGGCATTGAAGTAATAAGGAACAAAAACCCTATATTACCAATTAGTTCAATACAATGAATTAATTATCTTGAATTTTATGTGTCTGTCCTTTTAAGAGAACGGAAAAACATGCATTACACAATATAGAGAAAAACAACGAGACATGTTTTTAGTAAATTTCCATTATTTCACAATGGCCAGATAAGGCCAAAGAAATATTGGCTCCAAATAAGGCCAAGACGACCCTTCCAAAAGGCCCCTTCAAGAACATGTCACTTTAATGAGAGAGACTTAGGGCTAGATTCACTAAGCTGCAGGTTTGAAAAAGTGGGGATGTTGTCAACCAATCAGATTCTAGCTGTCATTTTGTAGAAGGTACTAAATAAATGAAAGCTAGAATCTGATTGGTTGCTATAGGCAACATCCCCACTTTTTCAAACCCGCAGCTTAGTAAATCTAGCCCTTAGAGTGCCAGCAGTGATGTAAGCTGGGAAGGTGTGTTTTAAAGTAATTATGAGTAACATTTTCTATAAAAGAATGACTTAATCAAATATAGATTGTGAGTTGGCATTTGAGACCCTGGGCGTATGTGTGCTTCGTCCAGTATGGCTCTATCTATGCATAATATATTTTTAATAAAAATAGAAATATTATATTTTGGAAATCTGCTCATCTCATTTATTATTTAAAGAGAAGAATAAGAAAAAATCTTATACAACTCACTTTGACTTATTCTCATTTAAAGTTACCTTGTAGTTCTTTCTGGACGAATGAAGAGAAAATGTTTAAAAGCATATTTATTTTATTAGTAGGCATAAATGCTTTGGTGGAATTTTAGCAGACATACAGTATTACCTCTACAAATGTTTTATGAGGTCTTGCCATGTCAATCATATGTATATTTCCAATAATTGGTAAAGGCTTTGGTCCCGGGGGAAAATTCTTATAATTGTGCTGTTTCCGATTGTTAAAAACGTAGGCCAAAAATAAGATGACTACGGTGGACAGAATAATTGTGAAAGGGTCCATGGTAAACCAAGTCTTCTGTAAATTCTAGAGAGGAAAGACAAAAGATAGGCATTTTATTAGAAAACTAAAATAGTTATCATGCACATACAGTACCAGGAATAGTCAAAGATATTTCTTCTATTATCCTTCGGGAGAACTTGCCACCAGAGAGGGTAGCTGAAAGATCGGCTCCTGTGGATGGGCCTACTGGATTTAAGATCTAATCTTACGGAGGTTAAAAGGTTGTAATATTATGCCTTATTTACAATAACTATGTTTGTTTTTTACAGCAGACATACTAAAGATTGCTGGACCCAAAAAAGTTTGTTAGTACACATTAGGTACATATGGCAGACCCTGGAAATGCAATTCCTCTATGTAGGGGGCTGTGGACCCCTTTGAGTCTTCTAGTAAGTGTTTATAATAACCCTGTCAATTTGCATGTTTAACATATTACACTGTGGTTGACTCACTTGGCACATCAAGAGTTCTCAGGAAGAGTGATCTAATTGCTGTGTAGTGTGTTTGTATTGAGAAGATACATAAAGCTTTATAATGATTCTTTATCATATTAACATATTAAAGTGAATAATACTCATACAGCACTCTCTCTTTTACAGATAATTACTTTAGTTCAATTAGCTTAATTTGCTTATAATTATTATTTTATGGGAATATCTATCAGGTCTCTACTGTTTCAAACTGGGCCATTTTTGTTTTGGCCCCATACTGTCTGAACACAGACATTTCTTACAAGAGCTCTGTTCCTGCAATTAATTTTGTACACAAACCCTGCTACTGGCCATTATAACTTACTTGTACGGCTGCACAAGTAACCCGTGTCATATATCGCTGCATTTCTACAGACATTACATGATCTTCCTAGCATATAATGCAATTTATCATAAACAGTAAGCGCTCTCTCGCAAAAATACAAAAGTACAGTAAATGTTCTAGGTCTTATTTAATCAATACTCCTGTTAAGCAGCAGCTAGGAATATATATAAAAAATATAAAAGATATTGAACATATTTCATTTAAACATTTATAAACATAAATATAATATGGATAACTCTATATAAAATCATTTAATATAACTTTAGTATTGTCTCTTGAATGCATAATTCAGTCCAAAATTCCTAATGTAGAAGTGGTGTATCAAGTTCTACCAAATAAGAAATATTACCCCTTGTAAGAGGTCTGAGGAAGAAATTGATTGGCATTTGACCCTAAACGGCACCCATAGCAAGGAAGAGCCTTGACACTTATGTGTTCCACCTGCAGCGCCGGTGCTAGGGTTCACGGCGCCCTAGGCAAAATTTCGCCCCCCCCCCCCCCCCCCCCCCCCGCGAACACACTAAAAAAAAAAGGAGAGTTTACTTACCTTTTCTCTAGCTGATCCGCGCCTTCTTCACGCAGAGGCGGAGTGATGCATTCCGGGAGGGGAGGGGGGGGTGCCGGGAAAGAACTTTATTCACACTGTCTGTCTGACAGACAGTGTGATACTTCACAGATGCCCCGCGGACACTGAAAAACAGCGGCGGCGGGCAACCCTCTCCTGAGCCGCTGACTAGATTAGAAAATCTAGTCAGCGGCGCCCTGCAGGTCCCGGCGCCCTAGGCAACTGCCTAAGGTTGCCTAATGGGAGCTCCGGGCCTGTCCACCTGCAATCCAGGGAAAGGACAGTATTATAATGAATATTCTCTCTGGCCAGTATGTGTTAATTGGTGGAACTTCATTCACAATTTCTACATTAAGCAAGTTTTTCCCCCCCAAAATATATTGCAATTTGTAAATTTCAAATGTGCCCTCTCTCATTTAAAGAACTCGCTTTACAAAAATAATGTTTTAGAAATTAAGTGCAATATGAGGCATACAAGTAGCCCACATTCACAAAGGAATTCCTGGATCTGCCTATTGTTTCCCATTAAATTATACAAAATTTTTCTTTATATAGCCACCGACATAATTTACTGTTACAACTTCTGGGCCACACACTGACTGATGGCTACCCATTGTTGCCTAATCAATGCTTGGAGATCAATCCACATTGATAAGCTGTCCATCTTCCAAACCAATTTCCCTTGGCCAGAAAATGCAACTAATGCAAGTGCTACTCTGAATGTAACCCCTTTTATTTTAAACTGTTTTGTTTGTGTAGGTCATCTCAATCTATTAATTGTTTATTATTATTTTTTTATATCTGAATGCCCTGTACTTTTGTATATATTGAATCTATAATTTAACATGTTGCGTCCTTGATACTCTAACAAATCCATTAGCCTGTTAAAAAGAGATTGCTCGACCAAGTTAACCCTTGGAATGCCAGTGTGTGATTTTTTGATACATTTGATTAACAAGCAGTGTGTGCTTGTATTTACATTTATGTAACAGTCTGGAGGTGTGAAGAGTTAACCCCTTGTTAGCTTGTGTGAGTCTTGCTAGTCTGTGGGCAGCTAGAAGCCTTGTGTCCCAGTGTGGGCAGTATATTGGGGTCCCATTGGCCATATTCAATAGGTGGTGGCAAACCTGAAGTGTGTGAGAGCACTGTTTGGGGGAGATTCAGTAGGTCTATAACCTGTATGATTGGTAGAGAGAGACTGCGGACTGGAATTGTGTGTGACTTCATACAAACACCCAAAGTCACGGAAGCTGGGAGCGTGTTCGTGACAAACATGCACATAGTTTAACAAACCAAGCACTTCCGTGACAGGAACTGGCACTTTTGTGGCTGAACTGTTTGATTTGATTGGGCCCACACAAAAGCGTACATTCTGTTTGTTAAGCTGGAGAATAGATAGAAATTTTAATTTACTAATAAGCATTTGGCTAACAGTAATCATCTTTCTCTATGTTGACAATGTCACCACCCTAATCATCCTCATCACTGATGTCAAGATCATAATCACACAATATTTGTTCATCCCCACTGGAATCTAGCATCACAGATCCTTTGTAAATGGCATTCCTCATACAATTTGTAGTTGATTTTGATGAACACCAGATTTTTCCTACATTTTTGGGGAGCTGTCTCGTCCAACGATCATTCACAATCTTAAGGGCTGTGCTAAACAATCTTTCTGAGTACACACACTGGCGGGTCGGCAGCTTAAGTACACCATAGCCAATTTATACAAGGGGTCCCAAACTGCCTGTTTTACCTCCCAGAATTCAAAATGACTGCGAGAAGCAAATTTCTACATTATTATTCAAGTAATCCTCCGCCAGTCTCCTAATACAAGGTGTATCACATTGAGACACGGTAGATGTGTCTATATATTTAGGTCTTTGAAGCCTGATGAGATATCATAACCTTTCACATCGGTGTGCTGTGTTGATTCATCAGTCTGACTTCTAGAAAATGGAAGTTTTTCTCTGGCAGTAACATTTACAGGAGATGTGTCATGTGTGACTTGAGCCGACAGCTTGCTCACAAGCAGTTGTTTGTATCTGTGAAGATTTGTGTCAGTTGGAAAGAAAGACATTACATATAATTTAAACGTAGGATCAAGCATGGCTGCAAAAATGTAGTGATCCAATTTCAAGATGCGGCAAACCCTTGGGTCCTGTTGAAGTGAATTAAGAACTTGGTCTTCAAGGAAAACATACTTTGCAGAATCGCTAAGTTTCATCTCCTCCCGCTGTTTTTCCAGTAGTTTGATTAGCTATATGACTTGATTCAGGCTGGCAGTGTATGAACTCACTTCATTTGTTACAATTTCAAATGGTTTCAGTAGCCTCCATCAAACAGAAAGGAATATCCAGTGTGCTGGAGTAAGGTAACATGCCTCTCCCCTCGACCTATCTCATGGCTCGATGTGCAGGTCTTGATGGTTTGTTGTTGTTTCTCTAGTCGCTGAAGCCTATAAATTGTGGAAATCCACCTTGTTACTACTTTCTTCAGTTGGTGGCATGGCAGATGATATTTTTTTGTAGCTGCTGCAATGGTCTACATGCTGTTGCTGAATGTTGAAAATGCCCAGAAATTTTTTTGGACTACAGAGAGCATTTCCTGAGCTGAAATTCTGCATCAGGTTTATTACGTGTGCAAAGCATGGTACATGTTGAAATTCATGCAGTCAAATTGCACACACAATGGACCCGATTCATTAAGGAAAGCAAAGTGTGTCACTTCTGACAGCACTTGTAGTACTTCTGGAATGAACATCCCGCAGACAGCTTCAAATTAAATTGTGCTCTTATTGTTTGCGTCACAATAAAGAGCACTACTTTGTCAGAATGACACCAGTAAACAATGTCATTGTTTACACCTCTTGGTGACCCTAATGCTAAGCCAAACACAGTATGTCACTCTGACTGGCCAGCTCTTCCAGCCTCAGTCACAAACACAATTGTACAATGCAGGTTTTACATACACAAGTCTCCACCCCTTTATATAATTACATCATCAGACCACCTGTGTGTGTTGTGTGTGTGTAGTCTAGGAGTTTGACTGTGTACAGACTTAACCCTGTATGCAGTCTTCCCAGGACCTCACCTGTCCCTATGCATGAGAAGTGTGACAAATAGGCCTCTTTGCTACAAAAGCAAAAAAAAAAAAAAAAAAAATAGTACCTTTGTACATTGTCAAATCCATGTTGCATTGGAGGGGGATGTAAATTTAAAGTGTGGTAGGACATGTCCTAGACCAACTTTAAATTTCAGTGTACAAATAAGCTAACAAGTATTTGTGTGCTACATGAAAAAACAGACAGTATTTAACTTATGTACAAAATAAAAAACTAATTTGCACCCTTTCATTTTTCTCTTGGACAAACCATGTTTCAATTTACTAATTTTTTTGCCTTACTTTCCTAAAAAAAGAATCAGGCTCAATATTTGCTTTGTTATCAGCAATGAGCAATCATGAGGAGAGGATTTTTGCTATGACATTCCTGAGTTTTTCCAACAGACACCGGCATGTTTCTTTGTGAAGCCAGTGATGCAAAGAGTAGCTTGCCTGTGAATGACCTGGCATGACCTAGGCCTGTGAATGACCTGGCATGACCTAGGCCTGTGAATGACCTGGCATGACCTAGGCCTGTGAATGACCTGGCATTGGGTACTAGCACTACTATGCTAATAAGATGAGAATGATGTTGCTACTGGCACTGCTGATGGGGATACTTCCCAGTATTTTGTTTGACCAGTAGCACTTGTTCACATGTCCGCAGTTGATAGTCGGCACTAGGGACTAAATTAATTTTTCTGTAACCTCCCAGTACAGCTGAGGATATGCTGTTTGGGAGGAATGGAATAGAGATGGAATTTTGTAGCATGGACACGTGACCTCAACTCATCAGTTAAAATCTGATGTATTCATTGCGGCAATTGGACTCACATCCAATGTTAATATAGCGGTCATGGCTGTAGTGATCCACTGTGCAACAGGGAACTGACTGTCATAATTGGTTCCTCTTGCAGATGCTTGCTTCAGACAATTGTTGAAAACTATGCTTACACTTCTTGGTCCCCTTATGCATAGAAGAATCACCCCCAGCAGCAGCAGCTGTAGCACACAGGGATGCTTCTTGGGAATCATGCATGAATTAGGCGAGTCAGCTAGAATTGAAAAATAGGGTGCTGGACTACATACTATTAATGAGAAGGTAGATGAAGGTGTTGACAGTGAGGATTACATGAGGTGTATCTATTAGGCTGCTCGCTGATGCTGGGCTGCTTGCACAATTTTCCACCTTTTCAAAACTACTTGAATGACCACTCAAAAGACACAACATGGTGGAGGTGCCAAGATGCTCAATGTCCCTACCTCTACTTCTTGTGGCATCACAAAGTCTACAGATGTCTTATCAAATGTGTTTGGAAATATTTTTACCCCAACCCTGACAACAAGAGGTGCTTTTTTGGTGTTATGTCCTGGCATGACAATGCGCTTTTCATGGGCATGAGGTGGTACCACTGGTGGTTGCCTTGCTTCAGTACAATCATCCTCCTCATTATCTTGTCATGTCCAAGATATTAATTTTTAGTAGAGATGCTCACTGACCCCCGTGAAGTGGTTTTGGATCTGGATTAGCTTCGTGTTTTGGCTTTGGCAAAACCACCCTCGTGTGTTTTGGTTTTGGATCTGGATTTTTTTTTAGAAAAATTGCTAAAGTCACACAATCATGCTCTTTTTTTAAATCCTACATTAATATTAACCTCAATAACACTAATTTCAAATCATTTGTAGTCAATTTTGACCACCTCACAGGTCACAATATTAATTTCATACACTTTAAAACAAATACTGCAGCGATCTGGCTGGATGGTAAGAGACAGAGCAATGACTCAAACACACAGCAGTTCCTACCACATCTAGGACACATTGGCACACAGAGTGGCAGAAAAGAAAGTGGTGCAAGATGGAATTGTGCTTGGATCATGAAACCAGTTATGTTTCATTTGATCGCTCCACCTGCTTCTTGGATAAGTGAGGTAATTCTGCAGCCAATACATGGCAACGAGCACTGACACCCCAGGATGCGTGCTTTTATCAGACACACCAATACAGGATGCCAGACAATGCACTAAAAAGAGCCATTGCAATTTTTCAAATCAGCCCCAATTCCCACAAAATTATAATCTAGTTATGTACCTTTCATGTAAAGTGCAGACTACAAACAATTGATGGAGAAAGGCGAAGGCCTCATTCTTTCTTTGCCACTGCATGTGAAGAATGGCATGCTGGCAATTTTAGCTTTTTCTGCAGATAACTTAAAAGGTTTTTTTTAAAATTTTTGTTTGCCTGACTTAAAAACACTATGTACTTTTACATAGGCTTTACCAGATGACGTATAAGGATTACCATCATGGCTGGTGGAAGCAGCTGTTTGGTGCTCCTGCTCTTCCGTGTACTGCTGTGAATCCATTTTGATAACACCATACACTTTTTTGTGCAAATTTAGAAGAAAAGCCTGCAAGGACTAGTATTTGTATTTCAGCAATGACAATTAGCAACGCAGCTCTCTTTTTGTGTTACCTATATAACACTGTAGAATTGGACTGCAGAATTACACCAACCTTGCCAGCAGCAATAGAATTTGTATTTTTCTGCAATGAGATTTAACACTGGAGCTATGGAGCTCTCTTAAATGTTACTGATTACTTTGTTTAACACTGCTACCACCCTCCTCTTTCAATTCTCTAACTTTGCCTGCCCAACTGCTCTACACTATGCTACCCCTTCTGTATCCTTCTCTCACATGGCACTAGATCGCCGTGGAGGGCGATATTTATAGGTTCCAAAACATGCGAGATCCGACGACGTCACAATGACGTTTTGCCTCATTTTGGAATCTGAAAAAGAGCGAAAGTACGAGCCAACTCGGATCTGTACTCTGATCCCCTAAGTTCGGGTGTGTTCGGTTTCCAAGGAACCGAGCCTGAGTATCTAATTTTTAGATTCACAATTCTCCTCCTCATCCTCTTGCACATTTGCAAGTTCCAAAGTAGCATCTTCAATTTCTATGTCTAGATCATCATAATTATTACAACTCATTCTCACATTTCCCAATGGTTGAGAAATTTGGTAAGGAGGTTACTCTATAATTACAGTATCATAATCTGAAATGTCAGACTTGCATATACCATTAGACTCTCCTCAGGATTCTGGGAGTACCCAAATTGTTCTTGAGCCTCTGTTCTTTTCATGCACTATGTGACTGTTTTGGAGGTGACCAATCTACACTGAGTGAGAAGGTGGTGTATGGGAAGTCAATGAAGATGCATAACCACATTGGCACTCTTTTTCAATGGGCTTTCTAGTATGTGTACCATCAGTAGCAGAACACCAACTAGCAAAACGTGGGCAAGGTCTGAGCCTTGTCTTGCCACTGCGGGTGATGTATGGAATGTTAGCCATTTTCATTTTTTTGGACAAATCACCAAATTCATCAGTAAAGGTTTCCTTAATCCTTATATCAAGTGCTTATGTTGTCTTTTAGATTGACAAACAGTGTTTGAATTTTAAACACTATCTTACACTTTCTCACGTCTGACCTATTTGACTAGTAGAGGTTGAAAAAGTACTACTACTGCCTGTATTGGTACTGGGATGCTCTTGTAATCTGATCCATGGTTGACCAGAGGAGTAATGCTACTTGAAGTTGGAGATACTTGTAGCTATCAAACCAGGTGGACATCCTATGAGATAGGGAAAGGAGGGATTTTTGCCTTATAATGCTTCTGACACTGCAGTTTAGACAATTTAATTTCATAGAAAAATAGATTTTTTTGGCAGGGGGTGCAGCTCAGAGTCAAAGAGCACCCTGTTGCCCACTTCGTACTAAAGATGTCACTGTAACTGCCCCTCACACAATGGTATTCAGATTGATATACTTGACTTTAAAAACATGAAATCTATTTGTTCTTTGGGGTGTGCTTCTGAGAGTCCTACAGCACTCTGCTTTTTCTCCACTAATTATAAATAAGGTGTGTATATAATATATATATTACACACACACACACACACACTATTACAACAACCAGTAGCCACTGGCTACTTCTCTATTCTTCACTCTCTAGACCTCCCCTGTCTGACCTTCTCCAAGTGATTTACTTAGCATGTGGGTAGGAGGTTGGCTGCAATTCTGTGCTATTACTTATAAAAATGGCTAATGAGAAAACGGGGGACGGCTATATATAGAAGATACTGATTCAAAACTCAAGACACTCGACATATTACTGGAAATTACATTTGGTGCTAGAAACATGTCTCGATTCGAACCCCAAAATTTAAATGTCAGATTTCTCAGAATCCAAACTGCTCATTTCTAATGTTAATAATCATTAAAGCCCAGAGGAATTCAGTCTCAGGTTTGGACAAAATGTATATTGTTTCCCTGATTTGAAAATATATTATATATCCTTTTCTATCCTGCCTCCATGGTAGAGCCCAAGGACAAGTAGTATCAATAGATATTAATAGAGCACATTAATATTCTCTTTAAGAATAAAATATCTGTGCTTTTAGTGACTGTCTATATTATGATTCCACACAAATGGCAGTTTTAACAAAGATAGAAATCAGTCAAAACAGGCACAAATTAGAAGAGAATGTAAAAATCATCTATTTTTAGGAATAGATATCTCCGTACTATCAGGACAGTGCTTGTGAATACAACACCAGCTAAGATTGACAAAGCCAGCCAGCGGTAGTGAGGAGTCTTAGGGGTATATTTACTAAACTGCGAGTTTGGAAAAGTGGAGATGTTGCCTATAGCAACCAGACACTAGCTTTCATTTATTTAGTGCATTCTACAAAATGTCCGCTAGAATATGTTTGGTTGCTATAGGCAACATCTCCACTTTTTCAAACCCGCAGTTTAGTAAATTTACCCCTAAGTTATTACCGTTATTCATCAGAGCCCATCGCCATGAGGGATGGATTTGGCTACATGTAGTAACCAGGTTGTGGTTCATCGAAGTGGCCTTGGGCATGGTGGATGGAGCACTACAGGCCAGTTGCTGAGAAGACAGAATGGTCAGACTAGTCATGGTCAGCAGGATGCAGGTGACACAAAACAGAATCAACAGGCAGGGGAATTGTCAGGGAAAGCTAAAGGTTGAAACCAATATGTCAGCATAGTACAAAGTCAGGATCCAAGTCTCACAAAAATAGGAACAAGTCAGATCATTAATCAAGAGTCAGGAGCTCAGAACAGCAAAGCTGATATTCTGACATTGACTGACACATAGGCGGTTTAAATACTCCATCTGTGTCAGTAATCACCTGACTATCTCAGTGAACTTGCATCAGCTGTGTTTGTCACACTGTGAAGTGAAAGAGATACACTAAGTCCTTCATCTAAAAACAAGATTCCTGACAGTAGCCATCCTCTTAAAGGTGGGCTCAGAAAACCCAATAAAAAGGTTTTCCTGGATACTTCTTATGAATCCTTTGCAAGTGTCTAGGTGCATGCATATCCAACGCCTTAACCTAAGAATGATCCTCAAAACCGTCTCCTTTCTAATCCACCAAAAACTGCAAGACTCCCCTGGCAATGTGGGAATCCATTATTTGCTTAACCTTATATTCCTCCTGTTGCTGAACAATTACCAGAAGGGGAGGAAGACAAGAAGATGAATAACCGTTGATGACTAATGGTTTCAACAGTGAAACAAGAAAGGAATTAAATATTCTATGCCCAACAGCCAAGTCAAATTTATATGTTACTGGATTTATTTTTGGGAGTTTCTTAAAGGGTTCTATCTATCAAAGTTGAAAAGTTCATGGAGGGCATCCTAAGTTTAAGATAATGGGTGAATAACCATATCCAATCTCTAGTAGACAAATAGGTTTGCTTTATGGTGGTTCTTATCAGTGGCTACTTAATACAGTCTTGATGTCTTTTTCAAATCCTTTCAGACTTGAGCCAAAATATTTGCAAATTTATGTAAAACAAAGTTCACTGCAAGAACCTTGGCTGCTGGGAGGGAAGACAGCACTGGTGGGCACAGATTATACCCATAAAGAGTAAAGAAAGTGTAACCATCAGTGCTACCATGGGTATGAAAATTATGAGCAAACTCTGCCCATGGAAACAACTCTACCGAGTTATCCTGATTAGCAGAGAAATACATCCTAAGGTATATCAAAAAGAACTTGATTTACTCTCAATTTGTCCATTGGTCTGAAGGTGATAAGCCGAAGATAATTTGAGCTTAATACCCATATTTTTTGCTTAGTTACCAAAACTCAAATGTAAATTATATACCTTAGAATGAAACAATCTGTAATTTTAGCAGCATTGCCCAAAACGTATTCAGTATGGCACTTCCTGTATATAATTTATTTATATTGATAAAAACTAAATCCAGCAGAAGTCCTGCTCCTTTTGATATTATTATCAAGCAGTACTTAAAAGATATCTTACAGTTTGATGCGTTTCATTACACTTGGTAATAAAACGCATCACTTTGTTACACTTTCATCAGAAGCTACAGAAATTACGTTCAATTGTGTTTTTATAAAGGGATATTACTGATCAGGTTGGTAAATTATCTATAACCAGTGTTAGGATTTATTTGCTCCATACCTTAAGTTCCTTGTTATGACGAGTGCTAGGATTCATCCGAAAAACTGTGACACTTAGGCTTCTAACCCCAAATTATTTTTAATACCTTCAAATTTCTTCTCCTCCCTTCCACTCCTAATCCTACGACTACCATCAGTGCCCAGGATATTCCTTCCTATTTGAAACACAAAATTGAAACACAGTAATCATTTTATTACTGCATTTGTTGCTTTAAATACAATTATAGGTTTTTTTTATTATTCCCAGGTATAGGAGAGGTATAGTAGAAATTACAGCAGGTGTAGACAACTTGGCAGATAACTGAGTGTTAAGCACCGATACAGCTATCACATTTCATCAGCCAGGGATGACCCACCTTTATACCCAATGTCAGGGACATGTTATAGAGCAAAGTACAATTAAATAATTTGATTTATTCATATTAGACCAGTGGTAAACAAAAAAAAAAAAAAGAGGAAAGAGCAGTACTGATAGTAACCCCAATTCAATATAAAAGCCTTAAAATAAAAATATAATCTAAACCATTAGAAAGTCATATTGACATACTTGGTATTGCAGGAACAAACAATTACTGAAATAAAAGTTAAACTTCGAATTTATTAAAATAAAATCAATATGTTCTTTATGTATGAGGAATATATAGAAATCTTTCATATTAATTTACAAATGTTGGGATTACCTTCATATATTATGTCAGAAAAACATAGAATTGCGCAGAGGTACCCAAATCGGTATTTATTGTATTTGAAATGTTTAAAAACATGGATTAGAAAGTAATATCCAATTTATAGAGTTTGTATATTATAACTGACTAATGGCCAGTACTGCAGTTCTTTCTGCAGTACTGGCCATTAGTCAGTTATAATATGCAAACTCTATAAATTGGATATTTTGACCATTCAAGGTTCTACCTTAGATCTTTTTCTACATTTATTTTATCACATGTGGTCTATCTTTATATGTTGACAATAATGTTATAGATTTTTTCATCTGTCTACGGTAGTCATTTCTCTCAGTTGTTTATATGATATGATGCATGTAATGTGGTTTTAAATGATTTCATGTACTTTCTAATCCATGTTTTTAAATATATAAACATTTCAAATACAATAAATACCGATTTGGGTACTTCTGCGCAATTCAATGTTTTTCTGATATTGTTTGAATCAGGACTGTCCAACCTGCGACCCTCCAGGTGTTGTGAAACTACAAGCCCCAGCATGCTTTGCCAGTAGACAACCTGTTGATAGCTGGAAGGGCATGCTGGGACTTGTAGTTTCACAACATCTGGAGGGCCACAGGTTGGACAGGCCTGGTCTAAATGGAGGATCAGCACTGCCTCCTTTTTGAGTTGCTGCATTTGATACCCAGGGGTCATTGTTATTATCTAGATTTGTGTGCACTATATTAGCGCCAGAGATTGAATTTGGTTGATTACCTTCAGATATTGCCCAAAATAATAGAGATGTGTGAAGACCCCTGTGTTTTGGTTGTGTTTTAGTAAAACCAGACTAATGTGTTTTAATTTTGGATATGAATTTCATTAAAATTGTCAAAACAGGTAAAATCATGTAATTTTGAGCTGTTTTTTTGTTTTTGTTTTTTTTACTATAATATTTATATCATTAACATTCATTTACAGGACATTTTCTAATGACCACTTCACAACTTGTAATATTTTACCAACATTGGGCAAAGACTGCAGCGAGCTGGCCGACTAAAATAGTGACAGAGCAGCGGCACAACACATGACAGTTTTAAAATATGTATAATACCTATGAAACATAGTGACACAGCAGTGGCAGATAGAATGAGAGTTTAAGAAAATAAAGGACACCTTTAAAACCTATAAACAGAGCACTGACTGGAGAGAGAGAGGGAGAGAGGGGGAGAGAGAGAGATAATTAGTGGTCGAAGATACACCATGGTGGGCCTCATCCAAAAGTGAAATGCTTGGAGAATAAAAATGGTATCATTTCATTCTCAAATTTACACAACATATGTGACATATTGGAGGGGAAGAGCAGGAGCAATAATAAATTGTCATTTTAGAAAAGATAATATATCAAGGTTGGTTAAGTCCATAATGTAAAATAGTGCACAATGGATTTGTCGTTGGGGTAAGTAGTATATGCATAGTTTAACAAACCAAGCAACAGTGAGTGCCACTTTAGTGGCTGAAGTACTTGATTTTTTAGGGTCTCCACAAAAGAGAACATTTTACTGTTGCTTGTTGAACAGTAGAATAGATAGCAATTTACTAATGGACATTAGGCTAACAGTGGTCATCTTCCTCATCATCCTCACTGAGGTCAATTTCACACAATATTTGTTTATCCGCTATGGAATCCAGCGTTACATATTCTCTTTGTTATTGGGGGCAACAAAAGGTAATCCTCATACAATTTGTAGTTCATTTTGATGAACACCAGTTTTTCAACATTTTTTTGGAAGTGCAGCCCATGTCGATTGCTTCACAACTGTGTTAAACACTCTTTCCAAGTGCACACTGGAGTTTGGGCATCTTAAGTACACCATAGCTAATTTGCACATTTTAATTTTTGCTCCCAGAATTAAAAGGGACTGTATGAGTTGCTAATTTGTATATTATCATTAAAGTAAATAAAACGTGGTAGTAGATTCAATAATGTATTTGGCACTTTTATTATGCAGGACCAGGGGGTAAATGTATCAAGCTGAGAGTTTTTCGGCGGGTTTGAAAACCCAATCGGATTCTGGCTGTCATTTATTTAGTACATTCTACAAAATGATAGCTAGTGTCTGATTGGTTGCTATAGGCAACATCTCCACTTTTAAAACCCGCCAGAAAACTCTCAACTTGATACATATACCCCCCAGATGTCACAATAATCTTTCACATTGGTGCACTGTGTGGACTCAGTGTGATTCTTAGAAAAGGTTTTTGTTTTCTGGCAGTAGTTTTTTTAAGAAAAGGGGAGGGGTCAAGTGCAATTTGAGCAGACAGCCTGCCCACAAGGAGCTGCTTGCATCTATAAAGATTTGTATCAGTTGAAAAAAAAGACATTACATTTCACTTAAAAATAAATTCAAGCATGGATGCCAACATGTGGTGATTCAATTTAAAAATGTTGCAAACGCTTGGATCCCAGCGAAGCGAATAAAAACTTGATCTACAAGGCCCACATACTTAACAGAATTGTTTGCTTTCATATCCTCCTTCAGCTTCCCTTATCTCTTTATCTTTGCACTTCTAGAGTCTTCCCCACTATTTATAATTCACTGGATCCACTTAGCATCACAACTCAAATATTTTCATTATCTCTCAAGATTTTTATTGATTAAAACATCAAGAAACACTGTGTTCAGGAGCACTAAGTTGATTCCCTATATTTATCGCCAACAGAAATGTGGTTAACGCCTTACTCCAGCAAATCATACGGCCACAGTACTATCCAGGCTTGTTGCACTGACCATATAACTTCTTTTTGACAAACAATAGATACAAACCTTCATATGTGTTTAAAAAATAATAATTGTGATAGAAAAAAAATTGCCAACTCAAGTCCTTTAAAAGGTAAGTAGAGGGGGCACAACCTAACTCAACTCTAAATTGTTAGCATTAATAAATATCTCACACACACACACACACACCCTCTTCTTCACACTCAAACTCACAATGCATATGTTCATGACCCATGGAATCACTGGAGGCCCTCTGTGCAATGGCATGTCTGTAAGTCTAAGGAGAGTCTAAGGAGAGCCTAAGGGTCACTTCTCCATGATCATTCTCCTGGACTGCTCCGTGCTTCTTCTCCAGCACACCCTTCACTCCATTTTCCTTCATGCAACTGTACTTTCCTGGCTCACTTCCTACCAAACGACTTAATTATTGCAGTGTCTCTACCTCTGGCACATCCTTCCCTCCATTCCCACTACCTACAAGACTCTGCTCTCAGCCTTCTGCTTTTCTCACTGTACACCGCTTCTCTTGGGAAATTAATTAGTTAATTCGGCCTCCAATACCACCTCCGATCTGATGACACCAAAATCTACCTTCCACAGTCGGTTGCAAAAACTGGAGAACAGAGGCAGGAGCTGGGATAATATTAAAATACATTATTGCAGGATAAATCTATAAATACTGTGCTCCAAATGGTCACAAGTACAGAAGGTATTGTATATTCAGTTCAAAAGTTGGACCTCAATGACTGGATGCCAGACTAGACAGGAAACAGGAGCGGAGTTGGAAGCTGCACAGGTAATGCAGGTAACCAGGCTTGAGAAAGAATGTAGACAGGAAATGCAGACAATGCTGATAATGAACTTGTGCAGGTAACATGATTGAAATACACTGATCAATCAGTCAGGAAGTTCAGCAGCAGGCTCAAAGGTTGCAGTGTTAACAACAATTAATGATTTTTTAAAGCTGATACAAAATGACCCATTTAAAAGGCAACAATTAGAAAAAAACAGAGGCAGCTGCAAAGTTGTGAGCAAAGACTGAGCAAGCTCAGGGACTTCGAAGCAAAATTGACAGTTTTAAAATTATACATTGAGCAAGTACAGTGAACAGAAAGATTATGGGGTAAATGTATCATACTCCGGTTTCTTCAACTCGCGGGAGTTCGGCGAGATGACAGCTAAAATTTAAAGTGGCGCTGCCTTGTAAAGGGAAACTTGCTTTTACAAGGCAGCGCCGCTTTAAATTTTAGCTGTCATCTCGCCAAACTCCCGCGAGTTGAAGAAACCGGAGAATGATACATTTACCCCCATATCTTCTTTTTAAGAGTATAGAATCATAACACTACCTCTCCTTCCCTGGCCTCTCCCCTTCTGTACATTTTCGTGAACCAACTATCTCTCTACTATGACAACATGGATGTCCCAATACTACCTAAAGCGTAGATTATCAAATAATCTTTCGTCCTCCAAAAGTCAGCACCTCCCCTCAAATTTCCCTCACCATCAATAACACCACAATTTTCTCAGTCTGCCAAGTCTACTGTCTTGTCGTCATGGTGGACTCTGTCCTCTGCTTCATTTTTCACATCCAGTTTCTCTTCAAGTCCTGTCATCAACAACATAGTAAGATTCCCAGAATAGGCCCTTTTCTTATCCAAGATGTTACTAAAAATCTTATCCACTTTCATTATCTCCATCTTTGACAACTGCAACCTCCTCCTATCTGGTATTCTCCTCAACCAATCTTAAATGAAATAGCAACACTGATCTTCCTGCTGCTCCACATTTGTTGCAACACTTTGCATATCCCTACACTGACTCCCGATGTCCACCAGAATCAAATTCAAATTGCTCACTCTTACCTGCAAAGCTCTCGACAACTTCACCCTTTAGTACATCTTAAATCTCATATCAATCTCCATCTTCCATCTACTTCTGCTTTGCATTTTACCTCATCTCATGCCCGATCAGACTTTAATTTTTTAAACACGCACACAATTAATTTAAATTATTAAAGCTTACCCTACTCCCACCTAAACTTTCCTCACAACCAACCTCCACTCTGAGGCACAGTCACTCCTCTTGATTCAGCAGTGCCCACTTACAATTAGAATATAAGCTCTCTCATGAGTAGGGCCCATTCTACCCTTTATTGTCATGTCTGCAATTATTGTCTCTCTTTTATATCCCTGTTTTACATATGTCATGTTTTCTCCACTGTCTCGTGCTTTAGAACACTGATAATACTTAAGTCTGACTATATCATATGAAATCTATTTGCATTATTAACATTTCCGTTTTATTATTATCATCATTTATTTATGTGGTGCCACAAATGGTCTGCAGCGCTGTTCATAGAACAAAGGACCACAGTACAGGGTAACAGTACACATCATACAGGCATTACAAAGTGCAACAAGTACAAACTCAGCAGAGAGCAGTTGCAAAGGCAAAGAGGCAAGTGTGACTACTAGTGCACGGAAAGAGTGGGAGGGAGGTGGGGAGTACAGAAAAGAGGCGGAGCCTGAGCCCAAGTGGGTACCACTAGCAGGATCGGACAATGGTGGAGATGCAGAGGCAAGGGTGAGGAGGAGAGACAGCAGTAACAAAAAGGAGAAAAGAGGGAGGATGAATTCGGGGTGGGGGGAGAGGTAAACAAGAGGACATGAGGATGGAGGGCCCTGCTCAAGAGAGCTTACAATCTAAGGGAGAGGGGGAGACTGACCGGAGACACAGAAAGTGAAGATAAGGTGAGGGAACGAGAACTTTAGGGGATGAACGCGAGTAGGAAGGAGGGAGGAAGAGTGAGGGGGAGGTAGATTATAGTAAATGAAGAGGAATAGTGAAGAGGGTAAGATGGAGTATTGCACTTGGACTATTGCAAGAAAGACATTTACTATTTAATGTCAAAAGGACAAACATCAAACAAATTGATTTAATTTGTGTTTTTATGTCATTATATTGAAATGTGCACTCTTCTGTACTAATAGTATATTGTGACTTTAGCATTTATCATTATCACTGTGTCAAGCCACATCTCCATGTAATCTCTATACTTTTGGTGGGCGTGCATACATACTTATTATACCTGACATACGCCTGGTGAAGTGCTATAAGCTTAACATATGCTAACCTTTATGTACATTATAAGCTCCTATGCTTCCACCTCAAGATGAGCCACTATGTCTCTGTGCTGCTACATAATTAGCTAATTATAAGCAACCCCTTGGTGATTGAGTGGGTAATTGACAAAGCCACAAAACAATAAAGCTCACAGTAAAACATATTATTGTGACCTGTGAGATACACAACCAGCAGATAAACATTTATGTGTATTAAATGAAACAACTTATCTAAGCTTTCAGTTTAAACCTATGTCTTTAATAAGACACACACTTAAATTTCATGAAATAAATCTAGTCAAAATATTTTCCGAACAGTCAGAGCACTTGGTTTCTTACTTTGAGTACTGCAGAGGTCACACAAGGTGCTGAATCCCTCTTCTCTGTTCTGTACTCTTGCAGAGAGCTGTGTGTTAATAAATGCTTGGAGCGTGTTCAAGTTATATAGTTACAACACACTTGACATGCAGAGGCGTATACAATTGCTTAATGACTCCACCCCTCACTAAACACACAAAAACATTTGGGAAAGTATGGCATTTAATAACAATGTATAATAGTCTGCCACAGTATTGTATATGTATGATTTATAGGAGTAATGAGAATTCTCATATAGTGCTCCCTTTATAGTTTAAAACTAGGGATGTGCACCGGCGACTTTTGAGGTCTCGTGTTTTGTGTTTTGGATCCGGATTTTCGTTATTTTTGAGGTTCGGATTTGTCTCGCAAAACACTTGACGAAAGGTCTCGGTTAGGATTTAAGGTATTGGATTCGGATTTTTTTTGAAAAAAACATAAAAAGTTTAAAAATCAAGTTTTTGGGCTTATTTTCACTCCTAGGCTATTATTAACCTCAATAACATTCAATAACAAGCATTTCCACTAATTTACAGTGTATTGTGAACACCTCACAATATAGTTATTAGTCCAAAACGTTGCAACAAGGTATCTTTCTGGACTGCGTAGAGGAGTGGGTCACCACAATATATATTAAAAACCCTGAACTTTTATGATTCGCACCAATAATTGTACCTGGACTGCGTAGAGGAGTGGGTCACCACAATATCTTAAAAACCCTGAACTTTTATGATTCGCACCAATAATTGTACCTGGACTGCGTAGAGGAGTGGGTCACCACAATATATATTAAAAACCCTGAACTTTTATGATTCGCACCAATAAATGTATCTGGACTGCGTAGAGGAGTGGGCACTGGGCACCACAATAAAATATATAAAAAACCTTCAACAGATCTGCATTACACTACACATACGGCTGCTCCTCCATCCTCTCCATCATATACATGTTGGAGTTTTAGCGTGTGACAACCTCTTGTTTTTGATAATGTCAGTGCATTTGGAATATTTTTCAATTTGCCCCACACCACTGAATGTACTTTATCTATGATACGCAATACGCATCTATCTATCTTGACTGCGTAGTGTGGTGGCCCCGGTACACAATTTGGTACCGAGGCCACAATATAATTTAAAAACCCTCCACGTGTCGGAATTCCACCAAACAAGTATCTGGACTGCATAGTGGGGTGGCCCCGGTACCCAATTTGATACCGGGGCCACAATACCTCCTCCAAACATGCTCCAGACAATTCGTCATTGACAGACCCCAGACAGACAGGGTCGTAGTGTTATTGTTTGACTTTGTAAACCCAAAAAAATGTCCCTGTTGCACTTGCACATAGTCGTGCAATGAAGACTGACTTTTTCATTTAAAGGCACGATCTTTAAAGTGTCAGAAAGAGAGAGAAGACACAGGAGAGGAGAGTTGTAGCTGGGGACCTGGGGTGGAAGCTCCCAGGCTCCCCCAGCATTGCCTGGAAGTCTGAGCGTGGTGACTGAGCCAGGGCAAGGAATGTGTGCCCTGGATGAGGGGGAGAACTCCATGCCACTATAGTGAACCCAAGAGAGAGGGGGACACTGCACATGGAAGAGGCCCTGGAGTGAGGGCTGCTACAAGAGGCATGGTAGCTGTAGTGTCAGATCCTGAGGCTGAGAGTACACAGAGTGACGTGTCAGAGCACAGGAGACATTATCCCCGCAGAGGAGGGATGAGCTGCAGTTGAGAGGTCTGCTGTTGAAATAGGACATGCACACTTTAACACACAAATCATTTCAGCGACAGGGCCTACCAAACAACTTTGACTGAAATGATTGGTTTGTTTGGGCCCCCACACCAAAAAAGCTATTCATCTCTCCCTGTACAGACTAAACAGGCTCTACTGAGGCAAGATGTCGTCCTCATCCTCAACCTCTGATTCCTCTCCCCCTACAGTGTGTACTTCCTCCTCATCACACATTATCAATTCGTCCCCGCTGGACTCCACAACCACAGGTCCCTCTGTAGTATCTGGAGGGCAGTGCTGTACTTCATTGAGGAATTGATTATTCATTTTTATAAACATCATTTTTTCAACGTTGTGAGGAAGCAACCTCCTTCGCCGCTCACTGACCAGGTTCCCCGCTGCACTAAAAACTCTTTCCGAGTACACACTGGAGGGGGGACAACTCAGGTAAAATAGAGCCAGTTTGTACAGGGGCTTCCAAACTGCCTTTTTTTCCTGCCAGTAACAATATGGACTGTCTGACATGTCTACTTGGATGGTGTCAGCAAAGTAATCATCCACAATTTTTTCTATTGTCACAGCATCCAATGCAGCGAGAGTAGACATGTCTGCAATGGTTGGCAGGTCCTTCAGTCCGGACCAGATGTTATCAGCATCCCCGCCAGTGCCTCTTTTGGGAAAACTGAGCTTTTTCCTCGCAGCCATAGATGTGGAAGAAAATGAGGGTGGAGCTGTTGGCATGTCACGGTCCTCTTCAGAGGACAATCTCCTGACCAGCAGGTCTTTGCACCGCTGTAGACTTGTGTCCGCCGGAAACAGAGACACAACATACGCTTTAAACCGAGGATCGAGCACGGTGGCCAGAATGTATTCCTCTGACTTTAAAAGAGTGACCACCCTCGGATCCTGGCAAAGCGTACGAAGGGCTACATCCACAAGAGCTACATGCTTGCTGTAATCGCAATGGCTTACCAGCTCCTCCCTCACTTTCTCCAGCTGCTTCTGCAACAGCCTGATCAGGGGAATGACCTGACTCAAGCTGGCAGTGTCGGAACTGACTTCTCGTGTGGCAAGTTCAAATGGCTGCAGAACCTTGCACAACACGGAAATCAGTCTCCACTGCGCTTGACTCAGGCGCATCCCCACTCCTTTGCCTATGTCGTAGGTGGCTGTGTAGGCCTGAATGGCCTTTTGCTGCTCCTCCATCCTCTGCAGCATATAGAGGGTGGAGTTCCAGCGCGTCACAACCTCTTGTTTGAGGTGATGGCAGGGCAGGTTCAAGCTTTTTTGATGTGCCTCTAGTCTGCGGTAGGCACTGGCTGAATGCCGAAAGTGTCCAGCAATTTTGCGGGCCACCGCAAGCATCTCCTGCACACCCCTGTCACTCTTGAGGTAATGCTGCACCACCAAATTAATGGTGTGGGCAAAACATGGGACGTGCTGGAAATTGCCCATATTTAATGCCCGCACAATGTTACTGGCATTGTCTGACACCACAAATCCCCATGAGAGTCTAAGTGGGGTAAGCCACTGGGAGATAATTTCCCTCATTTTCTCTAATATGTTGTCAGCGTTGTGCCTCTTATTAAAGCCTGTAATGCACAATGTTGCCTGCCTTTGCATGAGCAGCCATTTTGTAGATGCTGCTACTGATGCAGCTGTTGCTGTTGCTGCGGAAGGGGATGCATCAACCCAGTGGGCTGTCACAGTCATATAGTCCTTCGTTTGCCCAGAACCACTTGTCCACATGTCCGTGGTTAAGTGGACAGTGGGTACAACCGCATTTTTAAGAGCACTGAGGACACTTGATCGTACTTCTCTGTACATTTTTGGTATCGCCTGCCTAGTGAAGTGGAATCTCAACGGGATTTGGTACCGGGGACACAATACCTCCATCAACCCTCTAAATCCCACTCCACTGATGGCGGACACCGGGCGCACGTCTAACACCAACATTGCAGTTACAGCCGCAGTTATACGCTTTGCAATAGGGTGACTACTATCGTATTTGGTGGTCATGGCAAACGACTGTTGGACGGTCAATTGTTTGGTGAAAGACTTAGCGGTCTTACGACTTCCCCTCTGGGAAGATGACCGACTAACAGCAGCAACAGCAGCAGTGGCAGTAGTAGGCGTACCGCTGCAGGATTCCTCGGATGAATCCCGTATTGAGGAGGACTCAGTCTGGCTGCTGACTTGGGCTGCAGGACTGAATCTGATGGAGATTGTGGAGGAAGTTGACGAGGAGGGTGTTGCTGGTGTGTATCCAACTGGACCACGGGATTTAGGTGTCCCTGTACCGATGAGGGTCCTAGCCCCAGTTCCTGAACTAACCACTGAACTATGAAGGTTATTCAGGTGACGTATAAGGGAGGATGTTCCTAGGTGGGCAAGATCCTTACCCCTGCTTATTTGAGCTTTACATAAGCTACATATTGCCATACATTGGTTGTCTGGATTTGGATAAAAATAACTCCAGACCGAAGAGGTGCATTTTTTGGTCTTCTGACCAGGCATGACGATGGGCTTTTTCATCCCATGGACATCAGCTGTTTCCCCCCCTGGTGCCTCATTTACAATAACCACATCACCATCCTCATCATCAAGTTCCTCCACAGCGCCAGCTACATCATCAATAGCCTCCTCCCGAGCCACCTCTTCCCGTACAGTGATGGGAAGGTCAGGCTTGACAACCACCAACACGCTTGGACTCGCCTTGGGGATTTGTGATAATTTCTCTTTAGAAGGCAGAGTTGTTTGCTGTTTTGTTGCTGACAGCATAACTCTCTTCAATTTTTTGTAGGGGGGGGGAGGAGGAGGAGGGCTAAGATCCGTGGGTGAAGCTGAACCACTAGTCATGAACACGGGCCAGGGCCTAAGCCGTTCCTTGCCACTCCGTGTCGTAAATGGCATATTGGCAACTTTACGTTTCTCCTCAGATGATTTTAAGTTTCTCTTTTTGCTACTTTTTCTTAACTTGGGCTTTTTGGATTTTACATGCCCGGTACTACGAGATTGGGCATCGGGCTTGGAAGACGACGTTGATGGCATTTCATCGTCTATGTCATGACTAGTGGCAGCAGCTTCAGCATTAGGAGGAAGTGGGTCTTGATCTTTCCCTACTTTATCCTCCAAATTTTTGGTCTCCATTATATGTAGCACAAGATACTGCAGAATGTGTGAACTTGGTAATATTGCAGTACCAATGGACTTATACTGCTGGATTGGTTTTGCAAATTTGGTTATAATTATTATATATTTTTTTTTTTTTTTTTTTTTTTTTACTTTTTTCTTATTTTTAAAAAACTTGGGAATAGTGGGGAAATAACTATGCCCTTAGAAGCACAGAGCACAGGACACAGCACCACTGGACTGAACAGGACACGGCACAGGACCCAGCAGCACTACGGAACTCAGCAGGACAGAGCACAGGACACAGCACCACTGGACTGATACTGCAGAATGTGTGAACTTGGTAATATTGCAGTACCAATGGACTTATAATGCTGGATTGGTTTTGCAAATTTGGTTATAATTATTATATATTTTTTTTTTTTAAAATTTTTTATTATTTTTTACTTTTTTATTTTTTAAAAACTTGGGAATAATGGGGAAAAAACTATGCCCTTAGAAGCACAGAGCACAGGACACAGCACCACTGGACTGAACAGGACACGGCACAGGATCCAGCAGCACTACGGAACTCAGCAGGACAGAGCACAGGACACAGCACCACTGGACTGATACTGCAGAATGTGTAAACTTTGTAATATTGCAGTACCACTGGACTTTTACTGCTGAATGTGTGAACTTGGTAATATTGCAGTACCAATGGGCTTATACTGCAGGATTGGTTGTGAAAATTTTGTGGTAATTAAAAAATATTAAAGTAGTTTTTGGTATTTTTTAAAATAACTTTTTTTTATTTTTTTAAACACAGGGGAATATTGGGGAAATAACTATGCCCTTAGAAGCACAGAGCACAGGACACAGCACCACTGGACTGAACAGGACACAGCACAGGAACCAGCAGCACCACTGACCTCAGAAGGACAGAGCACAGCACACAGCACCACTGGACTGATACTGCAGAACACAGCACAGCACAGCACAGCACAGCACAGCACTAAACAGCACAGCACAGCACAGCACTAAACAGCACAGAACTAAACAGCACAGAACTAAACAGCACAGAACTAAACAGCACAGAGGACCACCTAACACACCCTCCCTCTACCCTGATCAATGCCCGAGTGAAGATGGCGGCGACTAGCGGGGAATTTATAGGATCCGAGTATCGCGAGATCCGACAACGGGATTATGAGTCAGAGCCTCAGTTTCACTTTTGAATTTGGCGCCAATACCCGGATCTGTCTCGGATCCGACTCGGATCCGCAACGTTCGGGTGGGCTCGGATTTCAAAAATCCGAGTGCGCTCATCCCTATTTAAAACACAGGTCAAAACAAACATAATAACAAGAAAGAACTTCTGCAAAGTGTTAGTTTTGGAATCAAATCTTGGTGGTGGCCATCAATAGTGAGTGTGCAGTATAATACTACACTCTATGGGGTATACTTACTAAACTGCGGGTTTGAAGAAGTGGAGAAGTTGCCTATAGCAACCAATCAGATTCTAGCTGTCATTTTGTAGAATGCACTAAATAAATGAAAGCTAGGATCTGATTGGTTGCTATAGGCAACATCTCCACTTTTCCAAACCCGCAGTTTAGTAAATCTAGCCCTATGAGTGTTTTACCAGCTATTGTTCTATCTCCACCTTGATCCAGCCTTTATTGTCTCAGCATTGCCATGTCCCAATAGAATGTATGCACTCACATACAGGTCCCTCTCTATCCATAGTGTGCACATTTCCTCATCAGCTTTGTATGCATTTTTTCTGTTTTTATATATGATTTTTTTATGCATGATTTGTAATACCCTTTGTCCAATACTGTGAAGTTTTATTGCACTTTTCAAATAAACAATGATGGTGATGATATACCATACTTACCAACTTTTGCAGCCAGCTGTCCAGGAGGGGGCTCCATTGTGGGGGCGTGGTCATGTGAATCGGCTTATTAGGCCACACCCCCTGTCAATATTTGCCCATTTCAGCCTATCGGTGGGTGGGGGCAGGTCAGGATGACACTTTTAGCCCCACCCCCACCTGCTTCACAAACGAGGTGAGCTGGACCTGGTATGTTGCCCTGCTCTCCTGGGAGTCCAGGAGAACTCCCAAAAATTTGGGAGTCAGTAGGTAACCATTTGATATACTGATAGTGATATGCTGATTACAGCTTCTTTAAAATCAAGAAAATAATGCAGCAATTACTTAAACTCATGAAAGTAAATAATAGCAGACCATTTTTACTCTGGGTTAAGCCAGCAGAGTTTTGTGAAAGTAATTAGATTTACATTTAGAAAATATTTTTTTATAAATTCTATAATATATTACAAATTTATTTTTGATGATAAGAAACTTTGGTTTTGTAATTATTTATATTTGAACTGAAAACACCTGTATACATTGAATTTGTAAATAAAAGCATTACCGTCACTATCCTGCCAAATTGTTTGTGTCACCTTTAAGCTACAGATCTCAAGTCACTTTTTCCCTGTTTATTAATGTTACACAATCTTCTCTCCTCACCCAGAATGTATTTCACAGGCTCCAACCCCACCAATTATTTTCTCTCTAATGCTGACACCTGTTTCTGCTGAATAGCAATTTTCACTAAGGTTGAGAAGAGGAACATCATTCCACAGCAGACAATATGTAAAATTGTTAAAGAATAAGGGGTCTATGCATCAAGCTTTTTTGACACTCAAAATATGCGATTTCCGCATCTTTTAAGTATGTTTGCCATTCATAAACTGCTTAATGGAGGAGATTTCACAGAAAACTCCTCTGTTTAGACAAATATCGTGCAGCATCACAGTCCCTATAGATTACTATGGGGACTGCGATGTTCTGCAATGCATGAAGCTTTGATAAGTTTTGCATTGTCTATGGGATTCTGCTGAAGCCTCTTCCGCTTCGCAGAATCTGTTACAGAAGAAGTCCTCCTATCACCAGCAGCACTAAGCAGCCGGTAAATAGGAAAAATAGATCGCAGGAGAGGGGTCACCTCACACAATATTAATTCATCACTGCTCTAATGCCCCATACAGAAGTCTCTGCACTTTGATGTAATTGGCGGTAAAGGTCTTCCTCATGGAATTTGTAGTTCATTTTGATGAACATCATCTATTCCACATTTTTAGGAAGTAGCCTTCTACGCCGATCACTGACAAGGTTCTCGGCTGTGCTGAAAACTCTTTCTGAGTACACACTGGAGGATGGGCAGCTTAGGTATTGCAAAGCGAGTTTGTACATGGCTCTCCAAATTGCCATTTTTTCCTCCCAGTATGTAAAGGGACTGTCTGACGTGTCTATTTGTATGCTGTCATTAAAATAATCCTCCACCTACCTTCGGATGTTGATAGTAAAATCAGGTGGGGTTATGGCAGAGGTGTCAAGATTTTTGGTCAATTCTTTTAGACCAGACGTCAAATTGTTGTACTAAGTCATCTGCATCACCACTGGGTGTCTTGGGAAAGCAAATTTTTTTCCTAGCAGCAGTGGCCTGAAAAACTGAAGGAGAGATGCCGTAGTGTCACTTACCACTTGAGTGTTAGAGAGCCGTGGCGGCCGCGAGCACCGCCGCGACTCACTGTCCCTCTCTCTGGCGTCCCGGCCGTCGCTATGATGACCGGGACATCACTTCCAGAAATTCGGGCCGACCGTTGCCAGGGCAACGGCCAGACGCTCCGGCAAGTCTGGCAGCCGGGCGCATGTGCAGAGCTGCAGCCTGTGGGCTGATTAACAGGGCACATTAGCAATTAGCCTGGCCTGTGTGCAACATGCAGGGCTGAGCCCTGATTGGTTAGTCTGTGTATTTAAGGGAGGGCTTAGCCTCCCTGACGGTTATAGCGCTTCTGACCCAGTCTTGCTGACCTGCTCCTATCTGTTGTACCCTGTCCTGTGGATACTCTGTTGGATTTTCTGTGTATGCCTGGACTTTGGACTTTGCCTGTTTGCCCGTGACCCTGACCCTTTGGCCTGTTTTGTTTACACAATCAACTTTGTGGTACAGAACTTTTTTAAAAATGACAGTGACATGCAGGAGATGCTATCCGTGTCCTGAAATAATTCAGGTCATTTTCGACATTCTGAAACAGCATGTAGGAGATTGCAGCAGCTGCAAGAAGAATAGAGTTTGAGATCTGCATCGCGTTCATGTTAAACAGGTCCTTTTAAAGCTCCGAGAGCATCAACTTTTCGCTAAATTGGAGAAGTGTAAATTGAGGTCCAGAGGGTGTCGTTTTTAGGGTACATCATCCCCTCAGAGGGGTTCTCAATGGATCTTAGCAAAGTCCAAGTAATCCTAGTGGTCTTCAGATTGGTTGAGTGCGCCCAACCAATCAAGGGCAATCACAATTTGGCCCTTGTCAAAGTCGCTCAGATCCTTACACTTGGCCATTTCTCCTGCTTCCCACACATCAACTTCAAGAACTGACTTTTCACTTGCTGCCTAATATATCCCACTCCTTGACAGGTGCCAGTAGTGACGAGATAATCAATGTTATTCACTTCACTTGTCAGTGGTTTTAATGTTGACGCTGATTGGTGTAAACAGACACTATCATGTGAATATAGACACATGACATAAAAAGGCATTTAAACTGTGGATTCACATTTTTCAGCTTTTACTGACACTAGCAACAGTCACACTGGTGATTGTTTCAGTGTTCTTGTGGCTGACAAAGACTAGGGTCAATCTGAGCTGTTTAGACCACTAGGGTTACATTTTCTCCATGTTACCTTTGCTTTACATTGTATTCAACTAGGCAACGTTTTTTACCAGTGATTTTCTGTTAAAATGCTGTTCATAGTTTTCTGAGCAACCCGAGTTACAAAATTGCTAGTGTGACAGTCTCACATTTAAACCATTCATTTATATCGAATAGTGTTTGGTTAATACATTGTCATGTTTAATACACAGAGGGAATATTTGCCAGTGTGACACAGCTTTAGTAGCTGTTAAATAAAAAGACTATATTGTCCATGTGTTACATGACAGATTGAAAGAATAAAGTTTGCAGGATCAGATGTGAGCAGATAAACAAATCACAATATATTAATTTACTATTATTACAATAAAATTTATGAAAAAAAATAACACATGCACATAAAAGTAACCAACCAAGAGCTTACTAAAGTCACCTATAAAAGTCATTTACCTTGCTGCATTCAATGAAAACAGTCTTATCAGCATCCTGGATTCAAGTCTGTTGTACACTTATTTATCAAACTTTGCACACTCCATCATATCGGAATTGTTCAAATTCCACAAAGAAGTGGTACAAGGGGACTCCTCAATCTTATGTTCTTTACCCACCTCACAAATAACCTCCATACCATTGTATTTTATAACATACATGGCTAAAGGTTCTTCCTGCATCTCATGGCTGAAGGAAAGTAGAATGCTCTGCAGTATTATTGGTCATAACAATTAACATTTATACATCAAAGGTAAAAGCACTAATTCCAAATTCATTGGCAGTTACTGCAACATTACATTAGAAGTATTTGTTATCCTTACAATTGAACTAATATATGAATTTCAGAAACCGTTTTTTATTTTACTTAAACTTGGTAAGTCTAACAATTATTGCATATCATTCAAATGAGCTTCTCTGAACACGTGTTCTAGCTGCGAGGTATAGCACAGGTTTCATAAGGTTGCGGAGCATTGGTAGCACTCAGTGCAGGGGTGAGGTCCAGTTTAGCTCCAGGAAGAGCCTTGAATGTGAAGTTCTGCAGCAGCGTTGTAAAGAACAGAAATAGCTCCATTTTAGCCAGGTTTTCCCCAGCACAGCTCCTTTTACCTAGGACAAACAAAAATAAGAAACATTAATAGCCAATACATGGTACTTTTCATTTGAAAGAAAATGAACATGCATCACAGTTCAACAGTTTATTTATTTTCTATTAATACATTTCAAGTCTTACTAACAAAACTAAACCCATCTTTTCTGAAGGATTTTACTTTTAAAGAGTTGGTTTAATTGGTTATGGAAAGTTAATCATTGTTGGAAATATGCAAAATTCCAATCTATTATTTATAGTAACAATAATAATATGTACATATATAATTAAACACATACAAAAATGCACAATTTCAATTGGATAACTTTAACAGTGGTTTGTGTGAAATTGGCACCTCAGGTGACCACACAATTTTTCAGTTGTGAGTATATATTATTTTTTTTCCCTTAAAACCGATGGAGCCTACTTTTAAAACCAAAGGGAAATATATATTTTATTTATGGGAATTGTCATGAGCCAGCACTCACTTGAGCCAAAGTAACGTGTGTGTGTGTGAGACAAAGGGTTAATCAAAAACAACCACCTGGTCTGTTTAAAAAGATTAAGGGCTAGATTTACTAAGCTGCGGGTTTGAAAAAGTGGGGATGTAGCCTATAGCAACCAGTCAGATTCTAGCTTTCATTTATTTAGTACCTTCTACAAAATGACAGATAGAATCTGATTGGTTGCTATAGGCAACATCCCCACTTTTTTAAACACGCAGCTTAGTAAATCTAGCCCTAAAACTTTTCCTGTCCATGCCACATCATAATTTTGTTTCACCAGTTATGTCGCCACCAAGGTTTTTGTTGTTCACACTGTTACTCAGGAAGCCTTCAGTTCTCCGTTTACTAATCCATCACAATTTACTTTCATCATAATTGTCATAAACCAGATGACCTGCCTTGTCTCAATTATGTAGCTTTTTAAAACCAAGCTAATTCTGACACGCGAATTCATAAAAACACGGAGACCTGAACTTATTAAGTGTAATTTAATATGGAAAATAAATCCACAATGCTAAAGATAAAACAAGTAACAAAATTACATACAAATATATAATATAATAGTTTGTTATAAAATAAAAAGGAATGCATTCCAGAAATGATAAACTTACGAATGATCAAGTTTTTGCTTTTGCTGGGAGAAAGAAACTAAATGAACTATGGCATTGACTCCCAAAAAGTAAACAAATTCTTAGAGTTACAGGAGATTTTTAAAACTGCTGCAGGTGTCCACAGACCCCCCTTCTTGTGATATCAGAACTAGAAATTATGCGTAAATGTAAATTAACTGGTTATGACTTCTGTTCCACACACCTTTCAAGTCAAGATTTCTTTATGTTGGCCTAACTTTGCCAGAATGTCTGATAAAGACGATTTTACCTCCACAGGTTACAAGTTTTCCTTCATTTGCTTACCAAATATGGCTCCTGCAATTATGATATTTGAAAAAATATGATATGACATTTTCCTGTGTCCTAATCTCCCTCTTCACAGTTTAACCCAGCCTCTCTGGACCCTCAGTTGAGATGACTGTTGGTTGCATATCAGTGCCATTAACTATCATTGCTTTTAAATATCACACAAGTGACAGGCCATGTCGACTGGGGCACAATCAGGCCGGGGGGCAGTGGGGGTGACTCCCTCACTGTTCTCCATGGCAATAGGCAACATGCTGCTAAAGTAGATGGGGGGCATAAAGGTGCCCCCGAGCACTACCATGAGCTGGAGGGGGTAACTCCCCCCACTGCATCCAGGGACTCTAGGCCCCATGTCCCCATTAGCACTGGGGGGAGTAGCCATGACCCCCAGCTGTACCTTTTGAGGGAGATGATGGCTTCGCCAGCCACATCCCGGGGGCATTAGGCCCCATGCTCACAGAAATTTTGGTGGGTGTAGTGAGGTCCCGCAGTGGCAATATGAGGCGAGGGGGTGGTTTCCCAGCCCATTTTCAGGATGCTTATCACTGTTTACCTTAATTTACTGGGGGTAGTGCCTTGGCCTCCAGCTCCAGTATGAGGCAATGGGGTGACTCCCCCTGCCAGTTCCTGAGGTGGCAGGCTTTGGGTCACAAGTATGGTTGGGGGGAGTAGTGTAGCACCTCAGCCCCATGATCCTGACCCCATTATTGTGCAGCAGGTTGGGGGCAGGTCTCGCACTCATACTCTCCCACAGAACGATCTGGATACCGTGGCTCTGCGGCTTGACCCTGGTGGGCATGGTGGGTTTCCCGTTAGTTGTACCAGTGGACTAGGTGCTGGTTTCAGAGGCACACAAGTGGCCTGCAGATCGTTCCGTGGTGCCACCCCACCCAGTGGCTGGAGGATGGTGCACAGACAGGAGAGCTATGGCCCCGGCACCTGTGAGGGTCTCCTCCCCTGGGGACTTGGCCTCCCCATGTACCTCATCTCTGTTTTTGCGGGCTTCTCTTTTGTCCTCAGGGCATGACTGGTACCATAATCAGGCCGGTGAGTGGTCTCAAGGAGACCAGGTGGCAAGAGCTCCTCTAGGTGTCCCGTGGGCACCCTGGATAGATCAGTCCAGTATGGGTATGGTGCGATGCCACTGAATAGGGGACAGCTGTCACAGGCGGACCCCTGGCCCCTTCGGTCACCTTCCCCTTCTGTATCAGTTACCATTTTTAGGGGGTTCATATGGGCCTGCAAGAGGTTTCCTTGCATTGGCCTGGGATGGTAGGCAGTGGCCACGGCCTGGTGGTCCTTAGTTATATGATTCTCGGAGTAACGTTTCTCTCTCGGCAAGCATGCCTCTGGTTCCTGGTTCCTTGTCTGTGTGTTCGGTAATCCACAGTGGTCGTGCTGTGGCGGCACAGTGTTTTCTGATTGCTATACCTCTAGCACTGAGTCTTTTGGTTCCAGGGACAGGAAGTCGGTGAAAAGTTTGAACAAGCAGTTTGTAGCTTGTGATGGTGCTGCTGCACAGCGCCGCTCCCGGTGACAGTACACTGGGCCTCCCTGTATCACGGGTTCTGAGATGGTGTGCTGTGCGATCAACAGCAGGGTTTGAGTTTCTGTGCACAAAAGATCTGTAAGGGCCAGTATTTGGACATGTTTGCCATTACTGAGCAGGCCAAGAAAGTCGTGTCAGAGGCACTAGCTAGAGGGGGTGGCGGCGAGGACATATACAAGACCACCCATAACTGGCAAAGTGACACGTACCTTTTTTTCGGCTTTCTACCTCAAAACCCGGCACCAGGAGTGGATGGACATGCTCAAGTATATGCACATGGTGCATGACATGTAAATGTCTTCCAGGTCCGGCACCTGTTTGGCCTATGACAAGGAGCTTAGTGCCTAATATGATGGACACCTGAGTTTCATGCATGGGTTTAAAGATGCCGATATCTTGCTGAAGGTCTTCCAAGGTGGTGGGGGTGTCCTTCAGCTGCTGCTGGACGCAGGCCTCAGTGGCTAGGGAAGCCTGGCACGCCCTTTCCTACAGTTAGGCCGATGCAACTCCTTCAATAACTTAAGTTGCTTGCAAGCGGTGTCATGTAAGTTTTCGCACGCATGCTTGTGCTGCAGGGACAGACATGCAAACAAGTCATGCAACAAGCCTGCTAGAGGGAGTGGCAATGGAAACCAGCTCACCCCCGTCGCTTCGGAATGCCGAGTCCCCGGTTAGGGTAATCAGCTTGCTTATCCACTGCCTACACAAGTCAGAGGCTGAGTTTTTGTGGGAGGGGTTTTTGCTTGGGTTTTGGTTGCCCATTGTGGGGTCCAAATGGACCTCTGCTGTTAGGAATTTGAAATTGGCAGTTATTTTTCTTGGGTTCTGGCAGCCAATGTACACAATGAGATTGTGCTGGGCCATATGAGTGGTCCTTTTCTGGTACTGCTTTGCCGGCAATATGTGCTTTCCCAGGTGGGTGTGGTGGCAGGAAAGTTTAAATTGATTCTGCACCTGTCATTCCCACCAGGTGCGCCAGTCAATGATGCCATACCCGAGCACTTTTGCAGTGTGTCCTACCAGTCCTTTGAAGCAGCACTGAACATGGTTTGAGGTTTTGGGGACGGGGCTTTGTTGGCGAAGGTTGATATTGAGTCGGCCTCATTCATGGGATTTAGGATAATCAATGGGTTTTATGCTGAAAAATGTGTTTGGATGGGTTGTGCAGTTTTTGAATGCTTTAGTTCCTTTCGATATTGGTGTTTCAACATGCACAAGCCACCAAGCCATTGCATATTATCTGAACGATTTCCCGGTGATTGGTCCAATCCAGTCCCCAGCCTGCACTGAGACGTTGTTCTCTACGGTGGCATTTTTTATTGCTCAGGTGTTCACGATAAGATGGAGGTTCCCATGACCTGATTGCATTATTTAGGCATCGCAATCGATACAGTCTTGGGCCTCTGCTGGCTCCTGTTGGTTAAAAGCTGTAAGTTGCATACTATGATCGCTGAGGTGTTGTACAATCCTATTTGTTAGCTATCTAATTCTAATTCTGTCTGTGGTAGTATTTTATACACCTTTGCACTTTTTTCACATTTATTTTTCTCTTTTATTTCACTTTTTTACCATGAGGATATTATTCATCTCAGTAGAGATATGTGTTTAAGGTATAATTATTAATAAAGGCATTTGCCCCAAAAACAGAAAAATAAAACAAAATAATAATTGAGATATTGGATCATTTGATATGTTGTCTATTATGTAATTATTAATAGAGGCACCTGTCCTAAACATTATATTCTAATTTAACTCCATATTACTTGGATTGAATTAGGAGTGCTCTAGCAATCCATTTCTTTTCTTTCTTTTCCTTTTGTCCTAGTCTCTTTAAAGAGTTCTGACTCCCGGTTAGATACCAGGGGAGCGGGCCATAAACGCACACATCAAAAAAACATCCCTAAACGCCAAATCCTCCCAGATCTTAGCGAACAGTAGACATTGGGATCCAACAATGGGGCTGAATAAATTGCGCCATCGCTCACACCAGTTTGCAGCAAAACACTCTATCCATAGGTATGACATGGCTCCAGGTTTTCCAGGAAGCAGATAGTTTTCTGGGACAATAACCTGGGTGTGATGCAGGCCATCAATTGGCAATCCAAGTCCTTGCCTGGCCTCTCCTTCTATCCCAAGCTATGCGGACAGGCAGACTGCCAAGAGTTTCAGCATTTCAGGGAATTGCGATGCTTAGTGCATGAGCGCCCAGTGCCCCTTGATCAGAGGAGGGTTATTAGCGATTCAATATTTCTAGGTTTGCTGGAAGCCTTCCCGGCAGTTGTGCATGATGATTATGAGTGTTCCCTGTTTCGCACAGCTTTTGTAATGTTATTCTTTGAGGCTTGCAGGGTGAGCAAATTGATTACCTCTTCTAGGTCCTTTATGCCTTCTGGTTTGCTCATGCAACACGTAGTGCCTCTTCCTCTGTGAACCGCAAGGTGCGGAAGTCCAAATTGGACCAACTTGATAGGGGATAATGGGTCACATTGGCTCCTAGGAGCGGTTTCTCGGTTTGCTCAGTTGCAACAGTCCAGAAACTTGCCCTCCTCCTGCTGCAGTTCCATGGCTGGTGCATGTTAACGGGTCCCCCCTCAACAGGTACCAGTTCTCTGTAGTTTTAAAATGCATGCTTGTGGCGCTGGGTTTGGATGGATCTCTGTTTGACACCCATTACTTCCAGATTGGGTCCACGACGTCCACAGCAATAGATGGTACATTTGTCCAGTGCATTAAGGATTTATGTGGATGGAATTTGAATGCTTACAGGCATTATGTGCAGCCCTCTCTTCTTCCTTGACTAATTTATTAAGCTGCAGGTTTGAAAAAGCAGAGACGTTGCCTATAGCAACCAATCAGATTATAGCTATCATTTATTTAGTACATTATACAACATGACAGCTAGAATCTGATTGGTTGCTAAAGGTAACATCTCCACATTTTCAAACCTGCATCTTGATAAATATACCCCCTTGTCTTTACTCTCTCTGCTGCGCTGACACAAGGCTCTGGCTGCCTGTTGCTTTTGTGGACAAGGCACAAAGGGATTTGCCTACTTTTTCCACTACATGTGGGCATGAGTGGCACTTGGCACAACAAGGTTTTATGGTTTTACCTTCATTCGTGTCTTCCGCCCCCCCCCCCCTTTTTTTTTTCTACTCCTTTTTCTTTTATTTGTGTTTATTCATTGTCTTCTACCTCTGCACTGGCGCTGCTTGTGCTATGTGAGGTGTGCTGTTTGTTCTTACATTTCTACTCTGTAGATTCTGTGACTGGTTTTGTTAATAGGGGTCATTTATAGGAGTTTGGTGAGTGTAAGTGTGTTAATGTGGTGGACATTCTGAACCCGTTTCCCTTCGAAAAGACGGCTATAGTTTCAGTGCAAGTAACACCTTTGCGGGTCAGCTTGATGTTGCACTCCGTTCAGCCCAGAGGAGTTGCGGGTTCTGTATTGCCCCGGAATAATTGATCCCCGGGAAGGTAGATATGTACGCCCTTATTGTTGATTACCAAAGGGGAAGTTGACTCACTTTGGGATATCTGGTTTGGGCCTTGCCACACAGTAAAGAGTTTGCCAAAATAAACTCCATTATTTTACCACAATTCAAATCTGGTGTCAATTATTTTTAAGTATAAGTTAAGAGGGTAAAGGGAGGTTATACAAGGTAAAGAATATCAACCGTTTAACATTTTATAGAATATGTGTTATTAGGAATTAGAGGGGCAGATAAAATTATTTTTGGAATAAGTTGAATTATCTATTATCTCTTCCAATTAAATATCTTAGTCAAATATTAGTGAATACAGTCACGACCAAAAATTTTGGGAATGATACAAGTATTGGTTTTCATAAAGTTTGCTGCTTCAGTGTTTTTAGACCTTTAGTCAGATGTGTTTCATAAGTGTCAAAAGGTATTTATTGACAATTACATTAAGTTTATGCAGAGTCAAAATTTGCAGTGTTGACCCTTCTTTTTGAAGACCTCTGCAATTCGCCATGGCATGCTGTCAATCAACTTCTGGGCCACATACTGACTGATGGTCGCCCATTCTTGCCTAATCAATGCTTGGAGTTTGTCAGAATTTATGGGTTTTTGTTTGACCACCCGCCTCTTGAGGATTGACCACAAGTTCTCAGTGGGACTAAGGTCTACGAAGTTTCCTGGCCAAGGACCCAAAATTTCGATGTTTTGATCCCAGAGCAGCTTAGTTATCACTTTTGCTTTATGGCAAGGTGTTCCATCATACTGGAAAAGGCATTGTTCGTCACCAAACTGTTCTTGGATGGTTGGGAGAAGTTGCTCTAGGAGAATGTTTTGGTACCATTCTTTTTTAATGACTGTGTTCTTAGGCAAAATTGTGAGTGAACCCACTCCCTTGGCTGAGAAGCATCCCCACACATGAATGGTCTCAGGATGCTTTACTGTTGGCATGACACAGGACTGATGGTAGCGGTCTCCTTTCCTTCTCCAGACAAGCATTTTTCCAGATGCCTCAAACAATCTGAAAGGGGATTCATCAGAGAAAATGACTTTACCCCAGTCCTCAGCTGTCCAATCCCTGTACCTTTTGCAGAATATCAGTCTCTCCCTGATGTTTTTTCTGGAGAGAAGTGGATTCTTTGCTGTCCTTCTTGACACCATGCCATCTTTCAAAAGTCTTCGCTTCACTGTGTGTGCAGGTGCACTCACATCTGCCTGCTTCCATTCCTGAGCAAGCTCTGCACTGGTGGTGCCCTGATCTCGCAGCTGAATCAACTTTAGGAGATGGTCATGGCGCTTGCTGGATATTCTTGAGTGCTCTAAAGCCTTCTTCACAACTATTAAACCTCTCTCCTTGAAGTTCTTGATAATCCGATAAATGGTTGATTTAAATGCAAAATATCTAGCAGCAATATCCTTGCCTGTGAAGCATTTATTGTGCAAAGCAATGATGACTGCATTTGTTTCCTTGCAGTTAACCATGGTTAACAGAGAAAGTACTATGATTTCAAGCACCACCCTCGTTTTAAAGCATCCAATCTGTTATTCTAACTCAATCAGCATGAAAGAGTGATCTCCAGCCTTGTCCTTGTCAACACTCTTACCTATGTTAACAAGAGAATGACCAGATGTCAGCTGGTCTTTTTGTGGCAGGGCTGAAATGCAGTGGAAATGTTGTTTTTGGGATAAAGTTCATTGCCATGTCAAAGAGGGACTTTGAAATTAATTGCAAATCATTCTGATCACTCTTCATGACATTCCAGAGTATATGCAAATTGGCATCATAAAAACTGAAGCAGCAGACTTTGTGAAAAATAATATTTGTGTAATTCTCAAAACTTTTGGCCATGACTGTATATTGATGTTGTTTATTGTTATCCATAATTTTTCTTTTAAGTGACACTGACATATTTTCCTGTATGATGTATTAATATTTTAATATTAATATTTGCTTTTATGTTACTTACTTAAATTCATACTCTGAATGATGACAATCAAGGAGTTTAAAACAACACACAATTACTGCCATCACCTATTTATTTATTAGTTTGTAATAGTATATTTAATATAGTTATACTAGTATACTGAAACTTAAGTTAAATATGTTATGCAATTAACATGACCAGTACTAAAGAGATGCACTTGAATTTTTGTTAAAGTTGGTGTTTGTGTGTATCTGTTAATTTACATTTTTTCTTAGTTCACTATATGTCCCAAGGGACCAGGGCCAGATTAAGAGTCATATGGGCTTGGGGCTGAAAATGATATAGGGCCTATTATGAGACGTGCCATCCCACCGGAGCTGTGGCCAGTGATGTACATGTGTGGCCAGTTGTATGTGGGCTTGGCCATCACCATGGAGGGCATAGCTTGTGCTTCCCTGCAACCACCAACATCTCTCTTCCATTTTCCCTTACATAAAGAGTGCACCAGTAACTGGTTCATAGGGCATGTATGTAAAATGAAGAGTGGAAATACATCCCAGCTGTCCCTCATGTTGGGACAAGTTCCTGGCTAATCAGGATGGTCACCTAAAATCAGGACTAATCTGATGTTATCTGGACAGTCTATAGGTATATTCAACTTTATATATATATATATATATATATATATATATATATATGTATATAACATTAAACAAAGTACAAAGTACAAAATATACAGAATATATTGTAGCAAAGAGGGATAGTTGCCACAGTTCCCTGTAAGGGAACAGGTAGGAACACAGTTAGTCTGCAGCAACAGGCTGCAGACATGATTAAGTTTTCCCTAGGTTCCTCTTTGAGCACACACACACACACACACACACACACACACACACACACAGGTGTTCCACATGGGTGTGATTGGTTTGCTGTGATTTGTTGCAGTGCTTGGGGTGGAGGATAAAGACACTGTCTGTATGTGTGTGTGGGACCACCGATGCCAGTAAGTGGCCGGCGAGCAGACAGGGAAGTAATGTCTGGCCAGATGTAGGTGTAGGGGGATTTTCATGTAGTGTTACTGGATATGATTGCTGTACCAGCAATGGAGCTGTTTTACCATGCTGACAACTGCTAATAAACAGCTAAATGGTTCAGCGTACTTTTGTTCGATTCCTGTGAATGGTGTACTTTCTCACAATATATATATATATTGTAACAAAAGGAGGCATTTAGCTGGCAATATGCAGATAAAGCAGGGAAGTAGAGTAAAACATTGGCACTGTTATGTACCTAGGTGGAGATTAAACCAGGTAAAAACATATGTGTAGTTTAAAATTGATTTACTTACATGGTTTAAAAGCTGCTTCCTCTCAGCAAACAGAGAGGGTGGGTCTGATAGTCTAAACAGAACCAGGGATGGGTGTTTCCTTTTAAAGAGAAGGTGGGTGTGTCACCTGTCCATCAAGCTAGGCCTGTGGGAGGAGTGTCAGGTATAAAACCCTGCTTGTTTCATTGTTCAGAGAGACTAACGCTGGGGTAGCTGGCTAGTCTTGAGAGAGAGCTGGTCTATGTATAGCAAGCGTTTAGGGTTTCCATAATTGCTGTGAAAGTATACGGTGTCAAAACATTTATTACCATCCTGATAATAAAGAACCATAAAAAGGAAGAAGTTGTACGCGTCTGCTTCACCAGTAGCGGGCTCTTGCCACAAGTGGTGTCAGGAGTGGGATGCTCCGGGAAGCAAGTTTCCGCTACCCAACCCGCGCAGACGTCAACATGGAGGAAGTACTGAGAACCCTCGTGAATGTGGCCGCTGCGCAGCAACAGCAGCAAGCTCAGATGCTACAAGTCGCCGAGGCACAGGTGGAAAACACAAGGCTCTTAAGAGAAGAATTAAGACAGGTGAGGCATGACAGAAATGAACCACCTGGTCCTGTACTCCTGAAAATGTCACCAGGTGATGACATAGAAGCGTATCTGGTGTCCTTTGAGAGACTTGCAAAAAGGGCAAAATGGCCTCCTAAAGATTGGGCTGAGAGACTGGCGCCATACCTGACTGGTGAAGCTCATCGAGCTTATATGGATCTAGATGAGGAACGGGCCTCTGATTATTCGTGTCTAAAGTCTAAGATATTGGCTCGCATTGGAGTTTCCGGGCCAGGCCGGGCCATCACTATCACCAATGGCGCTATGATAAAGAAAAACCGGTCAGAGCGCAAGTCGCTGAGCTTTCTAAAATTTTAAAGAAATGGCTGCAGCCTGAGGAGAATTCGCCTTCTCGGATTATTGAAGTTCTGGCGATAGATCACTGCATCCGGGGGCTGAACCGCGATTTGCAAAGGTGGGTGCTGCAATCAGACCCACAAACTTATGAGAGGCTTTCCACCGTGGTAAAGAGGTTTTGTGCGCTACAGCAAATGACTAAAGAACCTGCATTTGTGCCAAAGCCGCTGCCGCGCCAAAAGCCAGGTTTGACAATCCTTGCTACGGACAGAGGGCCAGGTGCAAAGCTGTCTAATCTGAAGTGTTTTGAATGTGGTGAGCCAGGCCACTTTAAGGCAGAGTGTTCTAAACTACCGGAACCCATGGACTGTTCCGTGGCACGTATTGGGCCTGCATTTCCAAGCTGTTTTACCATGAGTACCACATCAGGAAGTCCTTGTTTGTTGCGGGTGACTGTGCTAATCAACCAAAACCTTGTTCTGGCCTTGGTTGACTCGGGGAGTGAACTCTCATTGGTTTCCAGCTCTGCCTTACCAGAAACCATAACTTCTTGGTTGCCCAAGGTGAAGGTTCTTTGCGTACATGGCACGACAGAGGAGTATGAAAGAGCAATACTACCAGTCACAATCAAAGACAAAACTGTTATGGTGGTGGCTGCCATAGCACCTAAACTCCCATATCCACTCATTTTGGGGCGAGACTTCCCAATGTTTAATGATGTCCTTGGTGAGCGGATCCGGCCAGACATGCCGGCAACTGATGCAACGGTCGGAAGCCCAGTCTTAAAGGAACCGCCTAAGAATCCACAACATCTGGACATCGATCTTTGGGAACCGCCAAACCGCAATGCCATCCTGGGAGTCACAGCAGGAGTTCCACAAAAGCTTTCACCTGTGGGGAAACATGGACAGTCCAAACTAGCATCGGTCGGTGATGTCGCAGATGAGCCCACCCCGCCTGTCAGTGAGAATATGGACTGGTCCGCAATACCAATTTTGTTTCCTCTGCAGGACTTTGCTCGAGACCAACTTAATGATGCCACTTTTGAACATGGCTTTAAAAGTGTGACTGAGGTGAATGGGGTAGCGAAAGCCGCCCAGCCTGCAGAAGGTATACCATATTTTATTGTTAAAAATATTTTCTTGTATAGAGTTGCTACTGTACAGGGGGAAAAAGTAGAACAATTAATAGTTCCTCAGGTCCATGTACCCCTAGTGTTAAAAGCAGCACATACACATGTCTGTGGGGGACACCTAGGGGAGGATAAAACACGGGAACGAGTTCTGCTTAGGTTTTACTGGCCCGGTGTACACATGGCAGTGAAAAAGTATTGCCGGTCCTGTCCCATTTGTCAGAGAACCTGTCCCAAACCCATGTACAGGGCACCTCTCATACCAATAGTACAAGTTCCCTTTGAACGGATAGCTATGGACCTTCTGGGGCCACTGGAAAAATCAGCATATGGGCACCAATATATACTAGTGGTGCTTGACTATGCAACCAGGTATCCAGAGGCAATTCCCCTACGAAACATAAAGTCCTTCACCATAGCTAAAGAACTGGTATTGATGTTTACACGCTTGGGAATACCCAAAGAAATTCTCACAGACCAGGGTACTCCATTCATGTCTAAACTGATGAAGGACATGTGCCAGTTGCTAGGGGTTACGGCGCTTCACACCTCTGTATACCATCCACAAACAGATGGCTTGGTGGAACGCTTTAACCGCACATTAAAGCACATGCTCAGGAAAGCAGTGGCTCAAGAAAAAAAGATTGGGACACTCTTATTCCCTATTTGATGTTTGCCATCCGTGAGGTACCTCAAGCTTCAACAGGGTTTAGTCCCTTTGAGTTATTGTTTGGGAGACAGCCCAGGGGTATCTTGGATATGTTAAAAGAAGGCTGGGAGCAGCAAGGTCCCAGAGAGCCACATCTGGTACAATTTGTGTTCCAAATGTATGCGAGGCTAGGAAAGATAGAGCCCATTGTGCAGCAACATGTAAAAGAGGCTCAGGAACGACAGAAGAAAAGTTATGACAAAAGTGCTGTGGTTCAATCTTTCATACCTGGGGACAAGGTCCTAGTCCTGGTTCCTAACCAGGAAAGCAAACTTTTCGCCCATTGGCAGGGTCCATATGAAGTTCTAGAGGCTGTCGGTCCTGTCAATTACAGAGTCCGCCAGTTAGGTAGGAGAAGGGAGGAGCAAATATATTATGTGAACCTCCTTAAACCCTGGCATGATGAGGAAACCTCTCCTCAGGTAGTGAGTACTGCCATTGAAAAGTCTGAAGTACCCATAGAGCCAGCCTTGTCCATTCAGCAGAGACAACAGACTGAAGAAATTATTCACCGGCACAGGGATGTCTTCTCTTCCATTCCTGGGTGCACTACCTTAATCGAACACGACATTGTCACTGCGCCAGGAGTCATTGTCAAGCAGAAGCCATATCATATTCCAGAAGCCAGACGGGTGGACGTGAGAAAGGAGGTCGAGAAGATGCTCCAGTTAGATGTAATTGAAGAGTCCACTAGTGAATGGAATAGTCCCATTGTGACAGGGATGTCTTCTCTTCCATTCCTGGGTGCACTACCTTAATCGAACACGACATTGTCACTGCGCCAGGAGTCATTGTCAAGCAGAAGCCATATCATATTCCAGAAGCCAGACGGGTGGACGTGAGAAAGGAGGTCGAGAAGATGCTCCAGTTAGATGTAATTGAAGAGTCCACTAGTGAATGGAATAGTCCCATTGTGCTTGTCCCGAAACCCAATGGGACAATTAGGTTCTGCAATGACTTTAGGCGCCTAAACAGTATGTCGCAGTTTGATGCCTATCCGATACAACGTGTGGATGAACTAGTTGAAAATCTTGCTGGTAGCAATTATTTAACAACCCTTGATCTAACAAAAGGTTATTGGCAAGTTCCCCTGATTTCCACGGCCAAGCCAAAGACTGCATTTTCCACCCCTGATGGTCTCTATCAATATAAAGTCCTACCGTTTGGGTTGCATGGGGCACCTGCCACCTTCCAAAGGGCTATGAATAAATTGCTACGACCTTACACAGCTTATGCAGCTGCTTACTTGGACGATATAGTGATTTATACCCCAGACTGGGGATCACATTTAGCCAAAGTTGAGGTGGTCTTAGCTTCATTACGGTCCGCAGGGTTAACAGCTAACCCAGAGAAATGTGCCATAGCTATGAGAGAAGCCAAATATTTGGGGTACATTGTTGGTCGAGGGCATGTAAAACCCCAGCTAGACAAAGTGGAGGCAGTCAAAAATTGGACAAGACCAGAGAAAAAGTCACAGTTAAGAACTTTTTTAGGCTTAGTAGGTTACTACAGGCGGTTTGTAAGCCACTTCGCCACTAGAGCTGTTCCACTTACGGACATGTTAAAAAAAAGTTGTCCAGTTCTGGTGTTGGCTTAGGTGCAGTCTTGTCACAGGAGAAGAATGGAGTAGAAAATCCTGTCCTGTACCTAAGTCATAAGTTGCTTCCAAGGGAACAAAAATATGCCACTTTGGAGAAAGAATGTCTCGCCATAAAATGGGCTACAGAAGCTCTGCGCTATTATCTCCTAGGCAGAGAGTTCACCCTAATAACAGACCATGCACCATTAAGATGGATGCAGAACAACCGGGAGGTAAATGCCAAGGTAGGTAAATGTTTTTAATATAGAACAGTACATGGTACAGCATTAATTATGTGTTTGGAGAGTGTAGAGTATCCCTGTTTTCTTGTCTATACAATGTGGGCAACCCCCTCTTGCACCCCAGTCTGTACATGGTGAGTGCAGAGGATCTATGTCTGTTTTTGTTTATACAATGTAAGTCCCATGACTCTTGCACCCCATTCTTTACATTCTTTACATTTATTAATTCCAACTTGTGTCAGGTGAGTCCCAGGTGTCCCATGGCTGCTAGTGCTAGGGAAAGTCTTGCCTTTAAAAGCTGTGTGCAGGTAAGCCTTAAGCCCACATAAAATAGCATAGCATTTGATCATGTTAGGACTGACCAGAATGGGAAGACTTTGGCGTGAGTTGGTCAGCATAACATATATTGCAATATGTGGAACTAACATTTCCTGATTTTAATATAGAACAGTACTTGGTACAGCATTAATTATGTGTTTGGAGAGTGCAGAGTATCCCTGTTTTCATATATATATATATATATATATATATATATATATATATATATATATATATTTGTACATATATATGACATTCATTATTCACTTTATTAGGTATGTCTGAACACCTGCTAGTTATTACAAACATCTGATCAGCCAACCATGTGGCAGAAACAAGCATGCAGACATTGTCAAAAATTGCAATTGTTTTTCAGACCAAACACCAGAATGGAGAAGAAATGTGATCTAAGTGACTTTTACTGACGAATGATTGTTGGTGCCATATGGGTTGTTTCAGTACATCAGAAACTGCTGATCTCTTGGGATTTTTACACACAACAATCTCTAGAGTTTACAGGGAATGATATTTAAAACCAAAGCCAAAAACATCCAGTGAGCGGCAGTTCTGTGGGTGGAAATGCCTTGTTAATGAGAGATGTCAGAAGAGAATAGCAAGCCTGGTTCAAGCTGACAGGAAGGCGACAGTAACTCAATTTACCATGGGTGGTATGCAAAAGAGCATCTCTGAATACACAAACTTGAAGTGGATGTGCTACAGCAGCAGAAGTCCACACAGCACCTTTGTGACCGCCACACAATACAGAGCACCCTTGTGTCCTCCACACAATACCTTTGTGACGCCACACAATACAGAGCACCCTTGCATCCACCACACAATACAGAGCACCCTTGTGACAGCCTCACGATAAAGAGCACCGTGACTATCAGCTGTTGGTCATTTTCATACCTTCTAACACCTCAAATGGCCAAAGGGAAATGTATAAGATTTGTTATATTTAATTATTCTTTCAAGTGTTCATACTTCTGAGCAGACTTCAAAATACAAATAGTGAAACACAGTTAACTATCAGTGACAACAGGGTATAATCTCCATTGAAAAAGTTGGTAATTTTGTTGTAAGAAAAGGAATGGATCCTTATGCTAATGCACATGGGCCACTCACACATGATAGTTGTATTTTCACATACCCCCTGTTGTCATATATCCTCTGTTGTCACATATCCCTTGTTGGGCCTGCTGTCACATATGGCCTGTTGGGTCTGTTCTCAAATATCACCTGTTGTCACATATATCACATATCCCCTATTATCACATATCCTCTGTTGGGCTGGTCATCACATATCCCCTGTTATCACATATCTACTGTTGGGCCTTTCGTCACATATCACCTGTTGTCATATATCCTCTGTTGGGCCTGTCATCACATATTCCTTGTTATCACATATCCCCTGTTATCACATATCTTCTGTTGGGCCGGCTGTCACATATCCCCTGTTTAGCCTGTTGTCCGGTGCTACTCGCTACCACGGCATTGTGAACCCCGACAACATTTAAAACGTCAGGGGAATCACAATTTCTATAATTACATTATACAGGCGTGGGGTCCGGGTATTGCCGCTCTAAAACCGGCATTTTCAGTCTCTCCACAATAAAACATGTCATTTGATAGTGTACATGTTTAGGCCAATCGGGTTACACACTGGATGGCGATTTCAAAAGCCGCAGAAAATGCAGGTCTGACATTTGGTAAGTAGTAATTTCAGTAGTGTAGGAATTATAGAAATCGTGATTCCCCTGTCGTTTTAAATCTTGTCGGGGTTTATAGTGACGGATTAACGTACCCCACCCCTGTTGTCACATATCCCCTGTTGTCACATATCCTCTGTTGGGCCTGTAATCACATATCCCCTGTTGGTCCAGTTGTCACAATTCCCCTATTGCCACATATCCCCTATAAAAAATAATTTTTTCCTACCTGTTGTGTTGAGCTCCAGGTACCCTCACACACACAAAAAAAAAATCCTCCTGGCTGGCCTATGTCTGTGGAGAGGCCTGGGGCAAAAGCCCCATCAGGCCCAATGTTAATCTGGCCCTGCAGTGGACCCTGGACATCCACTGCAGCAGTGGTGGAGGGAAAACCATAGTGCTAACACCACATGTCTGGTTATATCTAGGATGGCCACATTTAATTTTGCAGGCCCGATCTCCCTAATGAATTCATCTTCAAGGTGACTGGCCTAAGGCTGGTTGGTACTATGGCAGGGAGACCCCGTTTTTGGGTTTTCCTGCAATAGTGTCAACAGCCCAGGCTGGAATAGCTTTGTGCTAGTATTATCAATTTCGAAAGGGACCCCACCCTTTATTTCCCCGATTTTGCCAATATCAGCTGAGGCTTGCAGCACTGGAGCTGGTTTGGCTTTTATTGGTGGCGAAGTGCTTGCTTTTTTAAAATATATTTCTCGGGCTTACGGCCCTTTGCGTATCATATGTTTTTTATGTTGTTTTAAGTGCACCTTACTAAAATGTATGCATTTTGTGTACTAGTACATATACATACCTAAAGATGTGTGCAGCTCTGAATACTAAGTAGACATTTTAAATGGACATAATTTACGCCTATGGTTTTGGAGTAATTTATGTCTGACTCTACATAAGGCCCTTAAAGTTTCAGGGGCAAACGCAGGATTTTTAAGGGGGGATTTCTGCCCCCCCCCAAAAAAAAATAGAGAGAGAGCTGCTGCGCATGCGGCCGTGCATGCGCAGCAGCTCTATCTCGGCGATTCTGAATTGTACAGCAGCCGCGGCGCTGTCAAAGAAGCGTCCGCGGCAGTGCTGTATTGTTCTACAATACAGCACCGATGCGAACGCTTCTTTGACAGCGCCGCTGCTGCTGTACAGTACCGTTCGTTCACAGGGGGAGGGGTTTCTGGAGAACCAGCAACCCCCCCTGCGTGCGCCCCTGAGTTTAGAGGGAAACAAAATGTATGTAGTTTATTAGGGACATGGCAAAATTTAGAGTTGTACATAAGTGAATTTGTTCAATGTATAGATGTGTCATGAAAAATGTGATGCACAACTTGCATCTATATTCTGAGTTGCATTTTCAGCTCGTGCACTTGGAAATGCAGATTTGGGGTGTTAATGTGCAAGTGCAGTACAGTAAGGGCGAGCAGACAAAAGTTATGCATGCCTAGATGAACTGCATCTTATTTTGATCTTGAAATACATTAGCTATGAGATTAAAATTTTGCAGCTACATTAACCTGATGCAAGTATTGCAGTTGAGGATTATGATTGATGCATCTTTGCACCAGGCTAAATTATAGGTTGCACATATCATAAGATGCAATTCAAAATACAGAAGAAGAAGCGCAAGTGAGTAGAAGCATCTTTGTTCAAATGCAAGCAAAACTGTAAATAAGGCCCTATATATTTAAGCTATTATAAATGAGTGTGGATATTATGCTCTTGTGTGTAGTTTTTACTTTCTCCCCCCCCCCATTTTTTTTTTATGTTAGGTACAATTGCTTGTGTTAACCTACAGGCTATGATATCATTGACGTACAATAACATTAAGGGCACTTATAAGACCCAAAGCTTCTCCCTTCACCAAAGAATCAATCACTAGGTTTTATATAATCCCTGTTAGACTACTGCTAGTAAGGTGTAATCTAACAATGATAATATCTTATAAATGCCAACTACCCTTTTATGAACATCAAATATTTCACTACTGTGCTTTAAACCTATATCTTAAAGCAAATAGTGCATACCAGTACTTATTTGCACCTAGGACCTTTACATAAGTCAGAGGTGTTTATTGACAAGGGATACAAGGTACCAGTCCTGAGGAACCACAGTTTCCTTCACAGTATGGCAGGTGGGGTTTAAGGATGATTTTAGCATCCCTTTCTGATGCAAATATCAATTTTAGACTCCAGATTCATGCAGGCATCAAGGATCTAGAGCAAAATTTACATTTCAAGGTAGCATCATCCTGTTTAGTATCTACTTATGGCAGATGAAATTATGAGCAGTATTCCTTGGCTGATGTATGACTTGAACATTCTCAGTGCCAGCATGGTGGTCAGTACCATCATAATGCACGCCAGAGTCGCCCAAGTCTGGGGATTGCTATTTAATTGGGTTTTGATAATGGCAATCCATATGCTTCTCTGAGATAGAAGATCTTGGCTTTAGTTTCAAATATAATTTGAAGCATTATTAAAATTATTTTAAGGCCTCCTGATCTCCAAAAAAACCCCAAAATATTCAGTTTAAATTATTCTTGTTTCAGGTAGAAGTTGAGAAGGAAAATTCAGATAAACCAGACAAGCTCTGGCTTCTTGACCAGTCATCCGAAGGAAAAGTCCTGGAACTTTCAGGACAAAATTATGGATAGATCAGTCAACATTTGAGCTGGACCTCTTTTAGCCTGTGATATTATCATGTCTGGACCCACTGCACATTGATGATCACCAGTGGCCAGGCATGTATGCTTTTCCTCTACAGCAGACCCTACAGCAGAAGAGAGTTGAGCTTGTATTGTTGCCCCCAAGACTTATGTACAAGTAAGAAGTGTTTATAATCATATTAATAAGACAGGATCAAAGATCAGGGGCACAAATGATAATACCAATTTTAGGTCGGGTTCAGTAACAGGCAGAAACATCACCAAATTAGCATTTTAGAGATCTGTCCAATTCTAAATCCAAAGTCAAGAAAGACAGATAACTAGTAAAATCAGGAGTCAGACGGGATCTAAAGACTAGAGAACCAAAAGTAACAATGTACCAAGAACTAAACAGCATGGGTTCTAGGCTCATATAGGTGCATGACACCTATAATTACTGATGAGTGCAACAACATTGGTGCTTGTTACATGGATGTTCATATCCTGTAATTAAATTAATGGGAAATATGAAGTTTCTTCTATTGACTGACAGTTACTTTCCATCTCAGAATGTATTTTCCACACAATACTTTGCTAAATAGGAATTTAGGTATGCACCTACATATGTGCTTGGTGGACAAATAAGGTAATTTCCACACAATTAAATGCACTGCCCATCCATTAATAAACAGTGGCAATATTTTACATTATATTAAACTAAAAGAAACTTCCAGTAGCAGGCAGAAAAAAATTGTCATGTAGTGAGAATAGATACACAGAAATTGAAGAATTTAGTGTTTTTAATCATTGTGGATTTTTTGTATCAAGTCCCCAGCATCAGACTAATTGGCAGTAGGACTGATTACCATTCTTTGAACCTGAGACTACTAAAAGTCAACAAGGTTGTAGATCTAAGGTTCAATGTTTGTAAGTTTGTGTATGGTTCCTGTCTATAAATCCTTTAACTCAAATTTCTTTTTGTAAAACTGATCAAGGACCAGTCAGGTAACTGGTAATTTGGTCTCCTGCACATCATTGAAATGCTCATTAAAAAAAAAATCTGTACAGAGTTAGTATTACCCATTGAGAAAGGTATGAATGCATCATTTTTCTTGAAATGTCCTTGTGAGTTGAGAAAATGTTCTGGATAGAACTCTTCTGGTCTTTCAAAGTAGGTGTCATCTTTTAGCGCAGATGTCAACAATGGGATAACAGGAGTCCCCTGTGGAAAAAAAGAGTCAATTACAAACCACATGAATAAAACAGAATCATAAATAGATAGTTGAAAACCCTGAAGTTTGAAAGACGAGGGGGTAAATGTATCAATATGCGGGTTCTTCAACACCCGCGTGTTCAGCCTCTTCCGCGATTAAATTTCAAGCGGCGCTGCATTGTAAAGGGTTAACTTCCCTTTACAATGCAGCGCCGCTTGAAATTTAATCGCGGAAGAGGCTGAACACGCGGGTGCTGAAGAACACGCATATTGATACATTTACCCCGAGGTGTTTAGCCAATTTGGCGATATACAGTATATGCATTACTAAATTGGACAGATCATATTTTTTCATTAATAAAAAACAATGGAGTCATTTGGTAAACAAAGGAATGGTAGAGAGAAAATGTGTATAGCCGGACACTCAGAGGTCTAATTTAAATAAAACATGCTTACAAGCTTTATTGATATGCATTAAAATTGTCATGGTATTCTTCCAAGAATTCCCTTATGGACACATAAGAAGGGCAGACAGTAATCGGGGACATCTACTGATGCATTACTGTAGAAGTGAGGTCAAAAAATGATGCTATCAGTAGGCTACTGGTCTAGAGTTAAAGGAGTCAATTGCTTGCTGCTACTCTCTGTTCATAAAGAGAGGGGAGAAGAATCTTTTACCGATCCCTCCGCATGCTGTGTTTGCATCGCATCAAGCACTTATTACTTTGTCAGTGCAATTATTTTCAGATAAACACTTTATTTTTACATTATTAACAATAGTGTGTGTGTGTTTATTTTTAATGGATCTGTTCCAGTAAATATCTCTTTATGAATATTGATGTGGAAATCCATTAGGCCCCATCTGTGTCACTATGATATGTTCTGACAAATTTGACACTCACCTTTGGAATAAAATATCCTCTGAATGTGACATCTTGAGAAGTTGCATGCGGGAGGTTACCTGGAACAATATCACCAAACCGCTGAATTTCATGAATGACGGCGTCAGTGTACGGCATTTCTTTCCTGTGCTCTATTTGTGGTGTAGCTGATCCAATCACTGTTTCAATTTCATCTTGCACTTTTTCTGTCAGGAAAGAGGTTCTAAAATTATAATTCATGTCACATATCTGTATAAACTACTCAGAGTTGTAGCAAAAATCCAGTTACAGATGAGTACAAGTGCAGTAGCTAGTAGGCTTTATGTTTTTATTATTTTCCTACTTTATCATATAGTGACCTAGTATCCTTTGTTTTATTTTTATTGCTGTTTATGTACTTTAAAAATGTTTTCGGTAATTTTGAAGCCAAATGTTCACCTCTAGCTACCATGTTATGATCACTATTCCCTTAATGTCACCTCACCTGTACATTAGATGTAATGTAGAGGACTTCACCCGTGCTGCCCCCCCCTGCACTGGAATGACCTCCCTCGCTCCATCCATCTCGCTCCTTCAAACGGGCACTCAAAACTCACCTGTTCCTCAAAGCCTACCAACCTTCCACCTAGCCCCCTCATCTCCTCTGCTCGTTCTCTCCTCTCTCCCCTGGTCCCCTTTACTCTCCCCCTTGCATCGCTGCCTCCCTATCGTGCCTGTTTCATCCACCCTCCCTTAGGATGTAAGCTCGAATGAGCAGGGCCCCTCTCCCCTCCTGTCTCCATACCCATTCTTCTGCTCCGTATTTACTCCATTTGTCTGCCCGGAGCTTCTGAAGCACTGGTACTTTGTGTTTACTGTTCTGTACCGTTTCACCATGTATGGTTTACTGTTTGTACTATGTACGGCGCTGCGGATACCTTGTGGCACCTAACAAATAAAGGATAATAATAATAATAATAATAATAATAATGTCTGTTATATTAGATAGTAATAATTCCAACAGAGCTTCCCTTCATGTGTTTACTATCAAAAACATTGTGCACTTCAAGTAAAAATATGCAGCAAAATTATGATTGTGTGACACCAATTTGTCTCATATTTGATATGTGATTAATTAAAGTTTTACTGATATATATATATATATAACCAGGATTGGGTTGGGACAGGGAGCAGGGCTTGACAATTAAAGTGTATTTTGGGCCACCTGGGGGTTTAGTAGCACTGTCATTACAGCAATGCAGTGCAGGTAGCCTGTGCAGGCAGCGCATAGGCGGTCGCTTTGCATACTACTCAATGCGGCTGCTTATGCATGGCTTGCATGGGCTACCTGCACCGCATTTCTGTAATGACAGTGCTACAGGACTCCTCCTAGACTACGGGAGACCTTTAGCACCAAGTTACTGTGTGAGTGACGTGGCCGTGATCACTAAGTATTGATGGGCCATAGAGTCAGATTGACACCCAGTGCTCTGCCTGTTTTCCTCTCATGGGGGTGGGTGGGGGTCTGTGATTGGGATAATTGGCCCCCTAGCACACTGCCACTCCTAGTACACCCTGAACCCTCTGCCCTTCTCCTCACTGACTGTCCAGCGCAATGTCATCATCACGTCCTGTCGCTATCAGTGAGGAGCTGCACTGAGAGGAGCGGCTGCAGAAGATAAGAAGACAGAAGGTAAGTAAAAAATTGCATTTCTGCAGGGGGACTGTGTGATGAGGATTACAGTGTGATGAGGAGGACAGTGTGATGAGGTGGTCAGGAATAAGGGGGACAGTAATAAAGAGCAAAGTGTGATGAGGGGCACAATGTAATGAGGGGCACAATGTAATGAGGGGCAGAATGTAATGAGGGGCACAATGTAATGAGGGGCAGAATGTAATGAGGGGCACCATGTAATGAGGGGCAGAATGTAATGAGGGGCACTATGTAATGAAGGGCACAGTATAATGAGGGGCATAGTGTGATGAGGGGGACAGTGTGATGAGGGGGACAGTGTGATAAATGGGGAACAATGTGATCAAGGGTGAACAATATGATAAAGGGAGAACAGTGTTATGAAGGGGAGCAGTGTAAAGAAGGGAGAGCAGTGTGATGATGGGGCAGACATATCAGTTATTTGTTACTCTATTGTTGTAATTTTATAGCTATATAGTGCTTTACATATACTCCATTATAATTAGCTAGATATGTAAAAAAAGGTGCTGTAGGGAGAAGATATAAAAGCCAAAATGCAATATAAAGTGAGCTTTGTTTTTTGTTGCAATATATATTTTCATCATTTAAGATTTATTATTTAAAATAATAAAGTATTGTTGGGTTAAGCAACACTAAAATAGCCTCTTTTTTATATTAAAAAATATATATTGTACTGAAAACCACATTTTAATGATGGGCCACTACTTATGGGCCAGTGCTGTGTGCTTGCGTCCCCAGGCTAAAGTCTGCCAGCCAGCCCATGCATAGTATAATACATGAATCATGTGAATATATGTATAATCTGTGAAATATATTCCTATCTCTGTAAAACACTGACATCATAAGTAATTATAAATGAGCAAAGTTGCAGCAATATTTCATGCAAATTAAACTTAGCAGCAGAAATATTTGGTCGTTTATCAGAGACACAAAGTTTCGGAGACACAATCTTCCAGTTACACTTATTTTTCGATATTCCATGAAATGGCCATTCAGGAATAGGGGCCCGATTCATTAAGGATCTTAAATGTAGAGGATCCTTATATCAGTCTCCTGGACAAAACCATGTTACAATGCAAGGGGTGAAAATGAGTGTTCTGTTTTGCACATAAGTTAAATAGTGACTGTTTTTCATGTAACACACAAATATCAACTTTAAATGTCAGTGTACAAATAAGCTATCAAGTATTTGTGTGTTACATGAAAAAACAGTCAGTATTTAACTTATGTGCAAAACAGAAAACTAGTTTGCACCCCTTGCATTGTAACATGGTTTTGTCCAGGAGATTTAAATAAGAAACTTCTTAATTTAAGTTCCTTAATGAATCAGGCCCTAGATTTGTAAATTGACATTTTATAAATCTAAATAGTCTAAAATAAAGCTGAAGTAAAAGAATAGTTAATTTATTCTGCTCTGCAGTGGGGTTTGAATTCCAAATAGAGCAAAATGCTTTGATGAATTCTGTATGGAACACTTAAGAAAATAACTCTGCCAGATAATAAGACAGAGGAGAATATTTTTCATTAAGGTGGAAATAGTACAACATACCTCATCCATGCCAGAGTGTTGCATATAATATACCTCATATTTTTTATATAGTGTGTTGAACACTATCTTTAGAGCTTCTCTACTTTATTCCAGTCATTCAACTCAATGGTATCTTAGACAGACATTAAACTGGACCCATTCCATCCCCTCCCCCATACAATCTGTCAAAGATTTAATCTATCACAAACAGCTTTGCTTCCTTTATTTAAAAAAAAAAAAGGAAAATATGTAGTTAAACAAAAATGATATCAAATTATAAACTAACAAATGAACATAAAAATACTCAAATGTTTAAATCCTTTGCACAAACTACTACACATGTATAAAAATGAATGCATCCCTTACTTTTAAATACAAGACTATGAGAAGCTCACAATTCCACGCTCAACCTATGGCCTTATACTTCTAAATGGTCATAGAGCTCCTAGGAAGCTTGTCATATCCTTATGTTTCATAGTAGGGGGTGCATTATCCTATATATATATATATATATATATATATATATATTATACAGAGTTCTCACTTTGGATGTCTGGGTATTTCATCATTAGCAGGAGGCCCCATCTCAGAGTGGTAGTGGTTGTCTCCATTCCAGCAGCAAATAGATTTCCCACCAGTACAAGGAGGTTGTCATTGTGGAAATACAAAGTGGATTCTGGTTTCCCCTGCATAATATAAATAAAACATTATTATACAGACTATTTTTTAAAAGTTAAGAATACTACCTTAAAAGGTGCCCTTAAAGTGTAACAAATAAGTGTGCATATATTTAGATGGCAGTGTCCCAGATACAAATCAAACAATTGCCTATCTGGTGAATATCTGAATCAGCAGGGTTCCCAGATACATCACTTAAATCATGAGGTACTTGCTCAGAAGTGAAAAAAGAGCAGAGAACACCACGTTTAGCTTAGTAAATGGTTCACCCTTTAATGTATATTTAAAACGGCACAGACATGAAAATAAAAGTATTGACAGCTTATTTGTTGCACCATATATAAAGTTAAAGGTCTTCAACCCATTCCAAGAGTGAACTCCTACATTTCCTGTCAGTGTAACAGAGTATGCAGAAGACAAATTCATCAGGGGGAGTCCAAAAGCTAACCTACGCGTTTCATCTGTTTGGGCACTCCATCAGGGGAAATATTGCTTATAATTTTCATATATCTCTTCATTTAAATAGATACACTTATAATCCATGCTAAATTGTGAATTGCACATGCATAAGTGACACAGAATGCTTGACGTACATGATATCTGCCGTCTTGATTATGTAATTTCCCGGAAAGTGATTAAAACTTAAATCTCCCAATTCCGGAGAATTGAATATGCCCCTAAAGATGTTAAAAGTTATCTCCCTCCTTTTTGACTCCAAACTTCTTGAATGAGTTATTTACAACTGTCTCACCTATTTATCTCACTCCCTTCTTGACCCACTTCAATTTGGATTTCACTCCCTCCACTCCAACAAAACTACCCTCAATAAGGTAACTAAATCTAGTGGTCACTACTCCCTTCTTATCCTTGAAGACCTCTCTGCTGTTTCAGTACCATTGACCACTCCATCCTTCTGTAAACTCTCCAGTCTATAGGCCACTATGACACTGTCCTTCCATGCTTTTGGTCTTTCATCACCAACTACTTTTTTTCAGTCTTTATACCTGACTCCGTCCCCCCTCTTCCCTTACCTGTTGGACGTCCCCAAGGATCTGTACTTGGCCCCCTGCTGTTCTCCCTATACACCTCCTTTCTCCTTCTCATTTACCATACTTAAAACTACATATCTTATTTTTTCCTTCTTATGAAGAGTTTTCAGTATATATAGATCCATTGAACCCGAAAATTCAGGAGCAAGGAGAGTCCAACAATGTCTGCTGACCACACACTGTAAAATGATGCATGAAAGAGGGGACACAGCGGTGAAGGATGTGATGTAGTAAATATAATGGTGACCCACTAGAGAGGCTTAATGTTAGACAATAGCATTTTTAAATGTTTAATCACTCCCCATTATAAATAGACTAGGTTATTCATGGGTTGAAAGACTCACATGTGTACTAATGAGTTTGCATGGACTCAAAGGCAAAACTAATCATACATTTTTGCAGGTGTAATATGTGTTGGGGCATTGGAGTGTAGAGGTGTCCCCGGGAGCCCTGGAGCCGGTGCCTAGTGATGACGCCACGCCGGCAAGTATATAAACCGCCGGCCGGCGCCATCTTGTTCAGAAGTCCGTCGGCGGAGAGGAGAGAGGACACTGTGGGATGTCTGGAGCGGTGGATCAAGCAAAGAAGATGCCGGAAGCGACAGGGTGCCCTTGTCAGGGCAAAGAGCGACCCTGCCACTTATAATCACCACCGGAGACGTCGGCAGGGAGCCCTTTACAGGGCTAAGAGCGCCCCCGCCCAGAAGAGAAGAAGACAGCCGCGGTGGAGACGTCGGCGGGGAGCCCTTGTAGGGGCCATGAGCGCCCCCGCCCAGAGAGCAGCAAGAAGATCCACGCCGAAGCGGAGAAAAGGCGCCTACGGCTGGAGGCTCTGGAAGACCAGAAGAAAGAAGACTGCGTGTCAAGCTGAGCTTCCTGCACAGAGCAGCTAAGTATAGTCAGCGTTAATTCGGGCACAAGGCCCGTGGGCAATTCGGGCAGAAGGCCCGTGGTGCAAGATAGGGGCACAAGGCCCAGGGACTTGGGCACTAGACCCCTACAAGGTAGAGGGTAGATAGCCCAGGTGTAAAAAGGGCACAAGGCCTTTATAGTTAGTTAGTGGCCTAGAGGCCATAGGAGAGGCCACAGGGTCTGGTCAGGGGGCTCAGAGCCCATAGTCTATAAAGGGCACAAGGCCCTAGTAGTTAGGTAGTGGGCGAGTGGCCAGAGTTAGAAAGGCCACAAGGCCTAATTAGGCAGGGGCTAGTGCCCTGAGTAACAGGGCACAAGGCCCTAGGTAGTGGGCTCAGAGCCCTGAGTTAGAGAGGGGGCTAAGGCCCATAGCCAGAGCGCAAGGTTCTGTAGGCAGCTGGGCAGAGAGGCCCAAGGTGTAGGGCATAAGGCCCTGGTGTATCAGAGGCGTGAGAGCCCTGACTAGTGTAGGCTGCGGTCCTGTGTAAGAGGTGTGAACACTGAGAGTAGAAGGTAACAGTAGAGCAGAAGGCTCCTGTTGGTGCTGTAGCAACCGGCTGGTTGGCTAGCAGCTGTGTATTCGGGTGAGTAGCTTGCAAAATACTGTATTAATGTTTTTATTTTGTCTGTGCCGCGAGTATTGCTTGTATACTGTATTTTTGGTGTGCTACATATTTGTTTCCAGGTGCAAGACATCAGGCCCCCATTAAAGGTAGGCTCTTGTACTTATTGTTGTCCTGTACTAACCTGCACTGTGGGGATAAGTGTAGTTACCAGCTTGTACACATAGCTAGGGTGTCACACGCCGGTCCCATAGTTAGGTTCCGGCGCTGTGACTTTCCTTTTAAGAACCATGAGTCTGCTTGCTTCTGCCTCAGAGACATTACTTTCACAGGTGTTCCTGGCTACTGTGATCTGGACTTCCTCCCGAACCTCATTGGTCCTGGAGCACTATATTAACCTCCCATGGTTATGGGCTCCTTGCCTGTTCTTCGTGTTACTCTGGTTGCATTTGGATCTGCTGTTCACCTACAAGCTGCAAACTCCTCACTGCTGTTCACCTGCATGCTGCAAGCTTCTCACTGCTGTTCACCTGCAAGCTGCAAGCTGCAAACTTCTCACTGCTGTTCACCTGCAAGCTGCAAACTTCTCACTGCTGTTCACCTGCAAGCTGCAAACTTCTCACTGCTGTTCACCTACAAGCTGCAAACTCCTCACTGCTGTTCACCTGCAAGCTGCAAGCTTCTCACTGCTGTTCACCTGCAAGCTGCAAGCTTCTCACTGCTGTTCACCTGCAAGCTTCTCACTGCTGTTCCCCTGCAAGCTGCAAACTTCTCACTGCTGTTCACCTGCAAGCTGCAAGCTTCTCACTGCTGTTCACCTGCAAGCTGCAAACTCCTCACCGCTGTTCACCTGCAAGCTGCAAACTCCTCACCGCTGTTCACCTGCAAGCTGGAACTCCTCTCCGCTATTCATCTGCACGCTGAACGAGTATCGTGAGTTGTTGCTAAACCTGTGCCTTATCTATTGCTTCAACTTTACTGCTGGCTGGCTAAGATCGCTGCATCTCGCTGTTAGAGCTACTTTCAAGTTACCTGACACCTGTAGTTCCACGTCTGACACGGGTTATCCTTACACTGCTGTTACCTGGTTACTGGACTGTTATTGTGAACTACTTGTTGTGCTGGTGGCTAGTACTTGGGCTCAAGTTGCGAGTCTCTGTTCAGTTGCTCCATACTACAGTGAACTTACCTGAATCCTGCTACCTGTAGTTCCACGCATGATTCATATACTACTCATGTCTTGGCTACTTCTAGGAAACATTCTACTGCATGTTTCAGTGTTCATCCAAGTCCTTGGGTGATGTTTAATGCTTACTGCTCTACTTATAAGAATCAGTGATTCCAGTACCACCTGCTATGTTGAGTCATATCTACTCTCGGATCAGCTAGTTCTATATACTACTCTGTTTGGACTATAAGCTGTACCAGTGATTCACTTTTATCTGCTGTGTGGTTCTCTATTGGATCCTAGTGTTCTTGTTTATTATCTCTGCGTTGAACTGTATATCATCTCATGCTGTTGCCAAGGGTTACTGACTATGAAGTAGCATATGTGAATTGTGTCTGCATTACTACAAATTGCCGTGTATTCATCTCTGCCAATATATATCTATTTCCTTTCTGTTGTACCAACATTCAATACACTACGTTGCAGCACTACTACTTTCTCCTGTGTTAATATTGATGCTTAAAAGCCGTGAACTTATCCTGTGAAAATCATTGTATTCTGCCTCCACCATCCTCGATAGTAGAGGCAGGGGATCTGCAAAAAACCTCAGAGCCGTGACATAGGGGAGAGCACACGTAGTCTTCCAGTACCATAGGTCCCTGGGGTTACACTGGTTTCTAGAGGGGGTGACTGAGTGAGTCAGTGGCAGTGCAGCACAGCTTGATTCAGTTCCAGGGGCGGCCCGTGGCTCTGGTTGAGTGTCCCAAGCCCGAGTTCCGTGCAGGTTCTCTGGCGGTTCCGGGTGGACGGACACGTGTTCGATATCTGGGTGGAGGCAGTCGGGCGGTTCAGTTACGATCGGCTTTTCCGTGCGGCAGTCGACTCCCAGGTTAGTGTGCTGTTCCAGAGAGCCTCAGCCGGGCCTTGTGCAGCCGGTCCTTAGGATCCGTGGGCGACCTCATAGCAAGAAGACAGTCTTCTTGGTACGACCTGGGTGAGGGGGTTAGAAACCGTCCTCCGGAGTAGTCCATAAACACCGGCTGGTGTTCCCCGTAGAGCATAGTGAGTAGTTCCGTTAGTACACCACACTTAGTTAGTGTGTTAGTTGTTTAACCTAGTTGCGTTGCCGACTATTAGAGAGTTGTTAGGGTCGGGTCGCTTTTGTAGTAAGTTTAGCGTTGTGGGGTGTACACCTTAGTTTCACTGATAGAGCAGAGGGAGGCTGTGTGTTCCTTATCATCCGCAGGTGTCGGGGAGGAGCAGGAGAACAGGACTGGAAGTGGGAGTGTCCCGGCGAGTATCACGCTCAATTCCCTATTTCGGTTAGGCCCTCACCGAGAGGTGTGTGAGGTACTTGAGGCAGGACTGTTCCTGGTCTCAAGAGCCTGTAGTCCCCTGTGCCTTGGCAAGAGCAAAGCAAGGAGGCGGCAAGTGAGCTTGACAAAGAGTGTCTGTGCTCATTGCCATGATCTCGGACAGCCCTTTCCTGGTATCACGGTTCTTACGATGAGACTCGGCAGATGTTGCGACCCCAAAGGATTCGAACAGTTTAGCACTACTTCAACAGGGCGCTAAGTCTAACGAGGAGACGGTGTTCACCAGGAACCGCCGCAAAGCGGTATGGGCTTAGCTGCGTCTACCTCGCAGGTCGCGGTCCCTACTAGAGCACTGTACGGAAGTTCCTGAGAGAGTACAGGCAGTAGTACCATAGTAAGAGTGGTAAATATAATAAGTAATGGCAATGAAGATGATGCAGTTCGGTGTAACTCTGCAGACCACTATGTGGTGTTTAGGTTCAGGAGAATGAGCGTCAGCTCTGAAGACAAATGTAGAGAAGTTGTCCGGAGATGAGTATCAGCTCTGCAGGCCACTATATGGCGGAGAGTCCAGTAGAATGAGCGTTAGCTCTGCAGGCCACTATGTGGTATAAAGTCCAGTAGAATGAGCGTCAACTCTAGACAAATGTAGAGACGATGTCCGGAGATGAGCATCAGCTCTGCAGACTAGGATGGAAGAAAATAGCTGGAAGATAACAGGAAGCCACTTCTATCACCAGGAGGTGACTCAAAGAACAGGCACTGTAGGTAAGGAGGAAGTGCCTTTTAAACTAAGCGCCAATAGAATCCACCAATGAGAGGAGAACAGAGGTTTTAAAGAAGACGTCAGGTCTGCGCATGCGCAGACCCGAATCCAAGATGGCGGCGCCCAGGACAGAGCGGAGCACTGGAGCCAGGTAAGTCTGCCGGGTGTCGGGTGCGCTGCCCGCACACCCGGCGTGTGATACCTGGTAGGCACGGCCGTAATCTCTGTCTCTTTCTTAGAATGACGTGGTTGGAGGTGACAAGGGTTGCAGTTGCTGATCTCTGGGATCGGACAGCGGCTGGGCATCGGTTGCAGACAGGAGGTGACCATCATTATAAAGTAAACTCTTTTGTGTGCGTCTGTCCTGTTCCCCGCAGGCGCTATTACAGCTGTATGTATGGGATCACTCCTGGATTAATTTACAGTGAACTTAAAAGATGTGAATAAAAACTCATACATTCAAATTTAAAGGAGATCAATAAAACTGAAGATGAAAAACAATGCAAGGTTCTTTTTAAGTGTTCAAAATAATGTGTTATCATAAATTTAACAAGAATATATTAAAATATAAACTTGGGGCATATATAGAAAATTTAAATGCTGTTTCAGGCCCTACCAGTCAGTAGAATCCTGAGATCCGACTGACAGCTGTGTCAGATTATTATACCCCATAGCTACCTTCTGCATAAAAACAAGTATTTACCTCACTGCTCTCAAACACAGGTCCTCTAGCACTCATGTCTCAGAGAGACAAGGTGGGTGAGTATTCAGTTACATGCAGGGATGCCAAGAGGAATTTGGGGCCCTACTACAGCAACTTTCTGGGTCGCACTCTACACATAGTAGGAGAAGGGATATGTGCCACTATTGAAGGGGGCGTGGCCAACATGGGCTGTGGCTGCCCCTCTTTACACATGACATTATGGGGGGAATTCATTTAGCCACAAAGTGTCTGTAGCGCAATGTCCCTGCACCACATCACCAACAATTGAATTCCCCACATTATGTATTAAAAGGGTGTTGCTCTCACCTACCTGTTATTGCAGCTTTCATAACCTGGTATTGGTTTCTTGGGCCTGATTCATTAAGGGGTGCAAATTAGTATTCTGATTTGCACATAAGTTAAATACTGACTTTTTTTACATGTAGCATAAAATATGTACCATTGATGATGATATATAGATATATATATATATATATATATACACACAAGTTAACCCGTGCATGATACTCATGCATTCTAGTCAAATCAAGCTACTTAAGGTGTTAAAAAGGTTCTTGTCATGCATTTGGGCCATAGCCCAGGCCTCCTCAGGGGAAGAGCGTTACTTCCCGACGTAAGCGCCCTTTTTTAACGTGGTTTTGTCCACATGTCACCACCTCATCATTCTTCTCCATCACCTCATCCTTCATTTTCGTTGCCACATCTATCCAGATGTCTATCCAGACACAGGGATCTCTCTCAGCGGTCCTGAGTATCACACTCCTCTCACTCTGTCACCCCCGGCAACCACCAACCACTCCCTACTGTCACCCCCGGCAACCACCTACCACTCCCAACTGTCACTTCTCCTTCAAGAAATATATATATATATTTTTAAAATCTTTATAAACACTTTTAACAATTAACAAATTAAATTAACAAATTAAAAACATCTTAGTATACCAAATTTAAGCCCTTTCTGAATTTTTTTCCCCACACACACTAAGAATTTAGTAGGTCAGTGTATAACTCCGCCCAGCAGGTGGCGCTGCAGCTTGGTTTTATTTTTTTCACACACACACACACACACACACACACACACACACAGACTAACACACGCCACTAGACATTTATATTATAGATAGAGAGAGAGAGAGAGATAAGATTTTAAGCGCCTCATAAATTTTAGCATGCAGTATATAATACATACATTATAATAAAACATAACATTCAACACGCCACCACCCCCACGGCCACATCACGCCAACATCACAGTCACATTACACCACCCCCACAATCAGATTACAACCCCCCAAACACATCATAACCCCGACACATCATAACCCCCAAAACGCATAATAAGCCCCCCAGACACATCATAAGCCCCTCCCAGCCCAGCATACTTACCTAAGCTGAGCTGGTGAAGAGTTGGAACTCCTCCTTCTTTGTCTCCAAGCTGCTGGGACAGTGTGTAACATCACACTCTCTCCGGGGACTGGGAGCTGCTGACAGCTGTCAGCTCACTCCCTCCCTCCCCTTTACACTACCCTTCCCCCGCAAAAAAAAGAAATCAATTTTGTGTGCGTGCTAATGTTAAAAAAGTTAAGTGTCTGGCTGTACGGGGCCTGGGCCCCAGTAATTCGTACTCCCCCCCCCCCCCTCCCTCTTGGTGCGCCTGGTTATATGAACATTTGTAAACAGAGTGTCTGAGGTTACAATTATAAATGTGTCTGACATTTGTGTTGTACTACAGTTTTGTGAAATGGACAATATTAAAACGCCTAAGAGTCTGGCATTACTATTTTAGGAATACATCTTCTATATGAAACATTTAGTAAGGACACATTTGGGGACTGAAATTGAGGCACTAAAGTTTTTACATACATTTGTCTTTATGGGTAATTAATGCTAAATGATAAGCAGAAATTTATACCTCTTGCTGCTTAGCCAGAAATGCATCAATCAGATTTCTCTGGTCATCTACATCCAGTTCTTTCCTCTGTTTTGTAAATGTCAATCTTAGAAAGTTTTGAAACTTCATAATGTTTTCAAATACTGTTTTGTGTGCACCTGGCAGCCAGTCCATCACAGATGGGAAACTATTGTACAGCTTCAAAAGAAAAATGCAATTTTAAACAAAATTATATTGAAGGTTTAAATCATTTTCATGTCTTACATTGTGATATACATTAAAACAAAAATTATTTTGTGTTGAAATGAAAAATAGAGAATTTTGCCATTATTCTTGTGAAGAAATGAGGAGTTCATTTAAATCAGAATTGCTGTACCTTATTTTCTCACATTAATATGAATTATAAAAACATTGAATTATATTTGTATGCCTCTGGTGCCACCAACAGTACCTTTATTCCTAAAATGGTATGTTCTATCTGACAGGCAAGAGTGACAATCAAAATGTTTATTAACATTCAATGTATACAATATATCATCATGTAACATATCAATATCATACCATATATTAAAACAAAACAAATATTGTAACAGGATCCTGGTATCTAAATAATTCAGCTAGAAGGTGGTTTTGCTAAACAGTCTTCAGTCCAATATTACACACTCGTCAGTGATAATTATGACTAAATAGTATTTTTCAGGTATTAATCCTAAATAATGCTTTGGTGATGTGGAGGAAATTTTCCTCATGTTGAAAGATGGCAAAGCTTTTCGTTCCCATAGTTGAAGACATTGTTTAATACTTTTTAGTGTAAGTACTTATAACTCTCGATTAGATATATGCTAGATTGTCGTGAGCGCTTGTCTTTTCCGTCCTTAGTGCAGACGTCATCTGGTACAAAAAAAATCCTCCGGCAGATGGCGTTAGGACGTGGATTCTCCCCAGATGCTGGTCGGCTTCTGAGTGCTGCTGCATGCGGCGATAGTAACTCTCCAATGTTCAACCCTTGCAGAACGTTAGGTCATTCATATAGTTATTTAATAATGTGAGTTATAGATCACCAACGCGTTTCACCTCTATTGGCTTCCTCAGGGATGTGTGTTGTAATGGGTTCGGTGTAGATCTGATTCCTGTTATATAACCTCATTGCATGCATATCCATTTATTGCAGGGGTGGAGTGGTCTTTATTCCAGTCATGTGACATGAAGCCAGTGTTCTATAAAGGTAATTAAGCCGGTGTTCTATTAAGGTAATTGAGAGATGCTTTGAGAATATTTGTGTGCAATAGGTTTAAGTCTTTCCCATGGTTATAGATAATTAATCTGCATATTATACTGCGTTCCTTCTTAGTGTTCACAGGCACACTTATTACTGCAATGTGATGGTAGGGGGCATTGCTAAAAAGTGAATTAAAGTCCTGTGTGCGCTTACTGAAGTCCTTCATACTTGTCTCATCTTACCAGTCTTTCATAAATAATGTAGGCATATCAAATAACATTTATTTTTAATTCCAATACTGACATTCTGCAAGTTATTCTTTATTGGGTGCAATCTCATGCTCATGTACTCTGAGATTTGCATATGGATACTTGTTAACTTGGTGCGTGTACTGTTTCTAACGCTGTAATATCAAGTCAGCATATGTTTGTGCCTGGCTGGTAAGTACCATAAGCCTGATATAGTGTTATTTTGTTTATACAAATATTTCTAAGCCATGCTTTTATTAGAGATGGCTAAGTGTGAATTGGTTCTTTGTAGTATAAGTATCGATCTTGACATGAATATAGCATTTTTTCTTTGTCATGAGTGGATTTCTTCAGGGCTTAGAAGTTCATTCTTTGAGGTGTATATAAAGCTTCCTAGGTCAATGTCTAAGTTTAACCCAAAGGGTGCTAATATGGATAGATCATATATCCACTTAGCTTCCACTCTAGAGATTCTGAATAAAACTTTTCCCCCTCTCCAGGGCTTCTTGATCCTATTTATTCCTAGAAGCTTGAGGGGTCTGCATTGTGTTTATGGGCATTATGATCAAATACACTATCTGGTTCAGCTTTTTAGCATATGTTTCACTTCTTTTAGTGCAGCCAATATAGTGTAGGCTGCATGGGCATTCTAGTAGGTAAATAACACCAGTAGTGTCACTCTTTACCATTGGACTTCGATTTTAATTTAATTGTAGGATTAGTGCTGTTGATGTTGGTAGTTTTACAGGCTTGACATCTATTACAGCAAAAATGTCAGATTCATTGTCTTTTAACCAAGTTCCTTTAGTGGTTATTTTGTTTCCTGGGATAGCACTCTTCACTAGGTTGTTTTTTAGGTTGTGGCACTTCCTGAACATTACTGCAGGTTATACTTTTGTCACTCAATTCCCTGCCTCGTCGCTATATTGCTTTATGAACCTCGTCTGGTCTACACTTCCGCTGTTTATTTCCTTTGTGTTGGTGCTTAAGAGTTTTTCACTTTCTATTTGTCTAATGTCTTCAAATTGTTGATTCACTCTTCCTGGATTTTATTTTCTTTCAAGGAATTTATCCCGCATATCTCCTGATTGATTAATGTAGCCGCGGTTCTTCCAAAAGTTCTTTCTGAATTCCTTTGGAATTGTCCGCTGGTAATGTTGCAGTGATTGCTAATGGTTGCTGCAGTCTACTTTTTTCTAAAAGGTTTTAGTTTCCAATTGGCTGCTTTCCACAAACATTTCTAAGAATTCTTCTTTTTTTTTAATTGTGTTTGCGCTAAATTGTGTGTTGAGATTGTTGGTGTTTATGTAACTATGGAAGGCTTCTAGTTAATTTTGGTTGCCTGTTCAAATACATATAACATCTATAAATCTTTTCTCTCTCTCATATATATATATATATATATATATATATATATATATATATATATATATATATATATATATATATGTATTTATTGCAGATTGTGGTGTTCTTCTATTGGGCGACAAGCAATTCCGCGTTTGTAATAACCCCCCTCAAAACAAACATAGTTATGTTCAAGAAGAATGAAATTCCTTCTACAATGAACTCTACTTATTGGCTATATAAAGGTGATTATTCTCATAACATTTTTCTTACAAATTTTCATCTTTTTTGTGGTCTATCACCATGTGTAAAGATGTAATTTCTTGTAAATCTATGTCTTTTAGCATGTTAAGAACTTGGTTGTGTCTTTGAGGTAACTTTTTAGTTTTGTTACAAGTGGTTGCAGACATTTGTCTATGTATCCAGATCGTTTTGATGTAATTGAGACTATTCCTGAAATTATGGGTCAGCCAGGTGGGTTTGTGAGGTTTTTGTGTATTTTTGGTAGAAAGTAAAAAACTGGTAGTCTGGGATTTTTTAGATATAGGTATTCATGTAGTTTTTTTTTATCTAGAATTCCTATTCCAAGGATGTTGTCTAAAATGGTTCTTTATTCCCTTGTATATCATTCAATGGGGTCTTTTTTTAGGACCTCATTTATTTTGTGGTCATTCAGGAGCCTAAAAGCTTCTTTTAGGTAAACGCTGAGAAGAAAACTTTTCAGAGCATATTGGTAGCCTTTGGGAGGTGATGCGGGTGACCTAGGGTGTTTGGGATTTCCAAGCCCACCTTACCTTTGGACCCATCAGCGGCCATACCCCCTGCACACATGACAGTTCCACCAAGAAATTCTGTTCTGATTATTGTGAATTAATATCAGGTTATCGAAATGGTTATTGCTTTTGTCTGCTTGTTATATATATGTATTTCTTGATATATGTGATATGTTTTAATATCTTTGCAGTACATTATACATTATATATATTAACCATAAATAGTTTTTTCTTGGTACTTGATTCATTTTTTATAGCCATCTTAATGATGAGTGAATCGTGAAGTAATAAGCTCCAACTTAACCTCCTAAATAGCTCTCATGATAAATTGTAAAATGTCTCCATAGTTTGCACTTCTCTAATAAGATGTAATTTAGTTATACTAGTCAGTCAGTTAATGTTTTTTTTAGCATGTGGTTATTAACCAAAAAAGAGGCAATATCCACAAAGCAATGACAAATAACCATATTCTAGAGAAAATGTGACATTGTAACTATGTGATATATGAAAGAAAATGAATGTGTAACCTTAATTAACAGAGAGAAAAAGAGAAAATGACCCTAAGGGGAATGTACTTCTAGTAGCGAAATATTTAAAATTTGTAATTGAGAACATACATTGACATAAATAATGAATCAGTTAAAATAGACAATACTTAGTTGTCTAGCCGCGAGGCTACTCTGATATCCTTGTATTTTTAATAAATGAATACTTTCATTGGACCACTTTAAGTTATAACAATAAACTCCAATTGCTAATTTTCAGCAAAATATCTCCCTCAGTTTTAATATTGAGGTTACACCTCTATGATAGGCTTTTAGGGGTTAAATCTGACAGTGGATTATATCACTTCTAATTTGCCCTAAAGCCCCTTGATGCCAGTGATATTATCTACAGATTTAAATCTGTAGATAATATCACTGGCATCAAGGGGCTTTAGGACAAATTAGAAGTGATATAATCCACTGTCAGATTTAACCCCTAAAAGCCTATCATAGAGGTGTAACCTCAATATTAAAACTGAGGGAGATATTTTGCTGAAAATTAGCAATTGGAGTTTATTGTTATACCTTAAAGTGGTCCTATGAAAGTATTAATTTATTAAAAATACAAGGATATCAGAGTAGCCTCGCGGCTAGACAACTAAGTATTGTCTATTTTAACTGATTCATTATTTATGTCAATGTATGTTCTCAATTACAAATTTTAAATATTTCGCTACTAGAAGTACGTTCCTAACATGGTACATAATAAAGAATTATTTTACCAATATCAACATATCAATATAATGTAAATATATATGTGTTTATATCCATTCATGAGTGCCCCTTAAGGTCATTTTCTCTTTTTCTCTCTGTTAATTAAGGTTACTCATTTGTGTGACCGGGTGCACCCCTCCTCATCAAAAATCTACACCAAGCTGGTGTAAGGGGGAATTGTATAAGTGGTGGAAGTTAATGAATGGTACACTTGGTGCAGTCAATCATTTCCCTAGAAAATGAATGTGGACAGTTTTTTCTTCTAAAAAAATGTAATCTAAATAGCACTACTAGAGCACCAAGTCCTTGTAATTGTGAGACCACATGAGAAGATTCTTTAATATGCCTATATTTAACTCAGCATAACTGGATGAAAACATGAAATCTGTCCACAGTATGTTCAATAAAAGGTTTAATAGAATTTAATTGAACAAAATTCTGTGTTGATGTTAAATGGTCCTGGAAGGAGTGCTTTTCTGGGCAGTTTTGTGATTTTTAACACTTTATCTCTTTAGCTAAATAATGAAATCATAAGTTATTAAATATATTCTTTGTACATCACCCTTTGGAATCTCACCAAGCAATTATGGTAAGGTGAGGATTGGCTGATTATAGAATTACTTTAATGATCAATTTTTGAATACATGGACTATTTGTTACTGCCATAGATGCAGGCGGTGCAGTTGAGGGGAGTAGGTGTTTCCTTGTCAAAGCCCCTTGTATATTCGTGAGTTTTTCACCACTGGGGCAAATTTTACCATGGGGCCCACAAATGTCCAGCTATGCCCTATAATATTTTTCACAGGAAAGTAGAAGTAAAAGTAATTAAAAGTACGAAAATATGTTGAAACTGTAATAGGAGACTAACTTACCCTGACGATAGGTCTTCCCAGAAATCTTATATTTTCATTAATTAAACTCATCAGCTGCAGAATGGTTGGATCATTATATTCAAATCTGTGACTCAGTAGTATGGACACAATTATATTGGCTACAGCAGCATTAACGATGGTCAAATTATTAAATGGTTTTCCTAAAAATTGGAAAAAAGTGCAAATTAAAATAAAATATGAGAAATATTCATATAAATCATATAAATATATATATATATATGTGTGTGTGTGTGTGTATACCCTTGCATTCCTTTGCTTGTGTGGATATTCACCTGTTTACACACCAACACTGTGGGGACCTTATTGTAGTGGGGACGAAAAATGGGCTCACCACAAAGCTTCCCAAGATGACCTTCCAATAGAACATATCACTTTAATGATGGAGTGCCAGCAGTGATGTAAGCTGGGAAGGTGTGTTTTAAAACATATTCTATAAAATAATAAGTTAATCAAATATAGGGTGTCAACTGGCATTTGAGACCCTGGGCGTCTGTCTGCTTCGTCCAGTATGGCTGTATCTATGTATAATATCATTTTAATAATAAACTTTAGAAATATTATATTTTGGAAACCTGCTCATCTCATTTATTATTTAAAGAGACGGAAAGAGAATATCTTATACAGATCACTGGTGTCTATCCAAACACTATGCAGAAACAGTGATGGCTCTAGGGCATATAACAAAAAGCAGTACTGCCTATACTGTGACAAGCCCCTCTCAAAAATAGTCCAGCATATGGAGTATGTTCACCACAATGAGACTGAAGTAGCCTGGGCCATGAAATTCCCCAAGCACTGAAAAGAAAGGTGAATGTACATGACACATCTTTACAATCTCTTAGTTATTTTTACCTGTGGTCTGATTTTCAGATTTAACTACTGTCTATTATACTTTACTCAATTTTATTTTTATCTTGAAAATGTGTGGTTATTCATGAGAAATGGCTCTTGATCAGTATTAATGGCTTTTGTCAGTGACTGTTCACAACTATCACACATTAAACCTCATATTTTTACTTTTTGGTTGGTAACTGCCATGACAACTGCTTTTCTTTTCCAATTTTATCATTGTTGATCTGACTCAATTGGTCACCAGAGCACAGAGTTTGATTTCTCCATCTGAGAAGATTACTCAGTTCGGACCTTTCTCTAAGATTCAACCACATAACTGTTCAGATCTCCTATATGGGATTGAGCGATGACTGAAACTATTATCTATCATCATATTTTGCACATATATCACTGCCCATCAATTACACTTATTTTTTTTAAAATCATGCTCTGTACATGCTAGCTACTGTATGTCAACATATAAGTATTCCATGGCTAATTCTCTTATATTATTATTCTTTTTGTATGTAGTGCGGATATATTATGCAGCGTTGTACACTGAGGGGATCATAAGTCTAACAAATTACATATAATGAAATAAATAGAAGGTAAATATGGCTTTGTCTAAATGAGCTTGCAATGTAAGAGGTGTGGGGAACTATTGATAAATAAGGTAGTGAAATTACAATTGTATCCGCTAGGGCAGACAGTCTGTGTGGCTACTGCCAGGCAATATTAAACAGACATTTGTGTCTGGCATTTCTATTCAGCTACCAATGCTGTTTACAGTAGATTTTTTTAAGACAGCCACTGGCATCCTGGACAGACTTTTCCCATTTATATTAACCAAACTTCTCTCCTCTTCTGGTTCTGGATAAGGCTTTCACTTTTATGCTAAATGAGCAACTACAGTGTGGTTATTATCATGCCCACTGCTGCACACAGAGCCAGGAAACTTTTTCCCAAACTGAGCAGAAGTTGTGGCGGCAGCTGCTGCCACCAAGGAGGCCTCAGAAAGCACCAAATAATAGACAGTGATAGCAACAGCAAATGCAGTTGAACTCATTGGGCCCATCAGCTCAGCTGAGATAGTATTCCAGTAGATCTTCAAAATATTCACTGCTCAGCACTACACTGTAAATTCCCACTGCCTTCACAAAAATGTAACAGTTTTGTATTTGTGAGAAGATTATGTTGGAAATAGGGCAAAGATTTAATCTAAAAGTGCAGCCATTTCTAACTGCCATCCACATACAACCATAATCAACCAACCCATCTTCATTTCCAGCACATCTCTTTTTACATGGCATGTCATGAATATTAAAATACAACTGGATGGTGCAGGAAGTTTAACATTATAATATAAATGTATTAAACATTTAATTTTACATATAGTATTTGAGATATTTAGCATTTATAGAAAATATTGTCAAGGATTCTAAAAAGGATTTTAACTTCCCAAAACCCCTATGTCCAAAAGTATTTCCAAAATTTGGAATTGCATATAAAATTGAGAAAAAAAGGGAGTTTGTATTGTGGCAAGAGCCCGCTACTGCAGAAGCACACGCGTACAACTTCTTCCTTTTTATGGTTCTTTATTGTCAGGATGGTAATAATGTTTTGACACCGTATACTGGCACAGCAATTATGGACACCCTCAACGCTTACTATACATAGTTCAGCTCTCTGTCCAGATCAGCCAGCTAGCCCAGCGTTGATCTCCCTGAACAATGAAACAAGCAGGGTTTTATACCTGACACTCCTCCCACAGGCCTAGCTTGATGGACAGGTGACACACCCACCTTCTCTTTAAAAGGAAACGCCCATCCCTGGCTCTGTTTAGACTATCAGACCCACCCTGTCTGTTTGCTGACAGGAAGCAGCTTTTAAATCATGTAAGTAAAGCAATTTTAAACTACACATATGTTTTTAACTGGTTTAATCTCCACCTAGGTATATAACTGTGCCAATGTTTTACTCTACTTCCCTGCTTTATCTGCATATTGCCAGCTAAATGCCTCCTTTTCTTACATATCCCTCCTCCTAGCGTCTCCAAGTAGGGAGGCGCGGACTTCGCGAGGAGCGCATATTTTCGTGACAACGCATCTGCATTTTTGTGTAGAATCCCAGGCCTATGTTCTACTGAGAACTTGAAAGGTTGTAGTGCCAAGAACCAGCGGGTTACCTTGGCATTTACCTCCCGGTTGTTCTGCATCCATCTTAACGGTCCATCTATTAGGGTGAACTCTCTGCCTAGGAGATAATAGCGCAGAGCTTCTGTAGCCCATTTTATGGCGAGACATTCTTTCTCCACAGTGGCATATTTTTGTTCCCTTGGAAGCAACTTACTACTTAGGTATAGGACAGGATTTTCTACTCCATTCTTCTCCTGTGACAAGACTGCACCTAAGCCAACACCAGAAGCATCAGTTTGGAGGAAGAACCTCCGGGTAAAATCCGGTGCTTGTAGAACTGGAGAGGAACAAAGAGCTAACCGGAGATCAGACCAGGTGGTTTCTGCAGAGTCAGACCAGGTTAATCTATCTGGACAACTTTTTTTTAACATGTCTGTAAGTGGAGCAGCTCTAGTGGCGAAGTGGCTTACAAACCGCCTGTAGTAACCTACTAAGCCTAAAAAGGTTCTTAACTGTGACTTTTTCTCTGGTCTTGTCCAATTTTTGACTGCCTCCACTTTGTCTAGCTGGGGTTTTACATGCCCTCGACCAACAATGTACCCCAAATATTTAGCTTCTCTCATGGCTATGGCATATTTCTCTGGGTTAGCTGTTAACCCTGCGGACCGTAATGAAGCTAAGACCGCCTCAACTTTGGCTAAATGTGATCCCCAGTCTGGGGTATAAATCACTATATCGTCCTAGTAAGCAGCTGCATAAGCTGTGTGAGGTCGTAGCAATTTATTCATAGCCCTTTGGAAGGTGGCAGGTGCCCCATGCAACCCAAAGGGTAGGACTTTATATTGGAAGAGACTATCAGGGGTGGAAAATGCAGTCTTTGGCTTGGCCGTGGAAGTCAGGGGAGCTTGCCAATAACCCTTTGTTAGATCAAGGGTTGTTAAATAATTGCTACCAGCAAGATTTTCCACTAGTTCATCCACACGTGGGATCGGATAGGCATCAAACTGCGACATACTGTTTAGGCGCCTAAAGTCATTGCAGAACCTGATTGTCCCATTGGGTTTCGGGACAAGCACAATGGGACTATCCCATTCACTAGTGGACTCTTCAATTACATCTAACTGGAGCATCTTCTCGACCTCTTTCTCACATCCACCTGTCTGGCTTCTGGAATATGATATGGCTTCTGCTTGACAATGACTCCTGGCGCAGTGACAATGTCGTGTTCAATTAAGGTAGTGCACCCAGGAATGGAAGAGAAGACATCCCTGTGCCAGCGAATCATTTCTTCAGTCTGTTGTCTTTGCTGAATGGACAAGGCTGGCTCTATGGGTACTTCAGACTTTTCAATGGCAGTACTCACTACCTGAGGAGAGGTTTCCTCATCATGCCATGGTTTAAGGAGGTTCACATAATATATTTGCTCCTCCCTTCTCCTACCGAACTGGCGGACTCTGTAATTGACAGGACCGACAGCCTCTAGAACTTCATATGGACCCTGCCAATGGGTGAAAAGTTTGCTTTCCTGGGTAGGAACCAGGACTAGGACCTTGTCCCCAGGCTTGAAAGATCGAACCACAGCACTTTTGTCATAACTTTTCTTCTGTCGTTCCTGAGCATCTTTTACATGTTGCTGCACAATGGGCCCTATCTTTCCTAGCCTCTCATACATTTGGGACACAAATTGTACCAGATGTGGCTCTCTGGGACCTTGCTGCTCCCAGCCTTCTTTTAACATATCCAAGATACCCCTGGGCTGTCTCCCAAACAATAACTCAAAGGAACTAAACCCTGTTGAAGCTTGAGGTACCTCACGGATGGCAAACATCAAATAGGGAATAAGAGTGTCCCAATCTTTTTCTCTTGAGCCACTGCTTTCCTGAGCATGTGCTTTAATGTGCGGTTAAAGCGTTCCACCAAGCCATCTGTTTGTGGATGGTATAAAGAGGTGTGAAGCGCCGTAACCCCTAGCAACTGGCACATGTCCTTTATCAGTTTAGACATGAATGGAGTACCCTGGTCTGTGAGAATTTCTTTGGGTATTCCCAAGCGTGTAAACATCAATACCAGTTCTTTAGCTATGGTGCTGGACTTTATGTTTCGTAGGGAAAATGCCTCTGGATACCTGGTTGCATAGTCAAGCACCACTAGTATATACTGGTGCCCACGTGCTGATTTTTCCAGTGGCCCCACAAGGTCCATAGCTATCCGTTCAAAGGGAACTTGTTTTATTGGTATTGGAGTGAGAGGTGCCTTGTACATGGGTTTGGTACAGGTTCTCTGACAAATGGGACAGGACCGGCAATACTTTTTCACTGCCATGTGTACACCGGGCCAGTAAAACCTAAGCAGAACTCGTTTCCTGTGTTTTATCCTCCCCTACGTGTCCCCCACAGACATGTGTATGTGCTGCTTTTAACACTAGGGTTACATGGACCCGAGGAACCATTAATTGTTCTACTTTTCCCCCCTGCACAGTACCAACTCTATACAAGAAATTATTTTTAACAATAAAATATGGTATACCTTCTGCAGGCTGGGCGGCTTTCGCTACCCCATTTACCTCAGTCACACTTTTAAAGGCATGTTCCAAAGTGGCATCATTAAGTTGGTCTCGAGCAAAGTCCTGCAAAGGAAACAAAATTGGTATTGCGGACCAGTCCGTAGCCTCACTGACAGGCGGGGTGGGCTCATTTGTGACATCACCGACCAATGCTAGTTTGGACTGTCCATGTTCCCCACAGGTGGATGCTTTTGTGGAACTCATGCTGTGACTCCCAGGATGGCATTCTGGTTTGGCAGTTCCCAAAGATCAATGTCCAGATGTTGTGGATTCTTAGGCGGTTCCTTTAAGACCGGGCTTCCGACGTTGCATCAGTTGCCGGCACGTCCGGCCGGATAAGCTCACCGAGGACATCATTAAACAGTGGAAAGTCTCACACCACAATGAGTGGATATGGGAGTTTAGGTGCTATGGCAGCTACCACCATAACAGTTTTGTCTTTGATTGTGACTGGTAGTATTGATCTTTCATACTCCTTTGTCGTGCCATGTACGCAAAGAACCTTCACCTTGGGCAACCGAGAAGTTATGGTTTCGGGTAAGGCAGAGCTGGAAACCAAGGAGAGTTCACTCCCCGAGTCAACCAAGGCCAGAACCAGGTTTTGGTTGATTAGCACAGTTACCCGGAACAAACAAGGACTTCCTGATGTGGGACTCATGATAAAACAGCTTGGAAATGCAGGCCCAATATGTGCCACGGAACAGTCCATGGGTTACGGTAGTTTAGGACACTGCCTTAAAGTGGCCTGGCTCACCACATTCAAAACACTTCAGAGTAGACAGCTTTGCACCTGGCCCTCGGTCCATAGCAGTTTTGCCATTGGGCCCTGTAGCAAGGATTGTCAAACCTGGCTTTTGGCGCGGCAGCGGCTTTGGTACAAATGCAGGTTCTTTAGTCATTTGCTGTAGCGCACAAAACCTTTCTACCACGGTGGAAAGCTCTTCGTAAGTTTGTGGGTCTGATTGCAGCACCCACCTTTGCAAATCGCGGTTCAGCCCCCGGATGCAGTGATCTATCGCCAGAACTTCAATAATCCGAGAAGGCGAATTCTCCTCAGGCTGCAGCCATTTCTTTAAAATTTTAGAAAGCTCAGCAACTTGCGCTCTGACCGTTTTTTCTTTATCATAGCGCCATTGGTGATAGCGCTGGGCTCGGCCTGGCCCAGAAACTCCAATGCGAGCCAATATCTCAGACTTTAGGCACAAATAATCAGAGGCCCGTTCCTTATCTAGATCCATATAAGCTCGCTGAGCTTCACCAGTCAGGTATGGCACCAGTCTCTCAGCCCAATGTTTAGGAGGCCATTTTCCCCTTTTTGCAAGTCTCTCAAAGGACACCAGATACGCTTCTATGTCATCACCTGGTGACATTTTCAGGAGTACAGGACCAGGTGGTTCATTTCTGTCATGCCTCACCTGGCTTAACTCTTCTCTTAAGAGCCTTGCTGCTGTTGCTGCGCAGCGGCCACATTCACAAGGGTTCTCAGTACTTCCTCCATGTTGACGTCTGCACGGGTTGGGTAGCGGAAAATTGCTTCCTAGAGTATCCCACTCCTGACACCACTTGTGGCAAGAGCCCGCTACTGCAGAAGCACACACGTACAACTTCTTCCTTTTTATGGTTCTTTATTGTCAGGATGGTAATAATGTTTTGACACCGTATACTTGCACAGCAATTATGGAGACCCTCAACGCTTACTATACATAGTCCAGCTCTCTGTCCAGATCAGCCAGCTAGCCTAGCGTTGATATCCCTGAACAATGAAACAAGCAGGGTTTTATACTTGACACTCCTCCCACAGGCCTAGCTTGATGGACAGGTGACACACCCACCTTCTCTTTAAAAGGAAACGCCCATCCCTGGCTCTGTTTAGACTATCAGACCCACCCTGTCTGTTTGCTGACAGGAAGCAGCTTTTAAATCATGTAAGTAAACCAATTTTAAACTACACATATGTTTTTACCTGGTTTAATCTCCACCTAGGTACATAACTGTGCCAATGTTTTACTCTACTTCCCTGCTTTCTCTGCATATTGCCAGCTAAATGCCTCCTTTTGTTACAGTATATATAGAATATTTGGTAAAGGTTTACTAATATTAATTTGTGAATTAATTAAGATGCTAAATATAAAGTAGAATGAAGTCTGATGTATTCATCTTAACACATGAATAATTACAATATATGATAAGAAATCCAAATTCACTCCTTATTGTATTAACAGATAGAGCAGCCTTTGTTGCAAAATTTCACATTGCTCATCACAATTATGGTGAATTGATGGTATTACACTTTTCCATTGATGAACAATGGTTTTCACTTGTGGAATGTTGAAATTCAAGATGCATAAGTCACATAAAGTGCAAAAACTGTACTCCAGCTGTAATTTACCAGCATAATGTATAAATACAGCAAATAAAGAATACGAAAGAGATTAGAGCAAGCAGAGAATAACACAAATAGATGAGGAATAGTGTATGTATGTAATAACACTAACAAATTATATTAATGTTTAATCTCTGTTATTGTGGAAAGTTTAAAATAACCACTCACCTCCATATGATTTAAATGTCTGTGTTAAACATTCAGCCTCCTCAATAATCTTGTTTTCAATAGATTTCTTCCCCATCCCAAAATCTCGTAATGTTGAAAGAGTAAATCGTCTCATCACTCTCCAGTTCTCACCATTAGACATGATAAGACCTAAACAGAATGAATACATGTCACAGGGCTGTGCTGATTTAAAGTACATATAACGTCTGCAAAAAATATATATATTATTGTGAGAGATGAGCTTCACCAAGAGTGAAATTCGCCTCAAACACCTGTATACAGTATGATATCAGCTCTCCATCAGTCAGTCACCCAATCCCAGCCTAAATCTCCTGTTTATGTACCTGATAATTTTACATGTACAGAGTTGAAGAATATTTTTGCAAATTCACATTTTGCATAATTTACAGCCTGAATACAGATGGGATGCAGGCGGTCAATTAATGCAGCTGTGTGGTGTGTTTGGCGCAGGACTGGGAAAACTAAAGACCATATTCGCTGGTAAAACTTGCAAAATTTTGCTTCATAACACAGATTGAGACAAATATTTTGCAGAACAGTGAATATTTTGCTCATCACTAATCAAAGGTCTGTTTTAAAACTGGACAAAATACAATACAATTAATAACTATGCTTACTATGTATGTCACCCATGCTCTCTTTCACTCCTCTGCAGCATGTTTTCATGTTAGGAGGGAGGTGCTTCTCTAAGACAAGCAGAGAGTGACTGACAGCTGGGCAGACTTGCTTTGCAGAAATGCACTGAGTTGACTGGTTGAGTCAATGATGTTCCAAAAGTTCAAAATCATTGAAGTTTGTTTGTTTCATTGTTAAAGTGTAATTTTTAGTAAATCTATATAATTGTATCTTTAATCGTTAGCTCATTGTATTTAGCAATGACACTATATTTGCCCTTAATAAAAAGGATAAAAAACAAGATTTCTATATGGAATAAATTACCTTTCATTCAGACAGTCACTGTGTTAAAATTAGTTACTTTGAATGTTAATTCAGGTCATTTATAAGTTGTGAAGCTAATCTATATTAACCCAGATTTGCACATATGTTTAGTATAAACACAAGTAAGGTTGAGGCTGTTAGCTAGTGAGAATTCTTCTAAGTGAAATTCTTACAAGTGTATTAACTAGTATAGTTAGAGACATACAAGAGATATTCTACATCTGACAAGAGTGTATTATCTGAGTATTCTAATCTCTCCTCTCTCTCATCCACAGGTAAATATCTCATTCTACCACTGCCTAGCTATCTCTAAAGATCAATTGTGCAGATATTGTAGTTTATATGGTAAATATCTCATTCTACCACTGCCTAGCTATCTCTAAAGATCAATTGTGCAGATATTGTAGTTTATATGGTAAATATCTCATTCTACCACTGCCTAGCTATCTCTAAAGATCAATTTTGCAGATATTGTAGTTTATATGGTAAATATCTCATTCTACCACTGCCTAGCTATCTCTAAAGATCAATTGTGCAGATATTGTAGTTTATATGGTATGGTTACCCTCTATTTGTTTGTCTTAGAATTTTATTACTTTGTTTGTAGTGTGATTAGTGGGGGTTAACTCATGAAAGTGGTCACATGGCTATTTGAACCTATTTAAACAGCAGTATTAGGCTGTTTAAGCCTATGAGGCTGTTAGCTAGTGAGAATTCTTCTAAGTGAAATTCTTACAAGTGTATTAACTAGTATAGTTAGAGATATACAAGAGAGGAACAGGAGGGAAACCTTTTACCTGCAAACACTGCTACATGAGGACAACATTCAACAAACTGCCCTGAACTCTGATTTCCTCAACCACCTGGATTGTTACCTGCCTGGACTCTCCCTGCTGAACTGTTTCTCACACTTATTCAGGCCTGCTGCAGTATTATCAATTTGTGATTCCTCTTATGCTGCTTGGATTCACACTTTTGAACCACACTGTTACTCCACTTAGCTTGAACTTTGAACTGGCTCCCTTTTGTCCTGTTGATTTGTATCACCAGCTTAGTGCACCTTGTATTATGCCTTGTTTTATACTATTGCCTTCCAATCATGCCTGATGTTCCTGTTTCACCTACCTGTTTTTTCTAAATCCACCCATCTGCTATCTCTGCTGTCCTTTCTGCTTCTTATTCCCTGACTCATACTTTACATCTCTTCTTCCTTTTTTCTCTCCTTCTACCTTTGCATTCTTTTTATTCACCTCTTGTGCTCTCACTATTTCATCACTACACTTGTAAGCCCTTACCATTCTTGCTTTCTGAATTCTTTCAACTGTATATTCCACACCTTCTATAGCTTTATCATGATTTACTCCTCTCTCACTTCTGTCCTCTCCCTTTATCCCCCTGCTTCCCATGTTCAACCTTTCCATATTGTTCTTCCTTCTCTCTCCCCCTTCTCACTACCCATCCCCCTCCCTATTTCACTCCTCTGATCTCTTCTGTGCCTCTGGGCCCCTGATCTAACATGCTACCCCATCTTACATCTTTTCCTCTCTCCTCCCTTTCCCCACTCACACCCTTTCCCTCTTGTCCCCTTCGCTGCTCTTCTCTCAGTGTCGATCTGCCCCAACCTACCTCCTCCCTCTCTTTCCCCCCAGCTAATCTTATCCCTCACATCACTCCTACCTTCTGCCTCTCCCATTCATAAACCCCCTTATCTGCCCCATCTCCACTCCTCCCCTACCTCTTGCTCCCCTGCCCCTCATCTCCTGTCTGACAAATCCCCTCTTATTTTTGCGTCTCGTCCAATTCCTACACTCTCTTCCTGTCATTCCCCTTGCTCCATATCTTACTCACCCTTGCAGACAAGCAACCCCAACAATCTCATCCACATCTCTCCTCTTCCCTCTCTTCCACTATCCTGTGGTCTCTGGAATGCCAGATCAATCTGCAACAAATTGACCTCTATCCATGATCTCTTTATCTCTAGATCCTTCAACCTGCTTGCCATCACTGAAACCTGGCTATACCATGAGGACACTACCTCTCCTGCTGCTCTCTCTTTCGGGGGCTTGTCCTTCTCCCACACACCCAGACCTGGGGAACGGCAAGGTGGTGGCGTCTGCATACTTCTCTCCTCCTGCTGCTTTTTTCGGGTTCTTCCCCCTGAACCCACCCTCTCTTTTTCCTCCTTTGAGGTACACTCTTTCCGCCTATTCCACCCAGTCCACCTTCATGTTGCTGTTATCTACCGTCCTCCTGGTCCTGTCTCCCAATTTCTTGATCACTTTGCCACCTGGCTCCCTCACTTTCTCTCCTCTGACCTTCCCTCCCTAATCTTGGGGGATTTTAATATCCCTATTGACAATCCCTCAGACCCTGCTGCCTCCAAACTTCTCTCCCTCTCCTCCTCCCTTGGTCTCTCTCAATGGACCAACTCTCCCTCCCACCGCAGTGGCCATTCTCTAGATCTGGTTTTTTCACACCTCGGTACTGTCTCTGACCTCATTAATTCACCTTTTCCTCTCTCGGACCACCATATCCTCTCTTTTAGCATCTCTCCACCCCTCTCATCGTCCCCGGCCCCCAAGGTTACTCTCACCAGGCGTAATCTTGACACAGTTGATCCTACCACTTTCTCCTCCTCCCTGGGCTCGCTCCTCTCGCCCATCACCACTTTTTCTTGCCCTGATAAGGCTGTCTCCTACTACAATCGCACTCTTACCATTGCACTTAACTCTGTCGCCCCGGCTGTCACCGACAAGCTTCGTCGGTCCCCGCCACACTAAACTTACCCGCTATCTTCAAAAATGCTCCCGCAGTGCAAAACGGCTTTGGAGAAAGTCACGCACTCATGCTGACTTCCTTCACTTCAAGTTCATGCTTGCATCTTATAGTTTGGCCCTTTCCCTCTCTAAACAATCTTTCTTCAAAGCTCTCATTTCTTCCCAATCCTTTGCCACCTTCAACTCCCTCCTCTCCCCTCCCCCTCTCCCACTCCCCACCACGCTCTCTGCTGTCGACTTTGCTACCCACTTCACCTCCAAGATTGAGTCTATACGTCATGACATCTCCCAGCAGTCCCTTCTTACACCACCCTCTCCCCCCTCCATGCCCATTCTGTCCCCCTTCTCACCCTCCTCTGCTGCTGCTATCCCCTTTCTCCCCTCCCCTCCAGCTAGCTCTCCCTCCTTCTCTTCCTTCACTCCGGTATCTGCAGATCAAGTCCATACCCTTCTCTCTTCCTCTCCCCCCTCCACTTGCACACAGGACCCAATCCCCTCCCACCTTCTCCGCTCCCTCTCTCTTGAAGCTTGCTCCCACCTTGCACACCTTCTCAACCTCTCCCTCTCCTCTGGAATCTTCCCCTCCTCTTTTAAACATGCTCTTGTCTCCCCCATACTCAAGAAACCGTCCCTTGATCCCGCCTCTCTCTCTAATTACCGCCCTATTTCACTTCTTCCTTTTGCCTCCAAACTCCTTGAACGGGTTGTCTACAACCGTCTCACCTCCTTTCTTTCCTCTCACTCACTACTTGACCCGCTCCAATATGGTTTTTGCCCCTCCACTCCACTGAAACTGCCCTCACTAAGGTCACTAATGACCTTCTCCTCGCTAAAACCAATAGACACTACTCCCTTCTTATCCTTCTTGACCTCTCTGCTGCCTTCGATACCGTTGACCACGCACTCCTTTTGCAAACTCTCAAATCTTTAGTCCTATGTAACACTGTCCTCTCCTGGTTTTCCTCTTACCTCACTAACCGCTCCTTCTCAGTCTCTATTCATGATTCTATATCACCCCCTCTTCCCCTACCCGTTGGCGTTCCTCAAGGCTCCGTTCTTGGCCCCCTGCTTTTCTCCCTCTACACCTCCTCCCTTGGTGTCCTCATCCGCTCCTTTGGCCTCCAGTACCACCTCTATGCTGATGATACCCAAATCTATCTTTCATCCCCCGACCTCTCCCCTTCCCTTCTGTCTCGTGTCTCCTCCTGTCTCTCGGCCATCTCATCTTGGATGTCCCAATGCTTCCTTAAACTCAATATTTTCAAGACCGAGCTTATAGTTTTCCCCCCTGCCAGGACTCTCCCACCTCCCCCCCTCTCTATTTCTGTTAATAACACTACCCTCGTTTCTGTCCCCCAAGTCCGATGCCTTGGGGTCATCCTTGATTCCTCCCTCTCATTTAAGCCTCACATTCTGTCCCTCTCTAAATCCTGTTACTTCCACCTTCGGAATATATCTAAGATACGTCCCTTTCTCACCACGCAAGCCACGAAAACCCTTGTTCACTCGCTTATTATCTCTCGCCTTGACTACTGTAACCTTCTTCTCTCTGGCCTACCTGATTCTCACCTTGACACTCTTAAGTCTATCCTCAATGCTGCTGCCCACCTCATTTTTCTCTCCCGCCGCTCTATCTCTGCGGTCTCCCTTCAACAGTCACTACATTGGCTCCCCATACCCTACAGAATTAAATTTAAACTCCTCACCCTCACCTTTAAAGCTCTTAGTCAATATTCCCCTCTCTACATCTCCAATCTCATCTCTACCTACACTCCTACCCGCTCCCTCCGCTCTGCCTCTGACCGCCGCCTCACTACTTCACTGATCACCTCCTCTCACTCTCGTCTTCAGGACTTTGCCCGGGCTGCTCCCCTGCTGTGGAACGATCTTCCACGTTCCATCAGGTTAGCATCTACTCTCAAAGGCTTCAAGCGTGCCCTTAAGACTCATTATTTTATTCAAGTCTATCAGTCCTCCTAACTTTCTTGTCCTGGCTCTCTCCCCTAGTTAGTACCCCCATTTATGTGTCTCCCCCTCCCTCTAGGTTGTTAGCTCTCATGAGCAGGGCCCTCTTTTCTTGTGTGCTCCTACTACAGTTCCTTCACCCTCTGTACCTCTTGGCCTGCTTCGCTAGCCCTGTTTTCCCTGTTTTATTAATCTTCGGCCTTCTTCTTGCTGATTTCTACTATCCCTTTCTCTATCTGTCAGATATAATCTGATTTGCTTTACCCTGTCACCTGTGTTTGTATATATTTGTATCATGTTGTGTCTTGGTTCTGTTTTCTGTATATGAAATGTACGGCGCTGCGGACCCTTTGTGGCGCCTTATAAGTCAAAGATAATAATAATAATAATAAGGTACAAATACAACACTGAATAGAATTTCATACTCAGCGAACACCCACAAGTAGGCAGTAAGGTTCACTGCATTGTTTACAATGGTTACGGGAGGCTCTAGTTAAGATTCTCAGATAGACTGGAATAAATGTTCAATAAATTACTAATAATATTAGTATTAAGAAAAAAGATTTAGAGTTTGGAAAATGTCACTATCATATATGTTGGGAAATTCTTATTAATTCAAGACTAAATATGACTTCACTAATTGTAATAATTATATTTAAGATTTACCTGTTTTAATTGACCAAAAAGCCAGATGTCAACATTGTCTGAGGAACCAAAATCAAAGACGACATTTCATCCGGCCAGAGAGACAGAGCTTATTGCATATTATAATTAACTTCTTGTTGGAACAATGTATAACACTGTAATAATTTATGTATAATTGTGAACTGTTTCCATTGTTCAAATGGTATAAAAACGTCCCCCTTTGCTGACTAGGGTCAGGGGGTTCAGTAATGAAACTCCAAGCTAACATGTTGGGTGTGCTGCGTACTTCAATATTAAACTAATATTTTATTAACTAAAGGTATTTATTTCCCTTTAAGCGACTAGATCAGACAATCAATTTTTTTCCATATATTATTCTCTACACAATTGGATCATATGGGGCTTAAACAGTGCATTTGGAAATTAACAAGAAATACATACAGATTGCAATCACCATATTATATTTCTAAAGATTTTTATCGAGTCAAGTCTATGCCATCATTGGGAAACCTTTTTCAGAGACATGGCAGCATCCTCTGAGCAATAGAGTAGAGTTTGTCTCAGTCCTGTTGGAAATTGAGAGCTGTGATACTGTAATGGGAATTATTATTATTATTATTAATTTTTATTTATAGTGCGCCACTAGGTGTCCGTAGTGCTGTAGAGGGACAGGCGAAATTACAGTACGAGGAGAGATAGTACAGTAAACAATAAGCACAGTAACTCTGTGAGCTCAAAGCACAGCTAGGGGCGGGGGAGGGGAGAGGGGAAGGTCCGCATATGACGGAGCCCAAGAAGGAGGGCACGGATGACAGGGAGACCCCCAGGTGGGGAGAGGAGGGAGCGAGAGGGGACGGGAGGAAGAGGGTCCAAGAGGAGGAGGGCAAGGTAGCTGGAGAGCAGAGTTGAAGGTGGTGAAGACAGGAGGAGAGGTGATCCTGCTCAAAGGAGCGTACAATCTAAGGGGTGGGGTAGACAGACAGAGAGACAACGGGGGAGAGAGCGAGAGAAGGAGGAACGGAGGATAAGGGAAGGGGAAGAGGCAGAAGAAAAGGGTAGGAAATTAAGTGGGAGACTGGAAGGCTTTAAGAAAAAGGTGGGTTTTTAAAGCCCGTTTGAAACTGGACAGATTAGGGGAAGTTCTGATGGAGGAGGGAGCTTGTTCCAGTGGAGGGGGGCAGCGCGGGCGAAGTCTTGGATACGCGCATGGGAGGAGGTGATCAGGGGGGAAGAGAGGCGACGCTCATTGGCAGATCGGAGATGGCTGGATGGGGCATGAATAGAGCGGAGGGTGGAGATGTAGGGTGCAGTGGAGTTGGCAAGGGCCTTGTATGTAAGAGTGAGGAGCTTGAAGAGGATTCTGTAGGGGAAGGGGAGCCAGTGAAGGGATTGGTAGAGGGGGGAGACAGACGAGGAGCGGCGAGAAAGGAAGATAAGCCTAGCGGCTGCGTTAAGAACAGATCGAAGGGGAGCAAGATGAGATTGGGGGAGGCCAGTGAGGAGGAGGTTACAGTAGTCCAAGCGGGAGATGATCAGAGAGTGAATAAGACATTTGGTGGCATCTTGGGAGAGGAACGGCCAGATGCGAGTGATGTTACGCAGCTGGAAGCGGCAGGATTTAGCAAGAGAGAGAATGTGGGGGCCAAAGGAGAGAGAGGAGTCGAGGATGACACTGAGTTCAGTTTTGGCGAGGTTGAGTTTGAGGAATCGGGAGGACATCCAGGAGGAGATGGCAGAGAGGCAGGCGGACACCCTAGAGAGGAGGGAGGGAGAGAGATCAGGAGAGGAGAATGTTTCTAATATTTCTTAAAATGTATCTACATTTATGTTTAACTCCTCACAATTTTAACATTATTTATTTAATTTAAATACGACAAACTATGCATGGTATGAAAGTAAATAGTGCATTCAATACAATTTATAGATTGTATGGGTGAAATGACCTAAAATGCAGATTTTTCAGCAATTTCCATTAATTTAAATTTAATTTGAAACTGCCAAACTTACTAAAAGACCAAACCATGGTTTGTCAAAAAGCCACATAACACATCACTGCCCCATCACCAAATGAGTCAATATATAGTAAGCCCACCTAATTAATTGATGGGCATTGCCCTCATCTGTGAGAGATAACTCCTGATTGGCTGCCCAGCTATTAAGTAGGCAAGCTTACCAGGCATTAACCCATTCGGTCATAGGAGTTTCTCGGGCGCAGTCAGCTTTGTCTGAGGGTTTTAATAATGTTGTGGACAAATTATTTTTTTCTTTGATAGACTATAATTTATTTATGGTATCACCAAGGGACACAAACACTTTATTATACTAAGAGGGCCAATTGTTGCAGTGCCTGCTCTTGTGGCAGAATGCACTGCCATACATGTGCATGCTGGTATTTGTAGTGCTAAAAGATTGGGCACTATAATTGAACATTTTAACCCTTGGTACGTATGTTTGGGATCACCCTAGAGGGCTGGGTGTGATGCAGAATAGCACTAGGATGGATGCTAATGTTTATTAAACCAGATGTTTTCTATCCAGTTTTATCAGATGGTTTGCTTTAAACCACATACTCTTGGGGCTAACCCGAATGTGACTTAAGGGTTTTCAAACTACCACACAAAGCCAGTGGTTTGGGCTTTCACCCTCCAAGCTGGATATTAAAAAAAATATTAATACATTTCCCACTATGTTTTAAATGACTTTAAGTTGTACAACAGTTCAACAAAGTTTCACATATGATGGACTAGCTGCCAGGATGTCACAGGGAATGGTGTATAGAAATGGCTGCACATATTGCATATAGCACAAATAAGTCAACAGATTTATTTTCAGTTTTGCAATCTTTAAAACATACTTAAACTATATTATATTTATATATTTTTTAAAAAAAACTAAAAAACAGTTACCATATCCCTTTTGTACTTTATCAAACACTGGAGTCGGTGGTCTGTCAGCAAATTCCTCAGCGTGGTTGACTAGAGCATCTTTAATAGCATCATAACCACATAGGATGACCGTCTTCGTCATGCCTATCTGGACGCTGAAAACTGAGCCGTACTTCTTAGACATCTGTAAATAAACAATAGGAGAAATAATTTGTAATATAGTCAAAAATAAATTATATTATGACATTAAATTAATGATTTCATAGAGTTGGAACCAGTGGTCAAAGTGAAAATTTAGAAGGGGCGGTATGAAAAATGTAATGTGAATGCAAGTGAATGGAATTTAATAGTTTTACAGTGAAGACAGTAGGAGAAGTAGCTGTATAACATACCACCATAAATACCATCTCTTTGATCACTGTTTGGTACCCATTAAAATGTATTACCAGGAACTGCAGTAGATATTCGAAACCTAAAAAAAATATCAGATAATAAACTAAAAAAAAAAATGAAATAATTGATATTGCTGCAGTGCAGGGAGTAACTTAAAAAATGGGTCTGTGCAGGGAAATTAGAGCGGATGATCTAAATTGGGTGTAAATTCTGCTAAAACACATACAGAAAAGAGCATTTCCACCCATGTACTGAGCAGTATACATCAAGATGCGGCCAGTTTCATATCTGTAGCATATGCGCCTGGTTGGTACCTAGTTTAGGCAATGTGGCTGATTGTCCTCATCATCATCATGTATACTATATGGACAAAATTTTTCGGATGCTTGACTAGTACACCAACAGGGACTGTAATAACATTGTATTCAAATACATATATTTTAATATGGAGTTGGTCCCTCTTTTGCAGAGATAACAGCTTTAACTCTCCTTGGAAGGCTTTTCACAAGATGTTGGAGTGTTTCTGTGGGAATTTGTACCAATTCATTCTGTAGAGCATTTATGAGGTCAGGCACTGATGTTGGATGAGAAGGCCTGGCTTGCAATCTTTGTTCCAGCTAATCCCAAAGATGTTTAATTGGGTTGAGGTTAGGGCTTTGTGCGTGCCAGTCAAGTTCTTCCACACCAAAAACTTATAGAATAATGGCTTTGTAGTCCGTGCTTTGTGCACTGGGGCACAGTCATGTTGGAAAAGTGCTTTCCCCAAACTGTTGCCACAGAGTTGGAAGCATAGCATTGTCCAAAATGACTTGGTATGCTGAAACATTAAGATTGCCCTTCACTGGAGATAAGGGGCATAGCCCAAATCCTGAAAAACAGCCCCATACCATTATCCCTCCACCATAAAACTTCACAGATGGCATAATGCAGTCAGGCAGATAACGTTCTCCCGGCACCTGCCAAACCCTAACTCAACCATCTGACTGCTAAACAGAGAAGTGTGATTCATCATGTTTCCACTGCTCCACAGTCCAGTGTTGGTGTGCTTTACACCACTCCATCTGATGCTTGGCATTGGTCTTGGTGATGTGAGGCTTGCATGCAGATGTTCGACCATGGAAGTCCATTCCTTTAAGCTCTCGCCAAACAGTTTTTGTCCTGACATTAATGTCAGTGTAAGTTCAGAACTCCTCAGCTATGGAATCAGCAGAGTGTTGGTGACTTTTTACTCACCATGTGCCTAAGCAGTCGTTGACCCCATTCTGCGATTTAACATGTTCTTTCACTTCATGGCTGAATTGCTGTTGTTCCTAAACACTTCCACTTTCTAATAATATTACTTACAGTTGACCGTGGAATATCCAGCAGGGATGAAATTTCACAAACCGTCTTACTGCAAAGGTGGCATCCTATCACAGTACCATGCTTGAAGTCACTGAGCTCTTCAGAACAACCCTTTTTGTATCACAAACGTTTGCAAATGGAGACTGCATGGCTAGGTGCTTGATTTTATACACCTCTGGCAATGGGTCTGATTAAAACACCTCCATTTCAATAATTAACAGGTGTGGCAAAATAGTTTTTTCCATATAGTGTATTTGCACCTGCCTTCTATCAGGAACAAAAGATACACCTCCTAACAGATGTATATGCGTCCCGTGCTGGTCTACATAAGCCACATTTATGAGACCTCCCTTACTATACTCAACCTCTGTCAGACAGCTCCTTTCCTCTCCCGTTCAGTCTCTCCAGTCCTAAGGAGATACAAGCGACAAATTTGTGCATGTCTGCGGTGGTGTATATACATTCTCTTTGTGGGCATGCACATTGAAACTTTGTGCAATTTATGCTACGCAAACTGGCATAATTTGAACTCAGCATCAAGCCCCAGATGTTGAGGTATCATTTCTTGACAGTTAAGGACGAAGAGTATAACATTGCCATATGAAATAAAACCGTTCTGATTGTGGAAAGCAGAGATTGCAATAATACAGCAAACAAACTCATGATACTTGTATTTTACTTATAGGAATACAAGTAACAGAGCTAATTGTAAATTACCATTCTGCATTTGCACCCTCCTGTACAACTACTGTAGTTCCTTACATTTGAAGTTCAATTTAGTAAATGTGTGGACATTTCTTCCAATTTCTCCTACTATTAATAATTTGGGGAAATGAATTTACCCACTTTGACTTATTCTCATTTAATTTACCTTGTAGTTCTTTCTGGACTAATGGAGCAAAGAAAATGTTTAAAAACATATTTATTTTAAAAGTAGGCATAAGTGCTTTGCTGGTGTTTTATCAGATGTACAGTATTACCTCCACAAGTGTTTTATGAGGTCTTGCCATGTCAATCATGTGTATGTTTCCAATAATTGGTAAAGGCTTTGGTCCCGGAGGGAAATTCTCATAACTTTGTTGTTTCCGATTGTTAAAAACATAGGCCAAAAATAAGATGATGACAGCGGACAGAATAATTGTGAAAGGGTCCATTGCATACAAAGTCTTCTGTAAAATCTAGATAGGAAAGACAAAACATAGGTATTTTATTAGAAAACTTAAATAGTTATCATACATATACAGTCAGTACAAGCAATAGTTATTTCTTCTTTCATCCATCAGGAGAACTTGTCACCAGAGAGGGGGGAGCTGAACGATCGACTCCTGTGGATAAATACATTTTTTATACAGTGTCAGAGTCTACTGATTTAAGATCTAACCTTACCAAGGTTAAAAGGGTTTAATATTATGCCTTATTGGAAATAAGTATGTCTGTTTTTACAACAGGCATACTAAAGATTGCTGGACCCAAAACAGCATGTTTGTACACATCAGGAACATATGGTAGACCCTTGAAATCCAATCCCTCTATGCATGGGACTGTGGACATCTTCTGGAGTCTTCTAAGTTTTAAGTATTCTCTCTGACCAGTATTTGCTAATTGGTGGAACTTTATTCACAACTTCTACAGTAGGTAGTTTTTTTTTCAAAATGTCTTGCAGTTTGTAAACTTTAAATGTTCCCTCTCTCATTTAAAGAACTCGCTTTACAAAAAATTAATGTTTTTGGATTTGGGTGCAATAAAAGGCATATAAGTAGCCTCTATTCACAAAGGAATGCCTGGATCTGCCTATCATTTCCCATTAAAAGATACCACATTTCTCTCTATAAATAGTCAATGACTTCTTTTTCTGCTCCCTGCTTTGTGCATGAACAGGTGCATGTCATTGTTTATCAGTATTTGCTCTACAAAGCTGAACTTTGGGTTCAGATAAGGAATTAGGACTAATGAAGCTTGTGCCAAGTTTAAGGAAAGCTGGTCTTAAATTACATTTTTTTATTGATGCTTTGGTTCAGTAAACAGCAGTGTAATTATTATTTTAACATTAGAAATAAAAGTTTGATCTCTCAAAGTAGTATATCAATAATCAAAGGAGTGAATAATAGCAGGGAGAACAGCATGATTATGATTCCATACTAATGGTTATTTTAATAAAGACAGAAATCTGTCTAAACAGTCAAAATAATGTTAAAATGATCCATTTTTAGGAATAGAACCTTTCCATGCCATTAGGACAAGCGTTGTGGGTACAACACCACCTAGGATTGACACAGAGTGCGGTGGTGAAGAGTCTAATTTATTACTGTTATTCACCAGAGCCTGTTGAAATCAGGGAAGGTTATGGCTGTGTGTAGTAATCAGGTTGTGGTTCACCGAAGTGGGCATTAGGAAGGTGGGTGGAGCTCTACAGGTCAATATCTCAGGAGGCAGAATGGTCAAATTAGTCAAAGTCATTGGGATACAGGTAAAACAAGAAAGAATCGACAGGCAGGAGAATTGTCAGGGAAAGCTAAATACATATCAAAACCAATATGTCTGCATGATAGAAAGTTAGGATCCAAGTATCACATAAACAGGGATAAACCAGGTCAATAATCAGGAGTAAATACTAATCAAGATAACATATAGAAGCTCTGAACAAAAATTATATTTTCCAGGCATCAATGAAGCCAAAAGATCTCCTTAACAAACAGATCGGCTAGAGAGGCAGTATAAGGTAAAACCCTTGAGGGGCCCAAAATGGGTAATTTTTAAGCATCTACCACCACCTATATAGTATTACTTCCTGTATAGTATTGCATCCTGACAATGGGATATCAAAGACAAAGTCCTTTGGGATGTGTGCCTATGACTAACTCGACCAAGGTAAGGGTTGCAATAGTCCTACTGTATTTGAGCACAAGTGTCACACGTGTGATCCATGCTTGACAAGAAGAGCAATTCTACTTGAATTTGAAACTACTTGTAGCTGCCATTACCTTACAATTCTTCTGCCACTGTTCCACTATATAATTCAAAAATTGGTTCTTGAAAGAAATATTTAAAAAAAAATTTGGGGGGAGGGTGCTGCTCAGAGTCAACGAGCACTCTATTTTTTTTGGCAACTTATTGCTAAAGATGTTACTGACACTAGCCCTCCCAAATTGCTCTCAGTTTGAAACACTTTGGATTTTTAAAGCAAGACAACTATTTGCTGTTTGAGGTGTGCTGCTCAGTGTCATGCAGCACCCTGCTTTTTATCTACTAAATAGTTTGTATGTCTATTCCATAAAATACTGTTACAACAACTAGTAGCCACTGCTTGTCTACTATTTACTCTCTGACATTCAATTGATCAGCAAACAATTTTAGCAGATTGATCTTTAAATAAACTGCAGTACAATCACAGTTATTACAATATAGCTTGCCTCTTTCACCCTATCCACTCCTATCCAAGCTGTTTTTTTAGTACAGAATTGAAGCCAACCTCCTACCCACATGCTACAACTTTGAAAATGGCAAATAGGAAATATGTAAAAGATATTGATCCAAAACTCGAATGACCATGTTACCAGAAATTATGTTTTCTCCTTGATTTGAGATCTGAATTTGGAGTTCAGAACAGTGCTATGACTCAGTTCGTCTCAGAACCCCAATATTCGGATCTGTCTGATTTCTCCGAACCTGAACCACTCAACTCTAATATCAACTTTTTTTCTAACTACTGAATACAAGCAAGAAATAATCACCTTAACTTTATTTCAGGATCTGAAAAAGGTAATACAGGGATCATTGAGATTGCCCGATGCCATATTATTACTCTGGATGAATACTGGCACCGTCTAGCGGCTGGAGAGATAATTAGAGATGAAAAAATGTTAAACAGTCTTGTAAATGTATCAAATTTTACTGTTTTGATGTTCAAAAACTTGTTCAATAACTCTTACTCTATTATGCATCATACATTTACATTAATAAAGTATTTTTATGGTGATATTTTAGTTACAACATACAAATGACTTATTTAACATCTAATCTAACGAACATCTATCTCTGCCTATATCGCTATAAACATTATACAGTGATATCTTGTGAACTTTTAAGATGATGATATCATCATAGGATTTTCATTACACTCCAGGTCAGATCAATTTAAGCTGCACAGGGCTGAGTGCTAATCATCCACCTGGTGATTACCCAAACCCTCCATACCATCCTGATAAGTGTGGAAAAACATAATTTGATTCATAACAAATGTCTGTAGCTTTCCCTGCTGGACAGGTCCTGTTCTGGTTACCTTTTCCACAATAGTTAAACACTTTTTAGCAAACAGGTCATTATCTCATGTGTCATTTAAGAACACACAGTGTGTAGGGAGGCTGTTAGTTGCAGTGAAAGTAGCATTCAAGGTGAAAGAGAGACAGAGAGACTTTTTGTGATTATTGTAAAGCAGTTCTGTAGGGATCAGTTAGCTAGAATAGTTTGCTGATCAATTGGTTTTAATTGCAATCTGTCACAGAGTTTAGACGGAGCAGTGGCTTCTGGTTATTGTTAATGGATATATAGTAGTAGTAGTATATTGACTGAGTTAGATATCATTCTGAACTATGTAGTATGTTTAATAGAGAAAAACAGTGTGCTTTTGCTGCATTACTATTAGCAGCAGAACCCCAAAACATTTATTTTTTTTTCTTTTAAATTTTAAGTTTTTCTAGTGAAAGTAATCTTGTGTGGGTCAGTGACATCTGATTTAAGCTGGAAAAAAATGGGTGTCTTGCTGTGAGCCTCACTGCAGCAGAACTTATATATTCTAAACTGTTTTCAATTTTGCAATACTTGTCAAGTTGAAAAGGGTCAATCAGTGACATCTATATTAAAAAAAAAGGTGTTTGCGTGTGAGTGTCAATGTAACTTCACCCCCCTCCCAAAATATGCTAAATATTCTAATATTTATTCTAATTTAAAAGAGGGTGTTTGCCTGGTAGAGTCAGCAACAAAACCATTAAAAAACATAAAATTTGTTTGTTAAGAAATAAGTTTCTAAATTTTAAGTATATCATGGAGCTGTGGTTATAAGAATTGTTAGATAACATTCGTTCCTTTTCCTTATCTCATTGGGCGTTCCACTGGTGTGGTGCCAGGCAGCTACAAGTTTAGCTCTGACTTGTTATAGTACATTACACCTCTTGTTAACCATGGATCACTGTACAGATCAGGAGCATGCCAGTACCAGTACTGGCTGAAGTAGTATGCTTACTTTTACAACCTGTACTAGAAAATAAGGTTATGTGGGAAGAAAGTTAGGGCAGCACGGTGGTGAAGTGGTTAGAACTTCTGCCTCACAGCGCTGGGGTCATGAGTTCAATTCCTGACCATGGCCTTATCTGTGTGGAGTTTGTATGTTCTCCCTGTGTTTGCGTGGGTTTCCTCCGGGTGCTCCAAAAAAACATACTGGTAGGTTAATTGGCTGCTATCAAAATTGACCCTTGTCTGTCTGTGTGTCTGTCTGTGTGTTAGGGAATTTAGAATGTAAGCTCCAATGGGGCAGGGCCTGATGTGAGTGAGTTCTCTGTACAGCGCTGCGGAATCAGTGGCGCTATGTAAATAAATGGTGATGATGATGAAGTGTCCTCAAAATCCAAAGCACATTTGTCCAATTCAATCTCAAAGAAAACATCAGGGGGTAAATGTATAAACCTCCGGATTCTTCAACTCCGGCGAGTTCAGCGTCTTCAGCACTTAAATTTAAAGCGGCGCTGCCTTGTAAAGGGAAACTTCCCTTTACAAGGCATCGCCGCTTTAAATTTAAGCGCTGAAGACGCTGAACTCGCCGGAGTTGAAGAATCCGGAGGTTCATACATTTACCCCCAGCTCTTGATGTAGGGAGCAGGGGTAAGAGAGAGGTTTCTGGTGAATGTGGTGATTTGTTTCAAAAAAATAATATTGCTAACATTCCATACAGAACCCTCAATGGCTTAGAGTGTAGGTCTGTCACTGTCATGTCCAAAACTGCTGAATCAGTGCCTGAGAATAACATTGAGGCTGAAGAACAACTTGGGCAGTCACAAAATCCTGAGAAGATTCTAAGCAGGATATCCATGAGTACTATGTGAGTCTGAGGTTTCAGATTCCGACAATATCATTATAGAGCAGCCTCCTTCGAAAAGTTGTCAACCATTTGGAAATGTAAGGATGGGTAGTTATAGTATTAGTATTGATGATGATTTTCACCTAGGAATTGAGGAGGCTACTTTGGAAGTTGCAAATGTGCAAGAGTATGAGGGGGTAACTGTGTATCTGAAAATGAATGTGCTATTCTTTGACGAGATAATGAGGAGGACAATGATGACTGTGTTACATTAAAGTAACCACCAGTGTTACCACCAGCTCATGCCCGTGATTAGCGCATTATCATGCCAGGGAATAAGGTGAAAAAAATGCACCTCTTCTGTTTGAAAATATTTTATCCAAACCCAGACAACATTTTCAAGGCATCTATAGTCCTTGTCAGGCCAAAATAAGTAGAGGTAGAGACATTGATCTATTAGGCACCTCCTCCCTGTTACATCATTTGCAGTGAGTTCATTTAAGTTGTGCTTCCAAACATGGTAAATTGTGTATAGGAGCAAGCAGCAGAGCATCAGCTACCAGTCGAATGAATAGACAGTTGCAATCCTCACTGGTGTCAGCACCTTCCTCATCAACCTTCTCATTATTAGTACATAGTCCAACATCCAATTATCAAATTTCAAATTACTCCCCTAATGCAATCCATGATTCTCAACACACATTTTTTTATGCAAAGGAAACAAGTATGTCAGTCAGTATCCTGTTGCACAGCAGATCACTAAAGCCAAGACAGCTATGTTAGCATTGGATGTGTGTCTAATTTCCAAGATCAATGCATCAGGGTTTAGACGATAGATGAGGTCATGTGTTCACAGTATCAAATTCCATTTCAATTCCATTTCTCTAGAACTTCAATTACTCGGCTTTATTGTGAGGTTAAGCAAAAAGTCATTCAGAAAATGCCATTGTACAAACTGTCCGCTTAACTGCGGATATGTGTACAAGCGGGCTTTGTCAAAACAAAGACTATATGACTGAGACATCCCAATGGGTAGGTGTATCGCCATTAGCAGCAGCAGCAATGACAGTAGCTTCACCATCGTCAACATCCTTACTGCATAGTAGAGCTAGCACTCAATGCCAGGTCATTCACAGACAAACTAGTCTGTTTATTGCTGGTTTCAGAAAGAACCATACTGTTGTTAATCTGTTGGAAAAACTCAAAGCAAAATGGCTCACCACACTAAGACTCTCCTCAAGATTCCGTATTGCTGATGATGGAGCCAACATTGTGTATGCATTATGACTGGGTGAAATTCATTGAACACGTACCATGCTTTGCACATACAATATACTTGGTGGTGTGGAATTTCTTGAAAAATAAGAGGTCAGTGAAGGAGATCCTGTTTGTGGCCTGTAAAATTTCTGGGTATTTTCAAATGTCAAAAAAAGTGTCATCTGCCAAGCCACCAACTGAAGCAAGAGGTAGTAACAAGGTGGAATTTCACACTTTATATGCCTCAACAACAAGAGGAACAGCAACAAACATCAAGACCTACACATCAAACCATGAGATAGGAAGAAGGGGGACACGTTACCTTACTCCAGTGTATTGAAGATTCCTACTGTTTTATGCAAGCTTCTGAAAACCTTTGAAATTGTAACAAATTAATTAATTCAGTTCAGACACTGCCAGAGTCAAGTCATACCCTTAATCAAATGTCTTGCAGTTGGAGAAACTGAAGGAAAAGATGAAACTAAGCGATTGAGCAAAGTATTTCATCCTTGTAGATAAAGTTCTTTCCAGACCCACAGTTTTGCAGCATCTTGAAATTGGATCACTACATTTTGGCAACCATAATTGATTCTAGATTTAAGTCATATGTAATGTATTTCTTTCCAAATGACAGAAATCATCACAGATGTAAACATCTCCTTGTGAGCAAGCTGTTGACTCCAGTTGCACATGACATCTATCCTGCTTCAGCTTCTCCTCCAGATGATAATGATAAAGTAGAACTAAGTATCTCAGACAGTCCCTTTAAATTCTGAGAGGAAAAAAGTAAATATTGAGCCCTTTGTACAAACTAGCTATGATGTACTTAAGCTGCCCACCCTCCATTGTGGACTTGGAAAGAGTGATTAGCACAGCCAGGAACATTTTGAGTGATCGTCGGAAGAGACTACTTCCTAATAATGTAGAAAAACTGGTGTTCATTAAAATCAGCTACAAATTGTATGAGTAAAACCATTCCTGCTGACAATTACCAACAGAATGTGTAGATTCCATTGGAAATTGACTAATATTTTGTGATGATGATGACCATGATATCGATGATGAGGATGATGAAGTGGCTGATAACATTTTAATCAACACATAGGAAGATGCCCACTGTTAGCCAAATGCCCATTAGTGATTTGTTAAAAAAATCTATTCCTTCCAGTTTATCAACAAACAGCCTAAATGTTCTCTTTTGTGGGGGCCCAAACAAATCACGCATTTCAGCTACAAAAGTGGCAACCCCTGTTGTTGAAGTGCTCAACCAGATTATTGAACTGCTCATTAAGAATCAGATCATTGAACTCTTCGTGGGAGAACTGCTGAGGTGTTGCATGTTTCCTTCATATTCACTTCAGCTGCTGCCACCTAAGTCCTGAATTTCATCTACATTTCACAACGGAAAGTCAGACACTGTGTTAAACACTGGTGTGGAAACATCATCTCTCACCAAACCATGAGCACGCCAACATTTTAAACTTTTCCTTTCTCAATGTCTCAATGTTTCCACTATCGTAAGCATTCTACACAGGTTTTTCAAACCTTAGAGGTGCCCAAGACTTGTCTTGGTCTCCAAGCCTCATGCCAAAATGCCCAAGATAAGTAAAAGTCTGTGATGGTTTTTTTGGGGTTTTTGAAAGAGTTTTTGCCACAAATTTTGCAGAATGCATTAGGATTGTTTAAACAATCTCTTCATACTCATTTTTGATAGAAAAAAACACCAATAAAATAAATATATTTATTTAATAATATATGACAGTGACACGTGGGCATTCTAATGTTTTATCATTAATTGAAGTTATTCTTCCTTGAAACACTCTTTATATACAAATTTTCACTAGAACCACTAAATACAACTTGACTTATTTACTCTAAGTGCATGACATGTTATTAAACAAACAAAAAAAAGGAAAAATACAATGGGAAACACAAGCCGTTCAACTGCCAACTGTCACCTGACTACTGGTTGAGTGACCGATGTGCCAAATTCTGTCCTTTTAATTTTTTGAACTTTCAAATTGAATTACATTGTCTGGTCAAGACAGTAGTTTAGCAACCAAATTACTTACTTGTGGGGGATGCCCAACTATTGCCCTATCTCAGTGGTCAGGGAACAGGGGTAAATTACCCCAAATAGGGTAAAAATGAAAGTCCTGGGGGTAATGCTGCCGTTCACATGCTGTCAGTTGGATTGTAGACCCCTTTAAATGTGAAATTGCTGTTGTACCAAAAGAGTCTCAAGGGTTGGCAGAGGCACTTCTTGAGCTTCGATTCAATAATGAAGCACGTATTGCATTTGAAAACAAAGCAGATCTGTCATATTTTTGGATGTCAACAGCTGCAAAGGCATTCAAAATTGCACATGAGGAGGCAGTCAAAAAGTTGCTGCATTTTGCAACAACCTACCTTTGCGAACAAGGATTTTCCACTCTAACGAACATAAAAACAAAGCAGAGAAATTGATTGGACACTGAAGACTGTATCCAAATTGCTCTGATATCAAAATGCCCCAATATTGATGCTCTCGTATCAAAAATGAAGCATCATCATTTCTTCAAAACCTGAAGTTTTGAAGATGAAGCTTTCAAACATTTTTTGAATAGATTCAATAAAATTTTGGATTTCAATAATTAATATATGATTTCCTTCCTTTCAAATCAAGGGGGTAACGTCAGCGAATCTAAATATATTTGGGGGTAAAGGGTAAAAAAGTTCCCTGACCCCTGCCCTATCTGAACTGTTTGGATTACATATTTTTTACACTTCACTAATATATCATAAATGTATTATATATACATTCCATATTTATATACATTTCATATTGATATGAAACATTTTATACATGACATATTTATATACTTGCAAATATATATGAGTAGCATTAAAACCACTTATAGTAAAACAAGGTGTTTGAAAGCTACGTTTTTAACTCCCGATGAATACTCTGCACAACGAGAAGTGTGTAGTAAATAAATAGATGAAGGTGCAGGCCACAGTCATCCATTTAGTTATATAAATGTCTAAATGTATTAATTCTACCACTGTCCATCCAATGAACTCTACATGTTTCTGTAGCATAAGTGTCTATGATGGATGCTCTATTACATTCCAAATTTATTGTATGCCTAGTCTTTGAAATTATTTTATTGCGGGTGCATTCCACCTTTGATCATCATCAACATTTATTTATATAGCGCCATCAAATTACGTAACATTTTCAAATTGGGTATCCATCTACTAGTCTAAATATCTACTTATGCCACTGTTCTTGCAATAAACTCTGCTTCTTACTACCTCTTTATTCTCCAGGATGCATGCTGTCTAAGGTGAAATATATGGTGTGCGTAGTCTTTTAATTTTTTATTATGGGCGCATTCCACCTTTGTCTATTTAGTTTTATAAGTGTCTAACTGTATTAATTCTACCACTGTCCATCCAACGGACTCTGTCTCTGTAGAATAAGTGTCTATGATGGAACCTCTATTACGGTCCAAATTTATTGTGTGTGTGTAGAGTTTCAACGTTTTTATCTCCTGCACTTACACTCCATACACTACGTTTTTTTTGCTGTTTAATTTATCTAATTAAATTAATTTCTTATCCTTACATACCCCATACACTGCACCCACCCCTACATAAACCCTACATGCTACACTACACAACACACCACCAGTGCATTTTGAGGAAACCTCGAAACCACAGGAGGTGTCTCCTGGAGGCACAGGCACCCTGGGTTTCAAACACCACCGTATTTCTGGCTTCAGACCAAGTAGACCCACCAATTCAGGGCATCCTGAAACCAGTGGACGTCATTATTTCGACCCTGTAAATGTCGGCTATTAACCTGCCAACATGAAAATGTCGGTAGGCTAAATGACGACACATACAATGTGTAGACAGGTGGATGATGTTGTCAGTGTGATTGGCAACATTCACAATGTCGCCAATAACAATGTTGACATTAAAAGACCAATGATGTCGTGCCCGGGGTATAGCCGACGTCAATCACACTGATGATATTGTCCATTTGTCTATACCCTGCAAGTGGCAACATTTAGCCTGCCAATATTTTCATGTGAGCAGGTTAAGTGCTGACATTTCCAGATTCGGAATAATGTACCTTACCCCCTGAAACAACAATACTAGGTCACATATTACACTTGACCTTAGCCAAAAGGATGAATCGAAATTGACATTTCAATCGCAAACTGGACATTAGTATGTAGATATACATGTTAGCTGAATGTAGATATACATGGTAAATTGCAAACATATGCAAGTCCTCTTGTTTCATTCACAATGTCAGCATTACTGCACATATTACTATTCAGCTAGAAATACCTTACTTGTAGCATAAAAAAAATACTAAATACAAGGTGTTTGAAAGCTCAGCTTTTCGCCCATAGAATGCTCTGCCCAATGTTTTACTAATCTTTGAATTTTTTATATTATGGGTGCAGGCCACCTTCATCTATTTGATTTTATAAAAGTCTAGCTATGCATTCTACCACTATCCATCCAAAAACATCTGGCTGTTTTTGTAGCAACAATCTATGATGAATGAGCTATTTTGTTCTAAATTTCCAAATGTGTTGCTGCTGAACAACTCCAATATGAAGCTGCTGACCATCTGGGATGTGTTGGTGCTGACCCTCTCCAATGTGTTACACATGCTGCCTAATGGTTACCTACTTGGTGTTTCTTCTTTTTCAATGAAAATGTCTTTGATGTAGACATCTTTGATAAAGTGATGATAACATTGTCACCAGTGAGGAAGATGAACACTGTTATCCAAACCTGTGTCTAGTTTTGTGAACCAGTGCAAAATGAGATTTCTATTTGCATAGCAAGATGATTGAAATGAGATAAATTGGTTTTTGCACCAGCTCAGACTTGCCAGAGATTGAGTCTTATTTTGTTTGTTTATGGAACTCATTTTGCACCCTCCAGCTGCAAAATGCGGATATATTTGGTGGAAAGTAATGTCTGTGCCATGTATTTGTGTCACTGCTCTGTCAATAATTGTAATCAGCCAAATCACTGCAGACTTTGGTGAAAATTTGGACAGTTGTGAAGGGATCATTAGAAAATAGAATGGAAATGACTGGAAATTAATGTTAATGCTACAAATACAGCTCAAAATCATATGATTTTACTTATTTTTACAATTTTTATTTAAATCCAGATCCAAAACCAAAATATTTCATGGTTTTTGGGCAAAACCTGTCACATAACCAAACATGAGGACATTTTAGAACCAACACCACATCCAAAACCGCAGAGGTCAGCTCACATCTCTATTATACATACAAAATATAGATACATCCACACATAAACTGCTTTACACTCAAACACAAACTACATATGTTCCTGCACCAGCATTGACATCACTAGAGTCATGGTCACCCTCTGTGCAAGTCTGTTTAAGTCTAAGGGCTAGATTTACTAAGCTGCGGGTTTGAAAAGTGGGGATGTTGCCTTTAGCAACCATTCAGATTCTAGCTTTCATTTATTTAGTACCTTCTACAACTAGAATCTGATTGGTTGCTATAGGCAACATCCCCACTTTTTCAAACCCGCAGCTTAGTAAATCTAGCCCTAAGTCTCCTCTCCTGGCCTCTCTCCTTCTGTACCATCTTGCGAACTAACTATCTTGCTGCTATCTCCACATAGATGTCCCAATACTACCTAGCTCAGATGACCAAATAGAGCTCATCATTTTTCCTTCTAACAAGGTCAGCACATCCCTTTAAAATGTCCCTCAAAATCAATAACACAACAATTTCCTCAGTCTCCCAAGACCACTACCTTGTTGTCATAGTGGATTCTGCCCTATGCTTCATTCCTCATATCCAGTCTATCTTCCAGTCCTGTTGCCAACAAGAGCACGGTGGCTTAGTGGTTAGCACTTCTGCCTTACAGCGCTGTGGTCATGAGTTCAATTCCCGACCATGGCCTTATCTGTGTGGAGTTTATATGTTCTCCCCGTGTTTGCGTGGGTTTCCTCCGGGTGCTCTGGTTTCCGCCCACACTCCATAAACATACTAGTAGGTTAATTGGCTGTTTGTGTATGTTAGGGAATTTAGACTGTAAGCTCCAATGGGGCAGGGACTGATGTGAATGAGTTCTCTGTACAGCGCTGCGGAATCAGTGGCGCTATATAAATAAAGTAAGTGACAATGTCCGCAGGGGGAATTGGGGGTGAAAATGTCAGCATGGGGGGGCAATATCTGTAGGGGGAAAATAAAAATTGGCCACAGTGTGTGCAGGGACAGTATTTGACTATAATGTGTGTGGGGGACAGTATATGACTATAATGTGTGTGGGGGACAGTATATGACTATAATGTGTGTGGGGGACAGTATATGACTATAATGTGTGTGGGGACAGTATATGACTATAATCTGTGTGGGGACAGTATATGACTATAATGTGTGTGGGGACAGTATATGACTATAATCTGTGTGGGGGATAGTATATAACTATAATGTGTGTGGGGGACAGTATATGACTATAATGTGTGTGGGGGGACAGTATATGACTATAATGTGTGTGGGGGGACAGTATATGACTATAATGTGTGTGGGGACAGTATATGACTATAATCTGTGTGGGGGACAGTATATGACTGTAATGTGTATGGGAGACAGTATATGTCTATAATGTGTGCTATTAAGTGAATGTGGGGCTGTTTGGGGAAAATTAGGTATATTTATTAAATTAAATTATGAATTATTTAATGCCTGAGATGGTTGTGGGAAATGGTTATTTTTATTAAATATAAATGCTATTTAATTTCTTGCTGGGGTTGTTTGGAGGGAGGGAAAGCAGTTTATTTATTAAATTGGAATACTATTAATTTAATGTTGGGGCTGGTTGTAGGGAAATAAGTCTATTTAATGTCAGGGCTAGTTGGAGGGAAATAGATGTATTTATCAAATGGGAATACTATCATTTTAATGTTGGGGCTGGAGTAAGGCCTAATTTTAAAACGTGGGTGTTATATTGATTTAACACTGCTGCCGGTTGGAGTTTACTAAATTTCATGTAACCATTTTTTTTCCCAAATAGGGCCCCCAACATTCCAGGATCCAGACAAGCAGCAACTGATCTAAAGACACCAGCAGCCACAAGTGGAGACAATGACAAGACAGGTAAGAGAGACCAGGACATTCTGCCAACTGTCCTGAATTTGGTGGGTGACTGTCCCACTTAGTCAGGATTTGGTCTCACTACAAGGACAGTTGGGAGGTATGTACTGCTTCACATTGTACTGGTTGTGAAGGCAGAACTGTGTGCACCTAATAGTAGTGCTCACAGTGTATTTGTTGAAAATGTGTCTAATAACCATATTACATCATAGGAGCCCCCCTGTCTTAAGTGTCCTGGGCCCCCCCGAGCATAAATCCAGCTCTGGTTAGCAGGAGGGAGCGGGTAGCTACTCCCAGGGCCTGGATAGGACACAGCCTGCAGAGCAAGCCGAGAAGCTCTAAGTCTCATGAGATTTATTAAAGACTAAGAGCTTCCCTGCTCACTCTACAGGAAGATAAGTGCAGTGGGCTGGGGGTGTTGTAATGTGTTTCTGGGGTGGGGGGTGGCATGATAGGGAGGGCCTGATAAATGTAATGTTTTATTATAATGTATGTATCAATGCCCCATGTTGACCATGCCCCCATCATAATGTGGGCACGCCCCTGGCGGCGACGCTGCTGCGCAGCGGCACACAGTTTTGTCCAGCTCATCAACAGAGATGGGCCTGTATGCTTGAAATGCCAGGGCTGATTTTTAGTCCCAGTCCGGCCCTGCTTTATACCCTTTATTTTAATGTCCTCTCCTCCTTATATGTCACCATTTTATGATTGTCCTGTTTTCCTCATTGTCTGGTGCTGCTGAACACTGTAGTACCTTATAAATAAATAATACTGTTATTATTTGTATTAGTAATAATAAATGTTTATGCATATTTTAGTCTTGAATCTCTACATCTAGATAGGCAGAACAGGGGTGTACAGATACGGCCTTGAGCAGGCATATTTCTTACAGATGAAGAAGACAAGGATATGCAATGAGGATGATGATAAATATCTCCAGTAATATCTACCCCTTTCTGATTGGCTGATTTTGTTTGACCTCTCCAGCTGATAACACTTAAATCATTAATGGTTATATTATATGAAGCCTATTTTCAAAAATAACATTTAATTTGGACTACTACATGAAAGACATTTACCATTTAATTTTTAAAAAGGGAAAACAGCAGATTTTATATTTAATTTAATGTGTGCTTGTATTTCATTATAGTTTATATTGAAATGTGCACATGATACTTCATTATATTATTTTCTTGTGTACGGTTAGAGTAATGTGACTTTAGAATGTATTATTAACTTCGTCAAGCCACATCTCTATGTCTGACATATGCCTGGTGAAATGCTACGGGTCTGTGCTGGATGTATCTTGAGATGTATCCAACATAACATTTGCATGAATATACTTCTTTATGTGCATCTTTCCCCTATGTACATTATAAGCACCTATGCATCCACCTTTAAATTAAGCACTATGGACTTGATTTCATTAAGGAAAGTTAAGCAAGAAATTGAGTAAGTTTTCTGGACAAAACCATGTTGCAATGCAAGGGGTGCAAATTAGTTTATTATTTTGCACATAAGGACAATACTTAGCACACAAATACTTGATAGTTTACTTGTACACTGAAAGTTGATCTAGGAAAAAAAAGCCAGTATGTTCCTTATCTGCAAAATAATAAACTAATATGCACCCCTTGCATTGCAACATGGATTTGTACAAGAGAAAACTAAAGTAAGAAAAATAGTACTTTCCTTAATGAATCAGGCCCTGTCTCTGTGCTTCTAAAATATAAGCAAGTCCCTAGTCATTGAGTGGGTAAATATCAAAGCCACAAAACAATAAAGCTCACATTAAAACATTAAGTGCATATTATTATTACATGTGAGATACAAAACCAGACATGCAGATAACTGTTTATGTGTATTAAATGATATGACTAATCTGAGCACTTAGTTTAAATCTATAGTTACATAGAAATGTCTTTAACGAGACACACTCACAGTTCGTAGAATAAAGCAAAGTCAAAATGTTTATGAGCAGTCAGAGGACTTGGGTTCTTACTTTGAGTACTTCCGAGGTTACACAAAGCGCTGATTCATTCGTCTCTATTCTGTTCTCTTGCAGTGAGTTGTTTGTATATAAATGCTGGGAGAATGTTTAAGCCATATACTGACATGCAGAGGTGTATAAAACTTCCAAATGACTCCGCCCTACATTAAACACATAAAAGAATTATGGCACTAAATGACAATGTTTAATAGTCTTTCACAGTACTGTATATGTATATTATACACAAGGTGTGTGAATGCTCATACAGTACTCCCTTTATATATGCTAGTTTAAAACACAAGCAACATCTGACATTATAGCGTGGGTGGTTATAAAGTGAGGGGGGGATATATTAGAAATAACACATTATAAAGTACATTTTTGCAGAGAATACACCTGGTGATAAGTGAAAGTGGGAATAAGCAGAGGGAAAATAAATAACTGTGACATAGATCATTATGTTTGTCACTTTCTACTGGACTATAGAATTTGTTTCAGAACATATGTCATTCATACAGCACAATGACAATGAGAATATACTTCATGCTAGAGGTCATTCACTAAGTGCAAAACATAAGGAAACACACCACATGTTTTGTGTACAGATGCGCCTCTTATTCCTGCCACATACATGGGTGCACGGCCACTTCCTGCAGTTATTAACAGACCCCATAAAATAAAAGTCCTAAGTTAGTGGTATTGTACTACATGGAAATGTGCTTGTTGAAAGGTATAAAAATGTTTTTGCAAAGTCCAGCCTATTACTGTTTTAGAACAATCACTATATAAGTACATACTTTACATTTTCCTAACAAAATGGAATTTGTAATACATTTCAATTGCACCAACAATTAGTAAAAACATGGTTATGAACTGAAACTCATGTATTATAATGTAACAAACAACCGACTTGAAAACATCCGGAAATTAGCATTCACCTCAAACAGAATCGTACAGAATAATGAAAAGCTTAAAGCTGCAATTTTAAAATTCAGTCTATTTCCACTTTAGAACCACATCTTTAATTACAAACTTTACACACAGCTAAAACAACATTTACTGCATATGAATTGTAGAATACAATAGCTAAAAACTAAAATTTGTGTTATAAGGCACAGTGCACCCCCTACTGGAAAATACAAGGATTTCATTAGTCACTCTAGTCTTTCATGATCATAAAGAAAATATATTTCACATGTGATAAATTTACATGTATGTTGGCCACCTGGGTGAATATGAAGCATTGTCTATTGGCCAGACCAGTTGTGCTGTTTGATTGTAGATTTCTGGAATAGTAATCAGTCATTACACCTGGCACCCATGGCCACAGTCTATTGCATGTAGGCATGTACTATTACTGTATACTGGTAATAAAATGCAACTATGTTGGTAATGAGTTTCTAGAGTACATGGTCATGAGGCTTCTATTGTATTCAGACACAAGCTGTTATTGTATACTGCCAATAAGCTTCTATTGTTTATCGACAATGGGATGCAACCGTATAATGGCAATGGGCTGCTACCGAATAAATATCATGGATTTGTTTCTATATTATGGGCATGGGAATCTTACTGAATACTGGAAAGGGATATCACTGAATTACAGCAGAGGTCTCTTGTTGCATACTGGGATGGGGTTACTTCTGTGTATTAGGCACGGAACTGTAATTATATATTGGTCATTTGTGACTGTAAAACATGCTGTATCAATGGTGACAGGGATGACATTTTAACCCCAATTGCAATTTCTCATACATTTATTTGGCATTGTACAGTTAAAGCATGACCACTACTTGGCATGTAGGAACTAACCACTATGCATATCTCCCTAATTCATTGTACATTGTATGTATAGTGAGATACTGTGTATGGCATGAGTATGGGCAGTTGCATACTGTAATCATTAAGTATATGCTTAATGTCATATATTATAATTCAGTGGATAAAGTTACAATCTCCTATTGCCAGATACAGCAGTCCACATCAACACCTAATTTTCTCAAATTGCACCTTCTCCTTCCTAACAATTATTAGCAACTAATTCACATCTTCAATCTGTCTATCTCATATGGCACTTTCCTTACTATCTTCAAACATGTGCTCATCTCCTCTATCATCAAGAAACCATCTATTGATCCTACATTTATCTCCAACTACCATACAATTGATCTAATCTCCTTTGCTTCCATATGTCACGGTCACTAGGAGTCTCTACCCAGATTCTACCAATAGTTGGCTTTACTCACCAGAGGCGCAGAGTCTAACACAGCGGCTGGTCTTCTCCAGCAACTCCCGCACGGAAGTATGGGTTTTAGCGGCTGCAACTGTGCAGGTCGCGGTCCTCTGGAGAGTATGATAGAGTAGCGGATTACAGCTATACACAATGGGGGTCAGGTGTTAACCTGAACCAGGTAATAGGAGGAACACTGAAGAAACAGGAAAGTCACTGGGGAGTTGGGACTGTACTGTAGACAGTGGATAATGAGCACCATGATCAGAAGGCTACTGAGAAAGACAGTTCAAAGGTAGGTAGTACATAGCTGCGGCTGACGGATATACCTCGGACGAGGAGCTGGGAAATCAGATGATGAATATGGGGGTAGGTAATACAGGAGGTATACTGTGGCTTGTAAGTATCACCACAGACGTGGAAACGAGATATCCAGATAGCGGGTACAATAGCAGGTAATGGAATAATGTACTGCGGTAGACAGGCATTACCACTAATGTGGAGATGAGACTTGTCCAGGCAGCTGGTATAATACAAGGTAACATGGAGATGTCTACGACTGACAGGTATTACCACTAATGTGGAGATGAGACTTGTCCGGGATGCAGGTACGATACAAGGTAAAGTGGAGATGTCTGCGGCTGACAGGTATTACCACTAATGTGGAGTAGAGACTTTTCCAGACAGCAGGTATGATACAAGGTAGCATGCAGAGGTCTGCGGCTGACAGGTATAGTCGCGGATGCACTGGAGAGATTCTACAACAGGCAGGTAACATGATCCAGGAGCAGAGGACTCCTTGGTTACCTCAGCAGAATGAGGACAAAGAACAGGCAAAGGAAGTAGGGTAGGGGTGCCTTAAATAGTGAGAGGCAATTAGTCAACCAATGAGAAGAGGGAGATGGTTTCAACAGTCCTCATATCTGCACATGCGCAGAACCATAGCTAAGATGGTGGACGGCCCCGGGGCTGCATGGGCGCTGGCAGAGCAGTGAGTGACTTAGATCTTGGCCTAGAGGAACCAGTGATCCGGTGAGTGCCACCGTACCACTTGTGTTGCTTGTGCACAACTCATTTTCATTCCTTTAATTATCTCCTCATCCTTCTGCAAGAGAGCTTCCAGCCAGTACACTCCATCTTTTTTAAAAGCTCATCACAAATCTGCAGCCCAGCTAGTCAGAAAGACAGTCATGGGTATGACATGATCAGGGACTAAAATATAAGTGAATTGTGTGTAATTTCTGTATGTATGCAAGCAAAGCATTGGTCATTTTAAGATTGCTGTCATATGACCTGTCCATTTGCCACATCCAAGCACCCTGTGGTGGCCTGTGACCCATTGCTTACACTTAGAGAAACTGAACATCTCTTACAAAAGCCTGTAAGATAATACTTTGTGGAAAAAGCAAAGGTTCAAATACCAAGTCATGATGTGGTCTCTTAAGTTCTTATGTTTCATATCGGAAATCTATCCATCAATGCAATGATTTAAATATTTTATATTTGCGATGTCTACCATATATTTTCAGGACAAATGGATACATCAGATATATGGAACATAAATGCTAGCCCATAGGGAAACTAGAGTAATCAGGTAGTTTCCTAAATCACCTAATATGATCTGATGATTGAATGCACTACTATGATGTTTTGGATAAAATATTTTTTATTTCTAAGATTCCTAAATAGAAAGGTGCAGTGAATACAGGTCATAAAGCATGTTTTAATCCACATTAGCATAGACACAAACCTCTTCCAGTGAGATCACAAGGAGTGGGATGGATGGGAGAGTGTTTAAAAAACATGAGACACTACTCATTTCCTGGATATTCATTTTTATATAAAGGATCTGTTCCATATTTCAGCCTGCTATGTCAAAAGATAGAAGAATTGTTCTGTTCCTTTATTTCTCTTTTATATTTTAAAAAACTTGTTTGAATAATTTTATATTACTGTGTCATTTTCATAATACATTTTTTTATTGATTATTATACTCTACATAAATGAAAAATGAAAGACAGGACATTGATTTGTTTATGATAACTTATCAATTTAAATTAAGCTATAGTGTAGTATAAGACAGGAAAAAAACATCTGCAAAGTGTTAGCTTTGGAATCAAATCTTGGTGGTGGCAGTCAATAGTGAGTGTGGAGTATAATACTATACTCTATGTGGTTTACCAGCTATCGTCCTATCTCCACCTTGAGATCTAGCCTTTGTTGTCTCAGCATTGCCATCTTCCACTAGAATGTATGCTCTCACAAACAGGACCCTCTCCATCCCAAGTATGCACATTTTTCATCAGCTTTGAATGCATGATTTGTTTTTATGTATGATTTGTAATACCCTTTGTCCAGTCGTGTGGAGTTTTGTTGCACTATTCAAATAAACAATCATGATGATGATATGCTGATAGTAGAGATGAGCGCACTCGGATTTCTGAAATCCGAGCCCACCCGAACGTTGCCGATCCGAGTCGGATCCGAGACAGATCCGGGTATTGGCGCCAAATTCAAATCTGAAAATGAGGCTCTGACTCATAATCCCGTTGTCGGATCTCGCGATACTCGGATCCCATAAATTCCCCGCTAGTCGCCGCCATCTTCACTCGGGCATTGATCAGGGTAGAGGGAGGGTGTGTTAGGTGGTCCTCTGTCCTGGTAGATCTCGTGCTGTGCTGTTTAGTTCTGTGCTGTGCTGTTTAGTTCTGTGCTGTGCTGTGCTGTGCTGTGCTGTGCTGTGCTGTGCTGTGTTCTGCAGTATCAGTCCAGTGGTGCTGTGTGCTGTGCTCTGTCCTTCTGAGGTCAGTGGTGCTGCTGGGTCCTGTGCTGTGTCCTGTTCAGTCCAGTGGTGCTGTGTCCTGTGCTCTGTGCGTCTAAGGGCATAGTTATTTCCCCAATATTCCCCTGTGTTTAAAAAAATAAAAAAAAGTTATTTAAAAAAATACGAAAAACTAATTTAATTTTTTTTTAATTACCACAAAATTTGCACAACCAATCCTGCAGTATAAGCCCATTGGTACTGCAATATTACCAAGTTCACACATTCAGCAGTAAAAGTCCAGTGGTACTGCAATATTACAAAGTTCACAAATTCTGCAGTATCAGTCCAGTGGTGCTGTGTCCTGTGCTCTGTCCTGCTGAGTTCCGTAGTGCTGCTGGGTCCTGTGCTGTGTCCTGTTCAGTCCAGTGGTGCTGTGTCCCGTGCTCTGTGCTTCTAAGGGCATAGTTATTTCTCCATTATTCCCAAGTTTTTAAAAAATAAAAAAAAAATTATAAAAAATATTAAAATAAACATTTTTTAAAAAAAGTAATTATAACCAAATTTGCAAAACCAATCCAGCAGTATAAGTCCATTGGTACTGCAATATTTCCAAGTTCACACATTCTGCAGTATCTTGTGCTACATATAATGGAGACCAAAAATTTGGAGGATAAAGTAGGGAAAGATCAAGACCCACTTCCTCCTATTGCTGAAGCTGCTGCCACTAGTCATGACATAGACGATGAAATGCCATCAACGTCGTCTTCCAAGCCCGATGCCCAATCTCGTAGTACCGGGCATGTAAAATCCAAAAAGCCCAAGTTAAGAAAAAGTAGCAAAAAGAGAAACTTAAAATCATCTGAGGAGAAACGTAAAGTTGCCAATATGCCATTTACGACACGGAGTGGCAAGGAACGGCTTAGGCCCTGGCCCGTGTTCATGACTAGTGGTTCAGCTTCACCCACAGATCTTATCCCTCCTCCTCCTCCCCCCCCCCTCCAAAAAATTGAAGAGAGTTATGCTGTCAGCAACAAAACAGCAAACAACTCTGCCTTCTAAAGAGAAATTATCACAAATCCTTAAGGCGAGTCCAAGGGTGTTGGTGGTTGTCAAGCCTGACCTTCCCATCACTGTACGGGAAGAGGTGGCTCGGGAGGAGCCTATTGATGATGTAGCTGGCGCTGTGGAGGAACTTGATGATGAGGATGGTGATGTGGTTATTGTAAATGAGGCACCAGGGGGGGAAACAGCTGATGTCCATGGGATGAAAAAGCCCATCGTCATGCCTGGTCAGAAGACCAAAAAATGAACCTCTTCGGTCTGGAGTTATTTTTATCCAAATCCAGACAACCAATGTATGGCCATATGTAGCTTATGTAAAGCTCAAATAAGCAGAGGTAAGGATCTTGCCCACCTAGGAACATCCTCCCTTATACGTCACCTGAATAACCTTCATAGTTCAGTGGTTAGTTCAGGAACTGGGGCTAGGACCCTCATCGGTACAGGGACACCTAAATCCCGTGGTCCAGTTGGATACACACCAGCAACACCCTCCTCGTCAACTTCCTCCACAATCTCCATCAGATTCAGTCCTGCAGCCCAAGTCAGCAGCCAGACTGAGTCCTCCTCAATACGGGATTCATCCGAATAATCCTGCAGCGGTACTACTGCAACTGCTGCTGTTGCTGCTGTTAGTCGGTCATCTTCCCAGAGGGGAAGTCATAAGACCGCTAAGTATTTCACAAAACAATTAACCGTCCAACAGTTGTTTGCCATGACCACCAAATACGATAGTAGTCACCCTATTGCAAAGCGTATAACTGCGGCTGTAACTGCAATGTTGGTGTTAGACGTGCGCCCGGTGTCCGCCATCAGTGGAGTGGGATTTAGAGGGTTGATGGAGGTATTGTGTCCCCGGTACCAAATCCCATCGAGATTCCACTTCACTAGGCAGGCGATACCAAAAATGTACAGAGAAGTACGATCAAGTGTCCTCAGTGCTCTAAAAAATGCGGTTGTACCCACTGTCCACTTAACCACGGACATGTGGACAAGTGGTTCTGGGCAAACGAAGGACTATATGACTGTGACAGCCCACTGGGTAGATGCATCCCCTTCCGCAGCAACAGCAACAGCTGCATCAGTAGCAGCATCTACAAAATGGCTGCTCGTGCAAAGGCAGGCAACATTGTGTATTACAGGCTTTAATAAGAGACACAACGCTGACAACATATTAGAGAAACTGAGGGAAATTATCTCCCAGTGGCTTACCCCACTTAGACTCTCATGGGGATTTGTGGTGTCAGACAATGCCAGTAACATTGTGCGGGCATTAAATATGGGCAATTTCCAGGACGTCCCATGTTTTGCCCACACCATTAATTTGGTGGTGCAGCATTACCTCAAGAGTGATAGGGGTGTGCAGGAGATGCTTGCGGTGGCGTGCAAAATTGCTGGACACTTTCGGCATTCAGCCAGTGCCTACCGCAGACTAGAGGCACATCAAAAAAGCATGAACCTGCCCTGCCATCACCTCAAACAAGAGGTTGTGATGCGCTGGAACTCCACCCTCTATATGCTGCAGAGGATGGAGGAGCAGCAAAAGGCCATTCAGGCCTACACAGCCACCTACGACATAGGCAAAGGAGTGGGGATGCGCCTCAGTCAAGCGCAGTGGAGACTGATTTCCGTGTTGTGCAAGGTTCTGCAGCCATTTGAACTTGCCACACGAGAAGTCAATTCCGACACTGCCAGCTTGAGTCAGGTCATTCCCCTCATCAGGCTGTTGCAGAAGCAGCTGGAGAAAGTGAGGGAGGAGCTGGTAAGCCATTGCGATTACACCAAGCATGTAGCTCTTGTGGATGTAGCCCTTCGTACGCTTTGCCAGGATCAGAGGGTGGTCACTCTTTTAAAGTCAGAGGAATACATTCTGGCCACCGTGCTCGATCCTCGGTTTAAAGCGTATGTTGTGTCTCTGTTTCCGGCGGACACAAGTCTACAGCGGTGCAAAGACCTGCTGGTCAGGAGATTGTCCTCTGAAGAGGACCGTGACATGCCAACAGCTCCACCCTCATTTTCTTCCACATCTATGGCTGCGAGGAAAAAGCTCAGTTTTCCCAAAAGAGGCGCTGGCGGGGATGCTGATAACATCTGGTCCGGACTGAAGGACCTGCCAACCATTGCAGACATGTCTACTCTCGCTGCATTGGATGCTGTCACAATAGAAAAAATTGTGGATGATTACTTTGCTGACACCATCCAAGTAGACATGTCAGACAGTCCATATTGTTACTGGCAGAAAAAAAAGGCAGTTTGGAAGCCCCTGTACAAACTGGCTCTATTTTACCTGAGTTGTCCCCCCTCCAGTGTGTACTCGGAAAGAGTTTTTAGTGCAGCGGGGAACCTGGTCAGTGAGCGGCGAAGGAGGTTGCTTCCTCACAACGTTGAAAAAATGATGTTTATAAAAATGAATAATCAATTCCTCAATGAAGTACAGCACTGCCCTCCAGATACTACAGAGGGACCTGTGGTTGTGGAGTCCAGCAGGGACGAATTGATAATGTGTAATGAGTAGGAAGTACACACTGTAGGGGGAGAGGAATCAGAGGTTGAGGATGAGGACGACATCTTACCTCAGTAGAGCCTGTTTAGTCTGTACAGGGAGAGATGAATAGCTTTTTTGGTGAGGGGGCCCAAACAAACCAATCATTTCAGCCAAAGTTGTTTGGTAGGCCCTGTCGCTGAAATGATTGGTTTGTTAAAGTGTGCATGTCCTATTTCAACAACATAAGGGTGGGTGTGAGGGCCCAAGGACAATTCCATCTTGGAACTTTTTTTTTTGCATTATATGACCAATCAACAGTCGTTTGCCATGTTCAAAAAGTAAAACCAAATTTAAACAAATTCAAGAAATTAAACCAAAAGTAAAATGCCCTGTCATAATTTAAAACAAGAGGTATTGACGTGCTCTAAAACTACTGTATTGTTGTTTATATTTTATAAACACTACACTTGAAAGCTTGAGTCTTTCAATAAAAAAGTAACTGTCCATTGCACGAATATTTGCAACAGGGACAATTTTAGGGTTAAGAAAGTCAACTAAAAACACTTCGACGCTGTCTGTCTTTATAAACACTACACTTGGAAGTTGGAGGAGGTATTGTGGCCCCGGCACCAAATTTACTACCGGGGCCGCTCCACTGTGCAGTCCATATTTAAGTGTATCAGATATTAAACAACGGTGACAGTTGATGCCCAATTTTTTAATTATATTGTGGCCTCGGTACCAAATTGTGTGCTGGGGCCACCACACTACGCAGTCCATACCCTTTTTTGGTGGAATTCTGACCCGTGAAGGGTTTTTTAATTATATTGTGGCCTCGGTACCAAATTGTGTACCGGGGCCACCACACTACGCAGTCAAGATAGATAGATAGATAAAGTACATTCAGTGGTGTGGGGCAAATTGAAAAATATTCAAAATGCACTGACATTATCAAAAACAAGAGGTTGACAAGAACTCCAACATGTATATGATGGAGAGGATGGAGGAGCAGCCGTATGTGCAGTGTAATGCAGACCTGTTGAAGGTTTTTTATATATTTTATTGTGGTGCCCAGTGCCCACTACTCTACGCAGTCCAGATACTATTTTTGGGTGTAATTCTGACCTGTTGAAGGTTTTCTATATATATTATATTGTGGTGGCCAGTGGCCAGTCCTCTATGCAGTCCAGATACTATTTTTGGGTGTAATTCTGACCTGTTGAAGGTTTTCTATATATATTTTATTGTGGTGCCCAGTGCCCACTACTCTACGCAGTCCAGATACTATTTTTGGGTGTAATTCTGACCTGTTGAAGGTTTTCTATATATATTTTATTGTGGTGCCCAGTGCCCACTACTCTACGCAGTCCAGATACTATTTTTGGGTGTAATTCTGACCTGTTGAAGGTTTTCTATATATATTTTATTGTGGTGCCCAGTGCCCACTACTCTACGCAGTCCAGATACTATTTTTAGGTGTAATTCTGACCTGTTGAAGGTTTTCTATATATATTATATTGTGGTGGCCAGTGGCCAGTCCTCTATGCAGTCCAGATACTATTTTTGGGTGTAATTCTGACCTGTTGAAGGTTTTCTATATATTATATTGTGGTGGCCAGTGGCCAGTCCTCTATGCAGTCCAGATACTATTTTTGGGTGTAATTCTGACCTGTTGAAGGTTTTCTATATATTTTTTATTGTGGTGCCCAGTGCCCACTACTCTACGCAGTCCAGATACATTTATTGGTGCGAATCATACAAGTTCAGGGTTTTTAATTTATATTGTGGTGACCCACTCCTCTACGCAGTCCAGGTACATTATTGGTGCGAATCCTACAAGTTCAGGGTTTTTAATTTATATTGTGGAGACCCACTCCTCTACGCAGTCCAGGTACATTATTGGTGCGAATCCTACAAGTTCAGGGTTTTTAATTTATATTGTGGAGACCCACTCTTCTACGCAGTCCAGGTACATTATTCGGTGCGATTCATACAAGTTGATGGTTTTCTTATTATATATATTGTGGTGACCCACTCCTCTACGCAGTCCAGATACATTTATTGCTGCGAATCATACAAGTTCAGGGTTTTTAATATATATTGTGGTGACCAACTCCTCTACGCAGTCCAGGTACATTATTGGTGCGAATCATACAAGTTCAGGGTTTTTAATTTATATTGTGGTGACCCACTCCTCTACGCAGTCCAGGTACATTATTGGTGCGAATCATACAAGTTGATGGTTTTCTTATTATATATATTGTGGTGACCCACTCCTCTACGCAGTCCAGATACATTTATTGCTGCGAATCATACAAGTTCAGGGTTTTTAATATATATTGTGGTGACCCACTCCTCTACGCAGTCCAGGTACATTTATTGGTGCGCATCATACAAGTTGATGGTTTTCTTATTATATATATTGTGGTGACCCACTCCTCTACGCAGTCCAGGTACATTTATTGCTGCGAATCATACAAGTTGATGGTTTTCTTATTATATATATTGTGGTGACCCACTCTTCTACGCAGTCCAGAAAGATACCTCGTGGCAACGTTTTGGACTAATAACTATATTTTGAGGTGTTCAGAATACACTGTAAATTAGTGGAAATGCTTGTTATTGAATGTTATTGAGGTTAATAATAGCGTAGGAGTGAAAATAAGCCCAAAAACTTGATTTTTAAACTTTTTATGTTTTTTTCAAAAAAAATCCGAATCCAAAACCTTAAATTCGAACCGAGACCTTTCGTCAAGTGTTTTGCGAGACAAATCCGAACCCCAAAAATAACGAAAATCCGGATCCAAAACACAAAACACGAGACCTCAAATTCGCCGGTGCACATCCCTAGCTGATAGTGATATGCTGGTTAACGCTTCTTTAAAAAAAAAAAGAAAATAATGCAGAAATTTCTTAAATCAATGAAAGTAAGCAAGAATAGATCATTTTCACTCTAGGTTAAGCAGGTAGAGTTTTGTGAAAGTAATTAGATTTGCATTTAGAAGGTACATTTTTTTGAATTCTGTAATATATTACAAATGTATTTTTGATGGTGATAAATTTTGTTTTTGTTCTTTTTTATATTTGAACTAGAGATGGTCACTGACCCCCGTGTTTTGGTTTTGGATTCGGTTTTGGATCTGGATTACCGTCGTGTTTTGGTTTTGGTTTTGCAAAACCGCCATTGCGTGTTTTGGTTTTGGTTTTGTTTGGTTTTGTTTTGCTATTTTGTTGGAAAATCAATGTTTTTGGGCCTAAAATAACTTAATTTAGTGCTCCAACTGTTTTAGAGATAAGTAATCTAATTGTTGAGGTAATAAATCATCCAAAAAAACAGTTTAATTCTTCGTCGGTAGGCCTTCATTTATTCTACACACAAAACAGATTGTCTTCCTCTCCATCTATGCATATTGGCAATGCAGCCATCGTCTTTGGATGTATATTACACCCTACACTTATAGTTAAATATGTAAAGAAATGAAAAAGGCAGTTTGCTTTCTCTCTCTATAGGCCCCCCTCCCCTTGTTTAAAAAAACAAAAAATTCAGCCGTTATAGACTGTACAATATTAATTGACATGGAGAAAGCCAGTTTGGTTTCTGTCTCTCTAGGCCCCCCTCCACTTGTATAAAATACAAAAAAATTCAGCCGTTATAGACTGTACAATATTAATTGACATGGAGAAAGACAGTTTGGTTTCTGTCTCTCTAGGCCCCCCTCCACTTGTATAAAATACAAAAAAATTCAGCCGTTATAGACTGTACTATATTATGAGAAATGGACAAAGCCAGTTTAGGGTCACTTTGTCTATGACACCCTACCCTTAAGGATAAATTGCCCTAACAGCAGCCTTTCAAGATGGTACGTGATATGGAAATGCCACAAGTCCCTTTCCTCTTTGGGGGTAGATTGCACCCTACACTTACATAGAAAGTTTTAAAAAGATGTTATCGTCATAATCTTCAGCTTCATCCTCACCCTCATCAGTGTGTACGTCATCATCACAGACTATCAATTCATCGCCGCTTGAATCCGCCATTAGAGAACAGTCAGTGCTTGGATGTCTTGGATGGTGAAGGCCTTCCTCGTGGAAGATGTAGTTAATTTTTATAAACATCATTTTCTCCACATTTTTGGGAAGTAACCTTCTACAGCGATCACTGACTAAGTTCCCTGCTGTGCTGAACACTAGTTCAGAGTACATACTGGAGGGTGGGCAGCTTAGGTATTGCAAAGCAAGTATGTACATGGGTTTCCAAATGGCCTGCTTTTCTTCCCAGTAAGGAAAGGGATTGTCTGACATTTCCATATCAACTACCTCTTGAAAGTAATCCTCCACCATTCTTTGCATGTTTATACTCGTATTGGATGGAGTTATGGGCAAAGTGACACATTTTTTTGAAAAATCTTCAAACCAGCCCAGATGTTAAATTGTTCTGGTCTGCCCCCTGCGTCTTCCCTGCTTCTTTTTGGGAAATTTAATTTTTTACGAGCAGCAACAGCTTGAGAAAGTGAAGGAGGACACGTCGTCAAGCCGAGGCCCAGTTCAGCGGCCAAATTGCTGAGCAATAGCTCCATGCAAAAGTTCACATCTCGCTCATTTACAAGTAAAGACTCAATGTAGGTTTTAAACCTTGGATCAAGCACAGTGGCCAAAACGTACTGATCCCAGTTCAAGATCTTAATAACTCGAGGATCATTGTGAAGCGAATTAAGTACTTGATCAACAAGGCCAACATACTTTGCTGAATTGCTTGCTTTCAGCTCTTCCTTCATTTTCTCAAGCTGCTTTTCCAATAGTCTAATTAAAGGAATGACTTGGCTCAAACTAGCAGAGTCTGCACTCACCTCACACGTCACAACTTCAAATGGTTTCAGCACCTTGCACAGCACTGAAAGGATTCCCCACTGTGCAAGAGTGAAATACATCCCCCCTCCTTTCCCAATGTCATGGCTTGTGCAATATGCTTGGATGGCTTTGCGCTGTTCCTCCATCCTCTGAAGCATGTACAGGGTGGAATTCCACCTAGTTACCACCTCTTGCTTAAGTTGGTGGCAGGGCAAGTTAAACTGCTCTTGGAGCTGCTGTAATCTCCTACATGCTGTGGCTGAATACCTGAAATGGCCTGAAATTTTACGGGCCACCGAAAGCATCTCCTGCACCTCACGGTTATTTCGTAGGAAGCTCTGCACCACCAAGTTGATGGTGTGAGCAAAACAGGGAATGTGTTGGAAATCACCCAGCTGTAAAGCTCGCACTATATTGTTGGCGTTATCAGAAATGACAAACCCTGGGGAGAGTCCGAGTGGTATAAGCCATGCATCAATCACATCTCTCAGTTTGCGTAACAAATTGTCAGCAGTATGCCTGTTAGTGAAGCCGGTGATACAAAGAGTGGCCTGCCTGTGACAAATGTTACGTAGTGGTGTACATGCTGCTGCTGTTCCTGCTGGTGAAGGTGAATGACCAACCCAGTGGGCTGTCACAGTCATATAGTCTTTGGTTTGGCCACTTCCACTTGTCCACATATCTGTGGTTAAGTGAACAGTGGGCAGAATGGCATTTTTCAGCGCAATCTCTACATTTCTACACACTTTTTGGTATAGTTGTGGAATTGCTTTACGGGAGAAATGGTGTCGCAATGGAATTCTGTAACGCGGACACAAAACCTCAATTAACTGTGAAAAACCAGCTGCGTTTATTGTGGAGATTGGATGCAGATCTAACACTAACATTGCAGCCATGGCGTCTGTGATTCGCTTGGCGACTGGGTGACTGCTGTCATATTTGCTTCCCCTCGCAAATGATTGTTTCACAGTTAATTGCTGAAATGTAGGACTGCTCATTTTCTTGACCTGCCTCTGGGATGACGATTCACCCCCAGCAGCAGCAACAGCAGCAGCAGTGGGACTAATGCTTTCTTCAGAGGAATCAATAATAGTGCAGGAGTCATCCAGCCTTAAGTGGGATGCCGAGCTAACTCCGAGCGCTACTGAGGATATTGATGAGGATGGTGTGGTGGGTGTATTTTGTAGCAGTCGGGATGTCTGTGAGCGGAGGGTCTTAGCTGATGATGGAGTGCTTGTAATTTTTTGGGAAGAACTTTCAGCTTTTCCCAACACTTTGCCATGAACTCTCGTTAAATGCCATAACATAGACGAGTTTCCAAGATGGTTAAGGTCCCTCCCTCGACTGACTGTGGCTTGACATACACTACAAATGGCTATACAATTGTTGTCTGGATTTGGGTAGAAATAAATTCACACATAAGAAGTGGATTTTTTTGTTTTATGCCCAGGCATGACAATGGCCTTTTTCTTGTCACGTGCCAGAACTGCTGCCACTGGTGCAGGACTTACACAAACAACCTCATCCTCATCAACATCCTCATTAGCGCCCTCGTCGCCTACACAAATCTCCCCCTCATCCTCTTCTAATTCCAAAGTGGCATCCTCAATTTTGGTATCACCGGCTACACTCGGGCTATTAAGGCACACATCAGCAGAATGCTCACGATTAGACATCCCACTATTGGATGGACTCTCCACAGGGATTGTTGTCATTTGTGAATCAGAGCAAACATTCTCCTCTAATGCCTTACTGTTATCTTGCAGCTCGGCTTTGACGCGTAACAGTAGTTGTGCACCAATTGTAGGCTGGGTAACTTTTTGGGATCTGCCACTAATAGTCAAAGGTGAAGGCCTCATTCTCTCTTTGTCACTGTGTGTGTAGAATGGCATGCTTGCAATTTTTTTTTTATTGTCACTTAACTTTTGCTCAGTTACACTTCTTTTTCGCTTCAATACAGTAAATTTTTTTCTGGTTTTTGTTTTTTTGCACTAATTTGGAAACACTCTGTTGTTTGACATCGCCTTGGCCAGATGACATACTGGGAACACTAACATCAGGACTGGTGACAGAACCTGGTTGCTCATTCTGATCATATGTGGACTGCTTTGAATCCATTCCGAGCGCAAAGCCCTGAGGAGTGCAAAAAATTATTTGGTAGATGCTGCTGACAGATATGACTTTTGACAGCCAGAAATATTTATGCACAATTATGGGGGACACCCCAAAAGCACCGAGGAGTGCTTAAAATTATTTGGTAGATACTGCTGACAGATATGACTTTTGACAGCCAGAAATATTTATGCACAATTATGGGGGACACCCCAAAAGCACTGAGGAGTGCTAACAATTAGTTGGTAGATACTGCTGACAGATATGACTTTTGACTGCCAGAAATATTTATGCACAATTATGGGGGACACCCCAAAAGCACTGAGGAGTGCAAAAAAATTAGTTGGTAGATACTGCTGACAGATATGACTTTTGACTGCCAGAAATATTTATGCACAATTATGGGGGACACCCCAAAAGCACTGAGGAGTGCAAAAAATTAGTTGGTAGATACTGCTGACAGATATGACTTTTGACAGCCAGAAATATTTATGCACAATAATGGGGGACACCCCAAAAGCACTGAGGAGTGCTAAAAATTATTTGGTAGATACTGCTGACAGATATGACTTTTGACAGCCAGAAATATTTATGCACAATTATGGGTTACACCCCAAAAGCACTGAGGAGTGCTAACAATTAGTTGGTAGATACTGCTGACAGATATGTCTTTTGACAGCCAGAAATATTTATGCACAATTATGGGGGACACCCCAAAAGCACTGAGGAGTGCTAACAATTAGTTGGTTGATACTGCTGACAGATATGACTTTTGACAGCCAGACATATTTATGCACAATTATGGGGGACACCCCAAAAGCACTGAGGAGTGCTAACAATTAGTTGGTAGATAATGCTGACAGATATGTCTTTTGACAGCCAGAAATATTTATGCACAATTATGGGGGACACCCCAAAAGCACTGGGGAGTGCCAAATATTAACAAAAAATAATAAACCTCTATCCTCCTCTCTTCTCTAGCGATTTTTGTTAGAGCAATTGCAAGAAGAATATTGGATTCTCTGTCCCTGCTCTAATCAGCCTGTGACTACACCCTGCTCTCTCCCTCTGTCAAATGGCGATGGATTGCTGTGGAGGCGTGTATTTATAATGTTGAAATATCGCGAGAACCGAGCCCCGAGATCCGACGACGTCACGATGATGTTTGGCCTCGATTTGGAACGGACGGGAGAGTACCGAGCTGCTCAGCTCTGTACTCGGATACCCAAAGTTCGGGTGGGTTCGGTTCTCGGGGAACCGGACCCGCCCATCTCTAATTTGAACTGAAAACACCTGTATACATTGTACTGCACATGTAAATGAAAGCTTTACAATCACTATCCTACAACATTGCTTGTGTTACCTTTACTCTGCAAAATGAACTCAGCTCACTTCTTCCCTGTTTATTAGTGTTACACAATGTTCACTCCTCACCCAGAATGTATTTCACATGATCCAACCCCACCAATTATTTTCTCTCTAATGCTGACACCTGTTATTGCTGAACAGCAATTTTCACAAAGCTTGAGAAGAGGAACATCATTCCAGGGCAGACAATATGTAAAACTGTTAATTGAGTAAATCAAATTAACACTAATTAATTAGGGGTGTGCAGCGGCCACTTTTCGTGTTTTGGGTTTTGGGTTCTGATTAGCTTGAGGTTTTGGGTTCTGATTGGTTTTGCCAGAACACCCCACTAAAGGTTTTGGTTCTGATTTTGGGTTTTGGGTTCTGATATTTTTGTAAAAAAGCATAAAAAGTGCAAAAATCCATATTTTTTGTTTTTTTTCACTTCTACACTATTATTAACCTCAATAACATTCATTTCCACTAATTTCCAGTCTATTCTGAACACCTCACACCGCACAATATTGTTTTTAGTCCAAAAGGTTGCACCAAGGTAGCTGAATGTCTAAGCTAAGCGACACAAGTGTGTGGCACAAACACGTGGCCCATCTAGGAGTGACACTGCAGTGGCAGACAGGATGGCAGTTTGCAAGAGTTTGCTAGAGGTGCAAGATGGAATTGTCCTTGGGCCCTTCCACCCACCCTGATGTTGTTGAAATAGGACATTCGCACTTTAACAAACCAATCAGGAACAGTGAACGTAGTTTAATCTCTGGTCAGGGCCTGATCAACCACTAGGCTGAGCAGGCTGCAGCCTGGGGCGCTGGGTCCCGGGGGCGCGGCACTGTGGGTATTTTTTTTTTTAAAAAAAATATTTTAATTTTTTTTTTCAAATTTTTTTTTTCTTTTTTTTTCTTTTCTTCATTCATTTTTTTTTTCGGGGTGGGGGAGGGGGGGGTCACCGCTGGGGGTCGCCGCGGGGGGTGGTGGAGGGCTCGACGATCAAAAGCATTGGTGGTCAGTGGTTAGCAACACACAGCCAATCGCCAGGCTGCCTGTTGCTGTGCAGCAGACAGGAAGCAGGACGTCTTCACTTCCTATCTGCTGATCTGAGGAGAGGAGCGACACTGGCACAACTACAGGTAAGTGAAGGGGGGAACTGCCCTGCATATCTATAGGGAGGGGGGGGGGGGGAACTGCCCTGCATATCTATAGGGAGGGGGGGGAACTGCCCTGCATATCTATAGGGAGGGGGAACTGCCCTGCATATCTATAGAAAGGGGGGGAACTACCCTGCATATCTATAGGGAGGGGGGGGAACTACCCTGCATATCTATAGGGAGGGGGGGAACTACACTGCATATCTATAGAGAGGGGGGAACTACCCTGCATATCTATAGGGAGGGGGGGGCTACCCTGCATATCTATAGGGAGGGAGAGGGGGGACTGTCATGCATATGTATAGGGAGGGAGAGGGGGACTGTCATACAAATCTATAGGGTGGGAGGGGGGGCTGCCATGAAAATCTATAGGGAGGTAGAGAGGTTGATATGTATGAAGAAGGGCAGAGGAGGGGGGCTGATATATGTGACTGGGGGAGTTTTGATGTGACGGGGGGGGGGATAGCTAGCTAGCAGAGTGGAGGTAAGGAAAATAGCTCCAAGGGGGATGGATGCAGGGTGGGATGTAAAGAAAATGGCTGCAGCAGGGGTTAAGGAAAATGGCTGTGGGGGGGGGGGGGGTTGTGGTTAAGGAAAATGGCTGCAGGGGGTATTTAAAAAATAGAGCAGCTTTGGGGGGCAGAATCTCATGATTGTGTGGTGGTCACATGGGTGGTCTCAGCAATCACTAGAATACTAAATATTAGTGAGATGGGGCTGGTAGAGGTTTGTATTTGATTGACAACAAATATTCAGATATTGCTTATATATGCCTGTCCAATGGGGTACTTTTAGCTGGCCATAATGGAGTGTTTTGTTTTAACTAAAGGGCCTAATCATTCAGGGTTTGCATTATAATACATTTTTGCATTTTCAAAAAAGGACGCCAACTTTCCAGAAGCCAGCGAGAGGATAACAAAGTTGCAAGAGAGAAGAGCAAGAACAGGTAAGAGACAATGGCACAATCTGTCTAAATTTGAATGCTGGAGAATACACCTGAACATTCATATTCAGGAGTGTTCCTATACACCTATATATTCGGAGGAGGGGGGGGGGGGGGGGGGCGCTGCGGCCGTATTAGCCTAGGGCGGCCAGCACCCTTAATCAGGCCCTGTCTCTGGTACTAATATTTCTGGACTGCAGGAACAGTGAACGTAGTTTAATCTCTGGTACTAATATTTCTGGACTGCAGGAACAGTGAACGTAGTTTAATCTCTGGTACTAATATTTCTGGACTGCAGGAACAGTGAACGTATTTATATATTCCAGTACTAATACTTCTGGACTGCAGGAACAGTGAACTCATTTATATATTGCAGTAGAAATTTTTTTATACTTTTTTTATAATTTTTTTTATATTTTTTTTAAATTATTTTTGTATAATTTTTTTATCTTTTTTTTAATAATTTTTTAATAATTTTAAAAGAACAATGGACTTAGCAGAACAGAGCACAGGACACATCACCACTGGACTCAGCAGGACAGAGCACTGGACAAAGCACCACTGGACTCAGCAGGACAGAGCACAGGACAAAGTAACCACTGGATTCAGCAGGACAGAGTGACAGGACACAGACAGCACCACTAAAAAATCCAACCTCCCTCTTCCGTGATCTGAGCACGACTGAAGATGGCGGCGGCAAGCGGGGAATTTATACTATCTGAGTCTTGTGAGAATCCGACGGCGGGATTTGGAGCTCAGCCTCGATTTCACTGATTCTCCCCACCAGAAATACCCGAACAGTGCTCGGATCGCCGTCGGATCCGCACTGTTCGGGTGGGCTCGGATTGCGATAATCCGAGCCTGCTCATCACTGTAATTAATAGCATTTTTACTTGGTATCATACAGCATAAACAGCTTTAGTAGAACCCTCCACACACAGTAGAACCCCACACACACCATACCCACTGGGACACCTATATGATAAAATATAATTTTGCCTTACTTCTGTAATGAAGCTAGAGTGTCACAAAGTATATCACTAATCAAATAGTGATTAAAATGTGATCATCTTTACTGATAAAACACAGACAAATAAGATTGTGGAGTATTGCTGAAGAGGCAAATACAGATAGCACAAGGGAAACAGGTATGAGGATTGCACATAAATTGCATGCTGTCTAGATACCTAAAGATAGCAATGTTATAGATAACAACACATGGCTGTCCACTAGTTATATGTATTTATGCATAATATGCATGCACAGGATGACATAGACAAGTACTTCCTGCACACCAGTAACAGGTATCAAGGTTGCAAATATAGAGTATAACCAAGTCAGGATTCAAGGTTTGCAAATACACAGGACTGTCACATCCAGATCAAAGTTACATATGCACAGGATTGTCAGGTCAAAATCAAAGTTACAGATGCCCAACTTACCAGATCAGAATAAAGAACCTAAGATTAGCATATAAACAGGATCTCAGGCACTGTAACAGAGTGACACCATCAACTCATTCACAGGTTGCGACTGCTGAGAGAGAAAGGATTTTAAGAACCAGCCATAGGGGCAGTGCTGAGGAATGCAGCATAGTGACATTACTGCTGCATTGCTGGAAGAGCAAAGAACCAAAATACAGCAGTACCCCTGGTTAGAGTATGGTACTGCGCCAATGCATAAAAAACAGGACAGTTTTTGTGTTCCTAAATCAACCTACACCAGTCACAGTAAAATATAATTCTGAAAGCTTTCCTAAGGTTCTAGATTATAAAACATTATAGACAAACACGTCATCATTTTACTAGTGGATCTGAATTTTAATAATTAAAGTATATCTACACCCTCATCTGTTTAAAACACTTTTAGTGTGAGTAAACCACAGTGAGCTGAGAATTTTAGTCTGAACACCACATGACACTTGCAATATACATTCCCAGGCATGCAGTATCTACCATCCCAGACCCTCCCATCATATAGGGAAACCCCTACAGTTTCTGGGAACAGTTGGATAAAGCCATACAATTAACCCGATACGTACTATTAAATTATCAGATTCTGAAAAAAAGAACAGAGGGGAATTACTGCTATAAAGAATAACAAATAACATAACTGGAGGGAAAGAAGCATAATCATAAGTGACTGCACTGTAAATACAGTATATAAAATGAATACATTTATAATTCGTGTTTCTCTGTAAGTCAAATGCAGATGACTTGAAAGCGAAGAGGTGCTCTCAAAGGGTGTGTGTAAAATGTGAGGTCGGGAATATTGTGCCCTGTGTTACTAGATAACTTTGTCACTTGTAAAGGGAACTAAACAGCTTCAAAGGCCCCCTGGGGTGAGCTATGCCCTGGTACTGGAGTGGTTTTTGTCACCTAAAAAGACGTTAGACAGATGGTAGGGAGCCGTTCTTAGCAAGAGTCTCACCCAAAGAGACATGAGCTGTGTGAATACGTCCTGCGATATTGTATATAGGCAAATATAACTCCATTTTCAAAACTCCACTTGCGATCAACATAATTAGTGATAATCCAACAATTCATACATAGTATGATGAAGAGCGTCCCATACGTCGAATAGCACAGGTTATGAGAGGAAATCAGCTACACTAATCCATGTGACCTCTCTATGTTTGGAATCTATAAATTGATATATTTGTAATGGATTTATTAATAATAAAATTGGCTTTGTGTGACACTCCCAAGGAAAGATATGTTACATTTTAGAATTGGGTATTAAACGGGGAAGAAATGGTGTGGCAAGCCTCCCCTAGGGACCAAATCCCTGGGAAAGGGGATAGGTGAAAAAGTGTTTTTAAAAAGATGAAACCCCCTGCAAAAAATTGTCAGACTTTTGAGAAATCAATCAACATTGATAAGCACTCCATCTTCCAAGGCAATTTCTCATGGCACAGATTATACAACTTGTATGTAAGATTATACTCTGAAACTTTATCTTTTTATTTTATATGTTTTGCGGTATATTTATGTCACTAATTTACTATTTTATATTTTTGTAAGCACTGTCTTTTTTTGTATATTTAATTTAAAATTGAAAAAGTGCTATCCTTATTGCTATAAACAAATTCACTGCCTGGTTAGAAGAGGTTGATTGTTTAGCTTTAAATACCAGTGTAAGAAGTGTAAACTATTTTCCATATCTAAGCGCAGAGTGTGCGTAATTTGGTAATTAAGTCATAGGCATTCTGCGTGCCATATACGTAGATGGTGGCAGATGCAGAGACATGTGGAAGTGTGTGTCTGTGTTGGGAAAAGGACCAGTTAAGGGTAAAATAATTATTTATGGCTATTAGACTCACTTATGTTTCTAAGCTCTTTGACAACATAGATATATGTTATCCATTCCTTACTCTTTTCAAGAACATTTAGAATTATCGGTTTGGTTACATTACTTTCATTCTTTCTTGTATATTAGATTTTATTTCAATTATTCATCAATTCATCATTGCAGTAGTGGCTCAACAGTTTGTCACGATGACCTCGTAATAAAAAACCTTGAGTTCGAGCCCCCGGACAAACTATATATTTTTTTTTTTTTTCTTGAGTTCTTATCATTTAATTAATTTTGGTGTTAGATTTATTAACACGTATCTTTGTTATCATATAATGTGTGTCATAGTGTTAAAGTATATATCTTGTTGGTTGCTTTACTTCTATTTTTTATTATTATAGGGTTTTATTTTTTTATTTAGTTATTTATATATATTAATATTTAATGAAGGTATCTTTTTTAAAATCTCTTCAACCTTTTAGTTAGGGGTTTATGTAGATATCATTTATGTAGCCCTCATATATATATATATATATATATATATATATATATATATGCATGTGTTTTGGACCAAATGTGTTTTCTATATGGTTTAACTACATAACAATGGTATAAACAATTAAGGAGAAATCTTAAAGAACCCCATTAAAGACATCCAAAGGAATTTGTTAATTTTTTAGACAAGTAGAAGAATCTAATTACTATCAGGATGAATATGATTATATGGCGATAGACAAATCACAGACTCCCTCTTTATATATCCTACCAAAGATCCATAAGGAAACACAAAACCCTCCAGGCAGACCAATAGTTTCTGGAGTAAATTCCGTGACCTCTAATTTATCTGCCCTCATTGATTTCCATCTACAACCATTGGTATCTTGTACAAAATCTTATCTAAAAGACACAACAGATGTTCTGAATAAACTTTCAGTTATAGAATGGGATTCAGATTGGACATTTGTCACAGCAGATATTACATCTCTGTATACCATAATTGAACATAGTTTTGGCTTAGAAGCCTCAAGATATTTTTTGGAGGCAAATGATGTTGAATCCAGTTTGATGAATTTTCTCCTGGAAGGAATGGCATTCATTCGGCAGAAAAAATATTTTTACTATGACAACCAGTTCTATCTTCAGCAGCTTGGAACAGCCATGGGTACCAGGTTTGCCCCAAGTTACGCCAATTTGCTTATGGCACATTGGGAAGACAGTGCCATATGGTGTATCACACAGTTTGTGGTGGACCTGGTATCTTGGTTTTGATTCATAGACGATATTTTATTCGTTTGGCGTGGCAGTGCAGGGGAACTTGAAGAATTTTGTAGGTTTCTAAATTCTAATCAATGCAATATCAGCCTTACTTTTGATATTAGCAATAGCAGTCTAAATTTCCTTGATCTGACCATCTATGTGAAGGCTAATACATTACAAACTAAACTTTATAAAAAAAAAAACACAGATTCTAATTCTTTTATCCCTTTTACAAGTGAACATCATCCAAGATGGTTGAACAATATCCCATATGGCCAGTTTGGCAGGTGTAGAAGGAAATTCACTGAAACCTCTGAATGTGAATCCCAAGTTGATATAATTGCAGAGGATTTTCGTCATAAAAGCTATTCTGAATCTCTGATTAATAAGGCTAGAAATAGGGCCCTTGTATTAGACAGAAAATCATGTCTGGAAAAAAAAGCATCTCAAAATACCAATAATGAACACAGACAATGGTCTTTCATTACAAGATTTAACAACCAACAAAAGGAAGTTGAACGTATCATTCATAGACACTCGGGGCCGGATTAACCCTAGGGCTAACTGGGCTACAGCTCAGGGGCATCGGCATCTAGGGGGCCCTTGAAAATGCTCAGCAGCAGTATTGATCGGTCGGGGGCTGGGGCGCGATCAGTGCTGCTGAGCACTTTCACTGCGGTCCTTCCTTGTAGTCTACTTACTGAGGAGATCTCCTCAGTAAAGAGCGTACAGCGCACCGGGGAAGGACTGCAATACTAGGAGAAGGAGGTACGTGCCTTGGGGGCGGGGTGGCGCGGCTCGGCTCACCGGGGTAGGGGGGAGGGGGCAGCTCGGATCACGGGGGGTGGCCCTCATGGGGGAAAAGAGGCCCCCTTAGCCCAGGGGCCTCCATTCCCTTAAACCAGCCCTGTAGACAATGGGGGCTGTTGAAAAAAGATAACATTATTAGGGAGATGCTCCCAGAATGACCTAACTTCATCTATAGGAAAGCAAATAATTTGAAGGCTAAACTGGTGAAAAGTGCTTTATCGGAAAAGGCAAAAGGAATTCGCTCAAAAGGCTTCCATAGATGTGGAGTCTGTGTCATTTGTAGAAATACCTATAACAAGGAAACCCTAAGTAAGATTACAACTTTCCAGATAGGTGAAAATAACTACACTATTGATGAATGCATTACTTGTCACACGAAGAATGTAATATATTTACTCAAATGTGAATGTAATAAATGTTATGTGGGGCGAACCTCCCTCCCTTTAAAGACAACAATGTCTGAACATCTGCATAATATTAAGAAAGGATTCTCAAGTCATCCTTTGTCTCAACATTTTGCAAAAAATCATATGTGCTCAATTAAGGGAATTGTGGAATTATTGGGTATTACCAAGGTAACCCCTAATTGGAAATATAGTGATATTGCCACTAGGCTAAAAAAGAAATGTACTGGATACATAAATTACAAACTCTTGTTTCTAATGGGTTAAATGTCGATTTTGAGCTACATTGATTTTTATAATACATCATTTCCATAATATATTATGATCATTACCATTGTTATCTTTAACCATCTATACAATCTGCCCTTGGTCAATATATATGATTTGTGAGTTATATTTTAGCATATTCTGGGTCTAATATGTAATAATTAGATTTTTTGCATAGTACTAAATTAAAAGGGATTATATTCTATTTTGTACACCATAATAGCCTATTACTTGATAGGTTGGAAAAAGCCATATCACATCCCCCTTTTTTTTTAAAAGGGAGTTTTTTATTTATGCCTCAGATCGATTAACATAATTTAGTGGTCTTTTATTCCCATAGATCACATGATCGTAGTTCCTTCAGATCTATAGTAGTGTTGTGCGCGAATAGCAGTCTCTAAGAACGTCACGTTCATGTTATCAGACTAATCACATGATCAGACAGACATCAGGTTAGAACTATGGAAAATATCTGAGTGACGGCTAAGTGACATGATTAGATGTAGTCACCAGCAATCACATTAGTAGAGAAAACATCTCGAGTAAGTAACATAGTATTAGGATAATATAGCATCTTGGGAATAAATAATAAGATGTTATTCAAGCTTTTGACAACTAATATTCAGTAGATGGAATTCTAAAGTCAGCTTAACATTAACCCTAATGATACTTGGCTATCATGTGACCTCGGTCTTGCGAGAGGAAACATCTATAACTTTTTTGAATGAATATACCTTATGTGGATTGTATTTTAACATGTTTGATGTAATATTCTTTAAACAAATGTAATATTGTATTTATCGCTGTCAGAGAAAGATCAGGCGACAGAAACCAGTCACATGACTGAATGTTGTTACTATAAATACTGCTTCTAATGGAGCAGTCACACATGCCTTGATATAGACCTGCCTTGAAGGTCGAAACGCGTCAGCTTTATCCAGCCTTGTACCAACCGCCTTGCCTTACCAGAAGTTTCTACTATATCCAGTGAATCTTCTGGAAATAAAGAACTTTATTATGAGCTCTTTCCATCTGCCAAATTCAGTAGGCGACCATTACCTGGCATAATTGGAGTGTTAATTTATATTGTTATTTGAGACATTGCTATTTGAGATATTTATATGTATTTCTAACTTTTGGGATATTGATATTTGAGATACTTAGGTATTTCTAATATTGTTTTATACTGTTTTTAATAGATCTTGCGAAGGTAATGCATTATTGCATTTTTTCTGTTTTTTTCCACATAGAAGTGCTCTATCAACATGAGTTGTGCTTGAATGACTTTTATATTACAAAGAAGAACTTGTCCATCTTTGTGTGGATTGGATAAAGAACTATCTCATAAATCATTGGATTTATTTATTTTATCTGGGACCTATGTGATGATAGTCTCACAATTTCTTGGTATAGGTAGCACCTTATGATGTCTATCCTCCTTTTTGTATAATTAAGGAGTTAACACAACAGGTGTAGGCGTTGATTCAAAATGAATACTACTATAAATGGATAGTTACAGGAAGGTCGAGTATCTTTGAAAAAGTCAGATGCACTACCGACAAAATGTATTGATCTTTCCACATCCATTATTGGCAAAACATATTATTGGATCTGCTAAGGACTGGATTTCCTTTTGAGCTTCTCACTTCATCTATAAGTCCATAATTCGGATGCATTTGTTCCTCATGCAGTTTATGGTATAGCGACCCAAATTGTGGATATCACCTTTGGATGCGTAGATTCCATCAAGGGGAGATCCTCCCTAACAGCCACCACACTTTATTGGGTGAGACCAAATTTGAATTACTTCTACAGAACGAGCTCACCATCAAGTGATTAGCATCGTGGGTATTACTTTTGGCTGTGCAGACATTAGAAAGGGAAGTACCTTTTCTCCTTGACAGCCACCACATTTATTTTTTGAAATCGAACTATATTTACAATCACAGAATGAGGCAACTATATATATCAGAAGTACATCTCTCAAACTTATTTTAACCAAATAGGACTTTTTTTTCATTGGTCACCACATACAGTACTTGCAGACTTTGCACACTTAGTGGACTGACCACCCACTTTGAGTTTAATCAACCATTACAAACTAGTGTTGTGTAAGAAGCCGAGATATATACGCATTTATCGGTTATTATGATATAATTTTATCCTTAGCGGTCTGTTGCTATATGTAGTGTTTATTTACACATGTATTTTTGATATTTTTTCAATCGTCTATATTTGACTTTGTTTTGCATTTTTATTTGTATATTCTATTGTGATAATAAATTATTTTAGAATTCATACAAGTATCCTGCCACAATTTCTACATTATATATTTTTTGGCGCACATTTCCAATTCTTTATCACAATTTTGTAATAGAGGAAGAAGCTGGGATAATATTAGACTTTAATGCAGGATAAATCAATATCAGATACTGTGCTCCAAATGGTCACAAGTACAGAAGGCATTGTTCAAAAGTTCAGTTCAAAAGTTGGACCTCAGTAATAGGATGTCGGACTGGACAGGGTGCAGGAGTGGAGTTAGAAGCTGTGCAGGTAATGCAAATAACCAGGCTTGAGTTGGACTAGAGACAGGAAATACAGACAATGCTGATAATGAATCTGTGCAGGTAACATGACTGAAATAGACTGAAATGTCAGTCAGGAAGTTCAGCAGCAGGCTCAGAGGTTGCAGCGTTGCCAACAAATAATGACTTTGTAAAGTCAATACAAAATGCCTCATTTAAAGGGTAGCCATTAGAAATAATCATAGGCAGCTGCAGAGTTGTTAGCAAAGATTGAGCATGTTTAGGGACCTGGAAGTAAAACTGACAGTTTTGAAAATATAAATTGAGCAAGTTCAAGGAACAGAAAGATTATCTCTTTTTAAAAGGTACAGGATCATAACACAACCTCTCTTCCCCTGGCCTCTCCCCTTCTGTACTGTGTCATGAACAAACTATCTCTCAGCTATCTCTACATGAATGTTCCAACACTACCTAGCTTAGAAGACCAAACAGAGCTTATCTTTTCACCTCCCAAAGTCAGCACCTCTCTTCAAATCTCCCTCACCATCAAAAACACCACAATTTCCTCAGTCAGCCAAACCCACAATCTTATTGTCATAATGGACTCTGACCTCTGCTTCATACTTAACATCCAGTCTCTTCCAGCCCTGTTGCCAACAGCATAGTAATATGGCCTTTTCTTACCCAGGATACTACCAAAACTCTTATCCACTCTCTCATCTCCTGCCTTGACTACTGCAACCTCCTCCTATCAGGTATTCTCCTCATCCATTTATCCTCCCCTCAATCCATCTTAAATGACACAGCAACACTGATCTTCCTTCTGCTCCACATCTGTTGCACCACTATGCAAATCCATACACAGTCTCCCCAATTATAATTGCAAAGCCCTCAACGATACCATCCATTCATACATCTCAAATCTCACATCAATCTCCCACTTTCCCTTTTAGATATTCCTTTGATATGAATTTTACCTTATCTATGATAATCATCTCTCACCCCCAGCTACACCATTTTTTCCGTGCCGCTACTCACTTGTGTAATTCCTTAACATGCCCGATCTGACTCTCTAAAACACTTTATCATTTTAAACACTCTATATTAGAGATAATATTATTTCCACCTATACTACCCTTACAACTGTCCCAATCTCCATTCTAAGCCACACTCTTTCCTCTTGCTTCAGCTGCAGGGGCGAGCTGGCACGGGGGGCAGGGGGGCAACGGCCCCCGGATGCAAAAAACATAGTTTTCCCCGTGCGGCCGCATCTGATGACATCAGATGCGGCCGTGTCAGCGCACAGGTGGCCGCATCACATGACAGGGGATGCGGCCGCATCATCAATGACGCGGCCGCATCCCCTGTCATATGATGCCGCCGCCTGTGTGCCCCCCGGCCATCCCTCTCCCAGCCCGCGCCTGTTCAGCTGTACCAACATACAATTAGAATGTAAGCTCTCTCATGAGTAGGACCCATCCTACCCTTTATTTTCATGTCTGTACTTATTGTCTTCCTGATATGCCCCTGTTTTATGTATGTCCTGTATTCCCCTTTGTTTAGTGCTTCATACCACTGTAGTGCCTAATAAATAAAAATATTTCCATTAGTAATAATAAATGTTTATGCGTAATGTTGAATTTAATCTCTTAGACCTGGATAGAGAGAACAGGGGAGAACAGATAACCCTTTTAAGAGGCACATTTCTTGCAGATGAAGGAGACAAGAATATGAAATGAGGATGATTGCAGCACTATCTAGCCCCTTATGATTGTCTGATTTTGTTTGACTCCTCCAGCTGATAATACTTAAATCATTAATTGCTATATTAGTAGTATAGTCTATTTGCATAATTAGCATTTAAATTTTGACTATTGCATGAAAAATATTTACTATATCATTTTTACACATTTTCAGCACAAATTGCTGAAAAAGTTAATTCTGGCTATGATAGAAAGGTGTCAGAACACACACTGCATCACAGCTTGCTGTAAATGGGGCTGCATAGACACAGACCACTCATGGTTCCCATGCTGAACCCTGTCACCGCTGAAACTCCCTACAATATGCATATGAGCACCAGAACTGGACCATGGAGCAATGAAAGAAGGTAGCCTGGTCTGATGAATCATGTTTTCTGTTACATCATATGGATGGCTGGGTTTGTGTGTGTCACTAACTTGGGGAAAAGATAGCACCAGGTTGCACTGTGGAAAGAAAGCAAGTTGTAAGAGGCAATATAATGCTCTGGGCATTGTTCTGCTGGAAAACCTTGAATACTGCCATTCGTGTGGATGTTACTTTGACCCATCCCACCTACCTTAACATTGTTGCCGTTCAGGTACACCCCTTCATGGCAACAATAATCCCTGATGGAAGAGGCCTCTGTCAGCAGGATAATGTTCCCTGCCATATTGCAAATATTGTTCTAGAATGGTTTGAGGAACATGACAAAGTCTTGACTTGGCCTCCAAATTCCCAAGATCTCAATCTGATCAAGCATCTGTCGGATGTGCTGGTAAAACAAGTTTGAGCCATGGAGGCCCCACCTCACAACTTACAGGATCTGCTGTTAACATCTTGGTGCCAGATACCACAGGACACCTTCAGAGGTCTTGTGGAATCCATGGCTCGAAAGGTCAGAGCTGCTTTGGCGACATGGGGGAAACTATACAATATTAGGTTTTAATGTATATATACATTAGTTTAAAGCAAGGGTGGTTATACAGGGGGGTATATAATAGAATTAACACATTTTAATGCACATTTTTGCAGATAATACTCTCGCTATAAATGAAAGGGGGGATTAAGACAAGGGAAAATAACTCACACAGTGTTATGGCCACCAGTGCGCCATAAACTTGTAGAGCTAGGAGAAGAGGTCTTCACCTATAGCAGCCGCCTTTTCCGTAGAGACTGGTAATGCTCACAGGTACTCGGATGCCCCCAGGACTTACACTCAACATAGTACAAGTTTATGGTCACACGGCAGCACACAGGTACAGGAGGTAATACACGGAGTAGGGACTGGCCAGAGATCCACGGACTGGACAGTGATGGTAATGTCCGATTGGCCAGACAGCACCAGCAGAGATGTCTAGGTACAAGCAGGGTCAGGGCCACAGGCAAGGTTCAGAGTTCGGGTACAGGCAGAAGGTCAGGGTCCGGGTACAGGCAGAAGATCGGGATCACAGGCAATGGTTCAAAGTCCGGGTGCAGGCAGAGGGTCAGGGGCACAGGCAAAGCTCAGAGTCCAGGAACAAGCAGGGGTCATACACAGAAAAGGCAATCCAAGGTTTAACACTAATGTAGCACAGGAGCAGGTAGCAGACTGGAGTAGAACGCTATAACCGACAGTGAGGCTCAGTCGTCACTGCCTTAAATAATACAAAGGACCAATCAGGGAAAAGCCCTGCAAGTGCTCCCAGCAATAACATAATAAATTACAGGTACCTCAGCCAATGGAAGAGAAGGGTGAGAGCAGCGTATAACTAATCAGCCCTAATTGGCTGATCCCTAACAGCCCTGCACACGCGCGCCTGGATGTTTGACAGCTGGAGAATCTGAAGAGTCCAGGTTGTTGCCCAGACAATCGGGGCGAGGCAGCCGGAAGAAACGTCCCAGTAATCGTGGAGACAGCCGGGACACCACCAACAGGCAGCAGAGAGTCGCAGCGGGCATGCTGACTCACAGATAGTTATATTTGTCTTTTTCTTATACCACCTGACTATGGAATTCATTTCAGAACATATGTCATTCATATTCACATTCAACAGCCTCTCAGGTCTTCACCAAGAACTTCCGCAAGGCAGGATGGGCTTGGCTGCTAAGAAACTGCAGGTCGCGGCCCATACTAACCCTCCAGACATGAGAGACAGGTAGACAAGCAGCAATATAATACTGGAAAGCTACCTGTAGTCGAAGTCAGATGTACAACGGAGATTTCTTCAAGGAGTAGTGAGGTACAGCCGGGTCTGGTGCACAATAGCAGATGTCCGTCAAGCCAAAGGAAGATCCAAATAGAATAATGAGGTCCAAGCCGGGTCTGGTACACAGGGGCAGATGACAGTCGAGCCGAGGGAAGTCCAGCAGAATAATGAGGTCCGAGCCGGATTTAGTACACAGCAGCAGATGACAGCCGTGCCAAGGAGGGTACAATTGGATAGTCTGTTCCAAGCCGGGTCTGGTACAATAGGGAAATCACAGGAGATGCAGGGAGAATTACAGGGAGCAGGTACACAGAGCCAGGAGTCAGGTGTGTAACCTGTTGCTCTGACACAGGGTGTCTGTCAGAGCGCGATTTATATACAGAGGACAGGCAGAGTTTTGAATTCTCCGCCGGGATTCACATGATCAGCGCTGCCGCAAACTAGAAGTGACAGTTGGCCAACTGCGCGAGGATCGTGGAGCGGGTAAGTAATACAATATAGGCATGTTAATCTTACTGAATATTGGAATGGGATTATTACTGTATTACACCAGTTGTCTCTTGTTGCATTCTGGAATGGAGTAGTTTCTGTATATTAGACAAAGAACTGTGGTATATACTGGGTATTTGGGACTGGGCAACCTGCTGTATTAGTGGTGGCAGGGATTACATTTCCCCATTGATCACAATTACTTATACATTCATTTGACTTTGTACAGTAAAAACATGACCACTACTTGGCAATGATTTACTAGACACTATACACCATCAACATCTATTTATATATCTCCACTAATTCCGCAGCACTGTACAGAGAACTCATTCACATCAGTCCCTGCCCCTTTAGAGCTTGCATTCTAAATCCCCTAACACACACACACAAACCGAGAGAGACTAAGAGCAATTTAATAACAACCAATTAATCTACCAGTATGTTTTTGGAGTGTGGGAGGAAACTGGAGCACCCGAAGGAAACCCCCGCAAACACGGGGGGAACATACAAACTCCACACAGTTAAGGCCATAGTCAGGAAGCAAACTAATGATCCAAGTGCTGTGATGCAGAAGTGGTAACCACTAAGCCACCATGCTTAACATCTTCACCCATATTGTGATATACATTTTACAAATTGTGGGATACTGTGTATGACACAAGTATAGGCAGCTGCCTACTGTAACCAGTAAGTATAAGTTTATTGTCTCATATTAGAAATCATTGTATAAAGTTACAATCTCCCCTTGCCACATCCAGCACTCCACACCAACATTATCCTCCTGACACTCCCCCTATTATTTTAAAACATGTGCTCATCTCTTCTATTCTCAAGAAACCATCTATCTATTGACCCTATATTTATCTCCAACTACCACACAATTTGTCTAATCTCCTTTGCTTCCATACCATTTGAGTAGCTTGTGCAAAACTTATCTTAATTCCTTTCATTCTCTCCTTATCCTTCTGCAAGAGGGCTTCCAGCCAGTACACTCCACCTAAAACGCCCTCACTAAAGTCTTTATTATCCTTTATTTTTAAAATCTCATCATAACTCTCCAGCACCACATAGTCAGAACAAAAATCATGGTTATGACATCATCGGGAACTAAAATGCAAATAGTGAATTGTGTGCAAGCAAAGCAGGGGTTAATTTAAGTTTGATGACATATAACCTGTCCATTTGTCACATATAAGCACTGACCACCACCCTGTGGTGGCCTGTGGCCTGTCCTAAAGTAGTTGTTGAAATTTAGAGAGACTGAACATCTCTCCAAACAGTCTACAATGTAAGTGTGGTCTCTTGGAAATGTATACATTAAAGCAATATTTTTCATAATTTATATTTGGGATGTCTACCATATATTTTTAGAATCAGGGCAAATGGGTACATTAAATATGTGAAACTTAAATGCTAGCTCATACAGAAACTATAGTGATCAAGTAGCTCCCTAAATCATGGACGATTTCAAATATTCCTAAATAAGTACTATACAGGTCAAAAAACAACTGTACAGCCAAATTAGCATAGAAAAATACCTTTCCCCAGTGAGGTCACAAGGAGTGTGGTGCTTGGGAGAATGTTTAAATAGCTGTTCCATTGTGCATTTCTTGGGTATCAAATTTATTATGGATCTATACAATATTTCAGCTAGCCCCAGCAACAGATAGAAGTACTTTTCTGTTCCTGTATTTCTACTTTTTATTTTAAGAAGCTTGTTTGCACAATTGTATATTACTGTGTGTCATTATATTATAACTTTTTAAACCTTAAGTATTGTGACATATTAAACTCCATTTAATAATCTTCTCTCTTTCAGTTCTTAAGAGATTCATGTGCTAGATAGCTTGGTTATTAGAAACAATAACTGATCAATTTAAATTAAGTTGTAGAGGAATATAAGTCAGGAAAAAAGAACTTCTGCTAAGTGTTAGGCTTGGAAACAAATATTGCTGGTGACTTTTACTAGTGAGTGTACAGTATACTACACCAAATTATTTTTTTTTACCAGCTACAATACCATCTCCACCTTGAGTCTCAGCATTGACATCTCCCACTAGAATGCATACTTTCACAAACAGAGCCCTCTCTATCCCAAGAGAGCACATTTTTTCCAACTTTGTATGCATCTATTCTGATTTTATATATGATTTGTTTTATGTATGATTTGTAATACCCTTTGTCCAGTCCTGTGGAGGTTTGTTGCACTTTTCAAATAAACAATGATTTTGATAATATGCAGACAGTGATACGCTTGTTACTGCTTCTTTAAAAAAAGAAAGTAATGCTGCAATTGCTTAAACACATGAAAGTAAGCAAGAGCAGATTATTTTCACTCTGGGTTAAGCTGGTAGAATTTTGTGAAATAATTTGATTTACATTTAGAAGTTTTTTTGAATTCCGTAATATATTACGGATTTATTTTTGATGGTAACAAACTTTGCTTTTGTTCTTATTTATATTAAATTTAGAACACATGTATACTTTGTACTGCACATGTAAATAAAAGCTTTACAATCACTGTCCTGCAACATTGCTTGTGTCACCTTTACTCAGCAAAAATAACTCAGCTCACCATTTCCCTCTTTATTAGTGTTACACAATCTTCACTTCTCACCCAGAATGTATTTCCCAGGATCCAGCCCCATCAATTATCTTCTTACTAGTCCGGGGGTCTCTCCCTCTGCGGCTGTTCTGTACTGCACCCCCCATAGATCTTGTTTATTTAATTTTTTTATATATACGGTTTGTGTACACTTAACAAAGCTCAGGTCAATTTCTTCTTGCTTATTGTAAAGACAGTTGTGTTCTTTGATGGTGTTGTTTGATTTTTTGATCTTGGTGTAAATTGAGTTGGTGGAGCGGTCACCCTATGATTTTAACTTTCTATTCTTCATATTTTTTGGACTTTATGTTGTACTTTTATTAGGGTATACCACCCCTAATTTCCTAAATTGGTTTTGATCTGGGTAACGCACCTTGTTTACATTTGTTTGCACACTTGTTGTAAGTGCTGAATAAAACATATCCATCACCTTCCCTGTTTTGTTCTCACAATCAACTTGGTGGTACAGAGCTTTTTGAAAAATGACAGGGATGTGCAGGAGATGCTGTCTGTGGCCCAAAAAAATTTGGGATATTTTCAGCATTTCTGCAACAGCATATAGGAAATTGCTAGGATCAAACAGTTATCAACATCTTGAAATTGGATCAATACATTTTGCCGACTATGCTTGATCATAGGTTTAAGAGCTATGTCACAAGTTATGCAATGAGCTACTTGTGAGGAAGTTTTGACAGCTGAAGTGGTACCTGACATGACGGCATCCCCTCCTTCAGTTTCTCAGGCAACTGCTGCTAGTAAAAAAAATAAGCTTTTCCAAGAGACCCAGGGCTGATGCAGATGATTCAGCAGAACATTTTGACATCTGGAGGTAAATGTATCAAGGTCCGATTTTTTTCAGCGTTTTAAAATCGCGGCAAATCGCGGATGTTAACCTGCAATTTTAGTCCAAAAGTTATCAAATGTATTAAGCTGCGATTTTCACCTTGAACAAAATCGCTGGTCATCTCTGGCGATTTGCTGCGATGTCAAACACTCCCGTGTTTAGCTAACTCTCCTGTGTTGTCCTTATCTAGCTGTGAGATTAGTAAACACATCACTGTTACACTGGCCCTGTCTATACAACCGGAGGTCCGGCAACTATCAAAACTGTAAAAAATAGATCAAAGTTAAAAAAAAAAAAGCGTGGGGTCCCCCCTCTATTCACTAATAACCCTAGTGCTGCAGCCTACTGCTGGTTACGTGAAAATCGGGGAAAAAGTTTGCGTGGAGTCCCCCCGATTTTCACATAACCTGCACTTGGCAAACCTGCCGGGGTGGGTGGCACTATAGCAGGGGGACACGCGGCAGGGGTCCCCCTGCCATAATGACAACCAACCCCAGGCTGTTCAGCGCTGTCGTAGGAAACCCCTAATACTATAAATAGTCCTAGCGCATAAACTAAGTTAATTGCTTATCGGAGCTCCTACACTGTAAAAGCTGTTTGCGGCGGCTTTCATCTTTTTTTATTTTTTCCAAGCAAGCATGTTCCGGAGTGGATATTACAAATATGGGGCCCTCCTGGCTGAAGAGAAGACAGTGATGTGTTTACTGAACACGCTGCTAGAATGCAGCATGTTGTATCTGGCGTGTTTTAAAGCAAACTCGGGAGAGTTTTCAAAATCGCAGCTTGATACATTTGAGACTTGTATAACTAGAGTGGCAAACAGTCGGGAGTTTGATCTCTGTCGATTTTAGAAATAGCGATTTTGACAGAAACACAACTCTGGCGATTTTACATGAAATCTCAGGTTCATACATCTGCGAGTTTCAACTCTCCCAAGAAAATCGTTGGATTTGCAAAATCGCACCTTGATACATTTACCCCCTGGTCTGGTCTAAAAGAATTGCCCAAAAATCGTGGCACTTCTGCCGTAAGGAAAAAAATGCAATTTGGAGAACCATGTACAAACTCACTTTGCAATACCTAAGTTGTCCACCCTCCAGTGTGTACTCAGAAACAGTTTGCAGCACAGCCAGGAACCTTGTCAGCGACCGGCATAGGAGGATACTTCCTAAATATGAGGAAAAGATGATGTTCATCAAAATGAACTACAAATTTCACGAGAAAGGCCTTTACTAGCAATTACATCAAAGTACAGAGACTTCTGTAATGGTGGATTCCACCGGGGATGAATTAGTATTGTGTGAGCATGATGTACACACTGATGAGGGTGAGGATGATGACAGTGTAGATTGCAGGTGCTAGGATCTAGCTGAGAGAAGGAAGCTAGCTGATGCTGGAAAGTTCACCTTTATTAAATATGTGTTTTTTTTCTTTAAAAAGGTAAAAGCTTTCTTTCTACATTTTTGTTTTTGACATTTATGTTACAGAGACTTTTGTACTGGTGGATTCCTGCGGGTATGAATTAATATTGTGTTAGGATGATGTACACACTGATGAGGGTGAGGATGAGGCTGAAGATGATGACAACAACATCTCACCACTGTAGAGTTCATTGGCAGCACTCTTAGCTTAGCTATCTTAAGCCCATTGTTAGCTTGTTATGTGGGGACCCAAACAAACCAAGCACTTCAGCCACAAAAGTGGCACTCCTTGTCGCTGAAGTGCTTGGCTTGTTAAACTCTGCATGTCCTTTTTAAGATCCAACATAAGGGTAGGTGGGTGAGCCCGAGGACAATTCCATCTTGCACCACTTTTCCTTTCAGCTACCGCTGTGTACTAATGTTACCTACATGTGCTATAAGTGCTGAAGTTTGTTTTCAATCATCATTCAATTGCTTCTCTCTCGTACGTGTGACCACATTCTTTATATTTCACTTTGTTCAGGCCTTCTCTGTATTATTCTTCTGATGCGCAGTGTATATCTCATGTACAAGGTCTCTTAAATCTGGGATCTCATCCGGTTGGTCACATTTTCACTTAAGTATGGTCTCCTCAACTGCATCTATATATTGATTTAAATCTCTGTTCAAAGCAGCGTATCCCAATTGACGGATTACATGCTGCCCATATTTTCCGTGTCACCATCTGTCTGAAGCAGATCTAGTGCCACTCCAGTTGTAATATGCATTTCTGTGTCTACATAAAGTTGGCAATTCTTCAGCGATTATTGGGAGGTATACACAGATGAGAAGGAGATTAAAGATGCAGCACGAGCAGACATGGTTTAATTATGTAGAGTTCATTGACAGCACTGTTGGGCTTAAGGCAACTAAGCTAATTGTAGCTTGTTTTGTGGGGGCCCAAACAAAGCAAGCACTTCAGCCACAAAAGTGGCACTCCTTGTCGCTGGAGTGTTTGGTTTGTTAAACTGTACATGTCCTTTTTAATATCTTACATGAGGGTGGGTGGGGCCCGGATAAGTGGGGCCCAAGGACAATTCCATCTTGTGGGTGGGGTGGGGCACAAGGACAATTCCATCTTTCACCACTTTACTTTTTTTTCTCCCACTGCTGTGTGGCAATGTTTCCTAGATGTGCTATGAACTGCAGTATGTATGTGTCGTTACTTTGTCGCTTAGCATCCAGTCAGCTTGCAATTTTTCTAAAAATATAGATCCAAAACAAAAAACACGTGAGGGCGGTTTAGCCAAAACAGAAACCAACACGGGGGTCAGTGAACATCTCTAAAATATAAATATATATATATATATATATATATATATATATATATCATCAATTCTTCAATGAACATGCCAGCATTAGCAAGCCAAAATTCCAAAAAGTTTATTAGAAATATGAAAAATCATAGAAAAGTCCAGGAATACAAGAAAAACCCAGAAAAATTCAAAAGAAGAAAAATTTATATTTCCTGCCATTTCTTCTATATTTTCATTTCCATGTCATTTTAATGATTTAGTTTAACTCTAAGAATTTCTTATATAACTTATATAACTAGCATTGATATGTGTTGTAGTATTATTATTTCTTTATTTTATATATATTTCTTAATCTCTATTTTTGAACTCTCATCAATTGTGGTTAAAATTTAATATTACTTTACTACATGTTAGAAATTATACTTTTATTATAATTTCATTTATAACTTGATTAGTGTGGATACAAGTTTAACAGTACTGAATTATATCACCTTTGATATCTATGCTTTTGTCCTACTATGCAGACATCCTTCTTTATAATCACTATTCTAACACAGTGCAAACTGTATTGCATGATGAGTGATAATCTTCAAGTTTTACACATGTTGTTGTTTGATTTATGTTAATATTTAGTTTCTACAACACATTGGAAATGCCTCTCCATGTATGCTCATTATTTTAATATACAGTAGCTAGCAGAATTCTTACATATTTATCCTTGCTGTAAGGGTGAGAGAGAACCTCTAAAGCAGCTATTATACAATAAAAATGCCATCCTAACATCTATTGAAAGAGTTATAAAATTATTTCCATTTCATTACTGTATAACTTAGACTATGCAGAAAGTAAATCTTTGATCACTTTTGTGAGAGCAGTTTCAGTGGAATGTTGGGGATAGGAGCCTGATTGCAGAGAGTCAAAAATGGAGTAAGAGGACAGAAACTGAGACCGTTTGTATGCTAATCGCTCAAGTAGTTTGGAGGCAGAGGGGAGGAGAGAAATAGGGCAGTAGTTGGAGAGATAGGCTGGATCGAGAGATGGTTTCTTTAGAATTGGTGAGATGAACGCATGTTTAAAGGAGGATGGAAATGTGCCAGTGGAGAGAGACAGGTTGAAGATGTGAGTTAGAGGTGGGAATGCAGTGGAAGAGAGGGAGCGGAGAAGTTGGGAGGGAACAGGATCGAGGGGACAGGTTGTAGGGTGAAAGGATGAGATGTGTGCAGAGACTTGGTATTTGGTATTACTGGAGAAAATGAATTAAGGGTGGATTTGGGCGTGAAAGTGAAGGTGGGTAGAGTGGGTGGAGTGTGTGAAATTTGGCATGAGGAAATATCTTATCGAATAGTGTTTTTCTTTGAAATAGGTGGCAAAATCATGTAAGTAAATGTGTTTGATGGCTTTGCACATTCCAGTGTGAAAAGATAAGTGGGTCACCTGGGACATCTTCAAATGGCTCCTACTGTGAGACAGCCTGGCTTGGGAGGGAGTTTTGGACACTTGAATAGACTGTGTGGGGCCGTTCCCAGCTGGAGATCCTTGCAGGCAGCATGTGAAAGCCTATACAGGTATATAGAAATATGACCTTCAAAGGAAAATTTTGTCATAGTTCATATTTTGGGAAATCTGGATGTTCATCCATACTGAGGAGCAGAAATCACACCAGGGTTGTGAATGACAGGTACGTGTGATGTATGTGAACAGCTAAAATAACAGATCTTTGAAAAAGATATGTCACATTTTCATAATTCCATCATGTTTGGTATTTAAATGTGCGGGAGCTTATGACCGGTTTATTGAAGGTTATTTCTCTGGGAAATATCTGTGAGGAATTGCCCACAGGTCAAGACTTTGGGAATATTTGTGAGCAAAGTAAAATGACACCCAGGGGACATCCCTGCCCCCTATTAGCATTAAACACTGCCTCTGTGAAGACAATCCCATTTTATTTTGCCTAAAGAAAATACAAACTGTCAGACTTTTTGGGAAATCAATTCACATTGATAAGCTGTCCATCTTCTTTCAAGTCAAATTTCCCTTGGCCAGACTGCAATTCATGTAAGTGCAAATCTGAAGGTAAGCACGGTGGCTTAGTGGTTAGCACTTCTGCCTCACAACGCTGGGGTCATGAGTTCAATTCCCAACCATGGCCTTATCTGTGCGGAGTTTGTATGTTCTCCTTGTGTTTGCGCGGGTTTCCTCCGGGTGCTCCGGTTTCCTCCCACACTCCAAAAAAAAACATACTGGTAGGTTAATTGGCTGCTATTAAAATTTACCCTAGTCTGTCTGTGTGTGTGTATATTAGGGAATTTAGACTGTAATCTCCAATGGGGAAGGGACTGATTTGAATGAGTTCTCTGTACAGCGCTGCGGCATTAGTGGCGCTATATAAATAAATTATGATGATGATGGTGGGCTGAGAGGGATGAAGAGGAATAAGGTTCAGGTGCGCAGAGAAGTGAATTTAAGGTGGCAAGGAGGCAACGTTGGTTAGAAGACTGGGTGGATATTAGAGAAATAAAGAATGTTTGTTTGGCAAGTGAAAGGCTAGTGCTGTAAAATGAAAGGATGAATTTATAGTAGAGGAAATCAGGATAGGAGCGAGATTTCCTCCAGTGATGTTCTGCAGTGCCGGAGCCCATTTGCAGGTGGCGAGTCTGTTTGGTGTGCCATGGTTGGGGTTTGGATTGTTGGAGACTGTATGTGGTAGCTAGAGCTGCATTGTCTAGGGCTGAAGTGAGTGTTTTGTTGTAGAAAGAGGCAGCCTGATTAGGACAGGATAATGCAGAAATAGGAAACAATAGGTGTTTTAGTAAAGATGAGAAGTTGAGTGGGTTAATGGTACTTAGGTATCGTTGAGTACATATTGATTTAGATGCAGGGCGGAGGGCATGAGGTATGGTGATACTGAATGAAAGGAGGTTGTGGTCGGAAAGTGTGAATGCTAAGTTGGTGAAACTAGAGATGAAGCAGTAGCGGAAGAAGACAAAGTCAAGGGAGTGTTACATTGCAGAGGGTGGGAGATGAGTTCCACTGGGAGAGACCGAAGAAGGAAGTAAGTGAAAGAATTTTAGTGGTAGAAGAGACTGTGATTATCAATGGGAATGTTGAAATCGCCATGTATGAGAGTAGGCAGGTCAATGGATAGGAAATAAGTGAGCCAGGCTGCAAAGATGAAAAGCAATTGGGAAACTGGACCTGGGGGGGGGGCGATAAATGACAGCAACATGAAGGTGTAGAGGACAGAACAGACAGATAGTGTGGACTTCAAAGGAAAAGTAAGAGAGTGAAGGTTCAGAGGGTATGACTTGGAAGGTGCAATTTGGAGAAAGTAGAATGCCTACTCCACCACCTTGTCTGTTGCTGGGGGTATGGCTGAGGGAGAGTCCACATAGGAGAGAGCTGCAGGTGATGTAGTGTCAAAAGAGGTGAGTCACGTTTCAGCAATGGCCAGGACGTTGAGGGATTTAGAAATTATTAGATCATGAATGGATTCAAGTTTGTTACAACCATATCTGGCTTTCCATAGTTCACAGGAGAAGGGAAGAGAGGGTAGTGGAGATATTATGATAAGGTTGGCGATATTGCAAGTACGGGGTGGATGGTAAGGTTTTGGATGGAAAGAGGAGCATGGGCAGAGAGTGGGGATTGTACGGAGTCCAGTGTCACCAGCAGCCATGAGAAGGAGCAGGGTGAGTAGGAGGACCTGTGAGGTGGATTTGTGGGTGTGAGGGTTATTTTTATTTATGTAGGCTGGTGAGTGTGGCGGGTGCAGGAGACAAAACAGTTCATGTGTGCAGACTTGTGAGGAGGGAAGTAGTGAAGGGAAAATCATAATAGGGGAGAGAGAAATAGGATGGGGAAAGAAGAGGAGCTTGAGAAGTGGTGATAGTGAATAGAAGAGTGTATGAATTGATTAGGTGCATGATGGAGAGATGTGAGAGATTTGAATGAATGTGTATTAGCTGGGGTAGGTAATGAGAGAGTGGAAAGGAACAATTCTTCCAAATATTGCAGGGCAATGGAAGTGGTAAAGGATACTTTACCGCCCACTGGCAGCGGTTAATGGCGTAGGCCGGCGGTTCCAAAAGTGTGCGCCGCGGCTCCCATGGGTGCTGCGGCACTGTCACTGGGGTGCCGCGAGCCAGCCATAGGAAAAAACAAAGAGCACATAAACTTACCAATCCGCGCGGCGCCGGGACCCAGCAGACTCCTCTCTCCCGCAGCAGCTGTCACTGACGTCGATATTCAGTGACAGCTGCGGGAGAGAGGAGTCTGCTGGGTCCCGGCGCCGCGCGGATTGGTAAGTTTATGTGATCTTTGTTTTTTCCAATGGCTGGCTCGCGGCAGAGGAGTGAGAGATAGTGTGACAGCGGGGCAGACAGAGGGGCAGAGGAGTGTGACAGCGGGGCAGACAGAGGGGCAGAGGAGTGTGACAGAGGGGCAGACAGAGGGGCAGAGGAGTGTGACAGCGGGGCAGAGGAGTGTGACAGAGGGGCAGACAGCGGGGCAGACAGAGGGGCTGAGGAGTGTGACAGTGACAGCAGGGCAGACAGCGGGCAGACAGAGGGGCAGACAGCGGGGCAGACAGAGGGGCAGACAGCGGGGCAGACAGAGGGGCAGAGGAGTGTTACAGAGGGGCAGAGGAGTGTGACAGCAGGGCAGAGGAGAGGGACATCATGAGAGGGGCAGTGGAGGGGGGACATCATGAGAGGGGCAGTGGAGGGGGGACATCGTGAGAGGGGCAGTGGAGGGGGGACATCATGAGAGGGGCAGTGGAGGGGGACACAGTGTGACAGGGGCAGAGGAGGAGGACATCGTGAGAGTGGCAGTGGAGGGGGACACAGCATGATAGGGGCAGAGGAGGAGGACAGCGTGAGAGGTGCACTGGAGGGGGACACAGCGTGAGAGGGGCAGTGGAGGGGGACACAGCATGAGAGGGGCAGTGGAGGGGGACACAGCGTGAGAGGGGTCGAGGAGGGGGACAGCATGACAGAGGGCAGAGGAGGGGACAGCGTGAGAGAGGGCAGAGGAGGGGACAGCGTGACAGAGTGCAGAGGAAAGGGACAGCGTGACAGTGCAGAGGAGGGGGGGACATCGTGAGAGAGGGCAGAGGAGGGGGGACATCGTGAGAGAGGGCAGAGGAGGGGGACATCGTGAGAGAGGGCAGAGGAGGGGGGACAGCGTGACAAAGAGCAGAGGAGGGGGGGACAGCGTGACAGAGGGCAGAGGGGGCAGTGTGAGAGAGGGCAGTGTGTCTGGATGCAGAAGAAGCAGTGTGTCTGGATGCAGAGGGGGCAGAGTGTCTGGATGCAGAGGGGCAGAGTGTCTGGATGCAGAGGGGGCATTTTTGCATACAACTAAATAAGTATTTCTGTCCTGACCTAAATACTTATTACATTTTTTTGACCCAACTACTTCTAAAACAGGACTGCTCAATAATTATTTTGGAGGGGTGCCTTGAAAAAATTTGGAGACTCTAAGGGTGCCGCGAACTGCAAAAGTTTGGGAACCAATGGCGTAGGCAATTCTGTAGCTCTGACACGTCAAAGTCCAGGATACTGACAGTTGGGGGCAGAGGGTCCAGCAGGCAAACAGAGGTGGCAACAGCAATCACAATTTATCTCAGTGGGCAGCTGAACAGATGTTGCAACAGCAATAACAGTTGAGCTCTGTGGGTCCTACAGCTGAACACATATGGTAGCTCAGTAGATCCTTAAACAACCTTGTTGTTCGGTATGAAGATGATCCTCAGTGCTGCTGTGACAAACAGTATTCAGAAATATCCACTGCTTTATATTTGAGAGAATAAGGAAAAGTGGGAGTTTGGGCAAAGAGCTGAGCCAGTGTACAGCTTATACCAATTGCCGCCCACATGCCACTCGATGTGATAAGGTAATCATCACATGTATTGTCCTTCAAGTTGTTGCCTGCTTGAAATTAGACTTATTGTCATTCATTGATATACTAAGTGGCCAAATACTGAAACCGGATAGCATACAAGCATATCGAGCAGATTAGAACATTTTGATCACAACGCTACCCAGAGAATACAGCTTAGACATATGGGGCCTGATTCATCAAGGAAAATAAGGCAAAAAAAGAAATATGTTTTCTCCTGGACAAAACCATGTTAAAAAGCAAGTGGTGCAAATTAGTTTATTATTTTGCACATAAGTCATCTACCTTGCTGCATTTAGTGAAAACAGTCTTATCAGCGTCCTGGATGCAAGTCTGTTGTACACTAATTTATCACATATTTATTAACCTTTGCACACTCAATCATATAAGAACTGTTCAGATTCCACAAAGAAGTGGCTCAAGGGGACTCCCCATTCTCAGGTTTATTAACCATATCCCAAGTAACCTCCTTACCATTGCATTTTATAACATACATGGCTAGACATTCTTCCTGCATCACATGGCTGTAGAAGAGTAGAATGCTCTGCAGTATTATTGGTCATAAGAATTAACGTTTATGCATCAGAGGCAAAAGCATTAATTCCAAATCCATAACCAGTTGCTGCAACATTACATTAGAAGTATTTATTCACTTTAAAATTGAACTAAAATATCAATATCAGATAGAATTTGTATTTTTCTAAAATGCTAAAAGTCTAAATTATGGCATAGCATTCAAATGAGCTTCTCTGAAAACATGTTCTAGCTACGAGGTATAGCACACATTTCATAAGGTTTTGGGGCGTTAGTAGAACTCTGTGTAGGGGTGAGGTCCAGTTTTTCTCCAGGAGGAGCCTTGAATGTGAAGTTCTGCAGCAGCGCTGTGAAGAACAAAAATAGCTCCATTTTAGCCAGGTTTTCCCCAGCACAGCTTCTTTTACCTAGGACACACAAAAATAATAAACATTAATAGCAGATACATGATACTTTTTTTTCTTTTTAAAGAAAATGAACATGCATTACAGTTTAAAAGTTTATTTATTTTCTATTAATATATTTCAAGTATTACTTACAGAACTAAATCCATATTGGGTCTGATTCATTAAGGAAAGTTAAGCAAGAAATTGAGTACATTTTCTTAATTAAGTTTTTGCAACAAAACCATTTTGCAATGATGGGGTGCAAATTAGTTTATTATTTTGCACATAAGGAAAATACTAGCTGTTTTATCACGTAGCACACAAATACTTGATAACTTATTTGTACACTAAAATTTAAAGTTTATCTAGGGAAAAAAAAGCCAGTATTTCCTTGCTTGCAAAATAATAAATTAATATGCATCCCTTGCATTGCAACATGGTTTTCTTCAGGAGAAAACTTAAGTAATAAAATGAGTACTTTCCTTAATGAATCAGGCCCAGTGTTCTGAAGGATTTTACTTTTTAAAGAGAAAGTAGAGCAAAAAATGTTTATTCGGTTATGGAAAGTTAAACATTGTTGAAAATTTGCAAAGGTCCTATCTATTAATAATTATTAAAATAATTATACATATAATAAAACATTAAAAAATGCACAATTTCAATTGCATGACTGTTACAGTGACGTGTGCCAATTTGGCACCTCAGGTGACCACACAATATTTTACATTTTAAGCTGTCTATACATTATTCTTCTCAAGAGCGATGGCGCCTACCTTTGATACCAAAGGAAAATATATATTTTATTTATGGACATAATGCATAGAAAACTTTTGTATATATTATCACTATAGAGATGACTTCTTTTTTTAATTTATCTTATATACTACGATACTTATTCCCCTTTTATTCTAGACTTTTTCTGCATACTTTTTCTGGATTTACAGCAGAAATGCTGCAAGGCCTCCCGAATTACTACTAATGCCTATTTTAAACTGTGGAAGTCCAATACTCATTATTCACAATTTATAAGATTACATTGATATTTGAACAACAATCAGAGGTATTAATTTTGAAGTTTGTTGAAAGAGGATATGTGATAGATTTGCTAATCAATGCATACCAAAAAGTTCAGAATGAAAAATAAGACCCAATGCCTCAAATTTGATTATACCTAATTCAATACAACCTTTTATCACAAGTTATAATGATAATAATCAAATTGAATCCATACTAAAATATTCGGTGTTGGGCCCACATTTAAAATCCACTTACAGTCCCAAGTGCCTGGCCACAGGTGCTGGAATTGAGTTCCTACCAACTGTTCCAATCTGTTATTACACCGGATTCCATTTCAGTACTCAGGCACAGACTCAGGTCCTATGACTCCTATACTACTTGTGTTACTCTAAGTACTCTAAATGCGCGGAAAGATCATCAAGTCCTACAGGTTCCATTTCAGTCCTGCTTCAACTAGGCTCAAGGGTCCTGAATCGTATCGAGAAATACAGACGAAGGTGACAAACAGTACTTTATTCCCTATGTCATTATTGGATTCTATGTGAGAGAACCTTCTGAAAAATTAGGTAGATGTATTGTAGGCAAAAAATCCCTGTGAGTGGTCTGATCCTACTCCTACTTTTGAGGCATCTAGCTCTATAAGTTGATGATTGTAATTAGAGAAACCCAGAAATATTTGAATAGCTTTATTAAGATTACCTAAGACCTTGGAAGGATCCTTCGAGAACTCTGCTCTTGAATTAATATAAATCAAGAACATCAAATTTTCCAATCTTGAAGATGTTTTATGTAATTTGTTAGATGAAGAATCCTCTCTAATTTTGTCACTAGATTTTGTTCTCAGCAATAGAAGAGGACTTTGGTTCAACTGATTTTGCATCGATACGCTTGTGATTCTAA